>BSBK01000031.1:922500-1522500 GCA_027943335.1 Chamaecyparis obtusa
TTGATTGAGGTCTCTTCTACTTGGCCATCATAGGATATAATCTTGCTACAATAGAGAATATTTCCTTCTAGGATGTTTTGGATGCTTGAAAACTTGTTTGAGACTACTTGGATGCAAAATTGTAGCAAAGTACTTGAATTCCAACTTTTCTTATATCCAAATGGGGAGAAGTAAGTTGCTTGTATACCTCAGAACACTTTGGAACTCAAAACTCAAAGGAGGCTAGAGAGAATCTATAAATCCCACTAAACCAATTATATGGGCCCCCAATTCAAATTTTTGAGGAAAAAAAGGGAAGAGGTCAGCTTGGGTGACCTCTTCTCAAGCAAATGTCAGCCTGGGCAACCTATTTCTACTCAAAGATGATGAAATTTAATTTAGGATTCAGGAAGGTATAAAGAAAGTGAGAAATGCAAGCAGTGTGAGGTTGGATCAATAATGGATATGAAATATTGAGAATACAAAAATGGGGCCTAATTGAGAATCTAATTGTATGCAAGGAATTAGTTTATCTAAAATGGAATGCAATAAGTAACTAAAAAATTCAACAAACAATTCAATGCAACCTCAAGGTTGGAATAAATAGAGAAATGAAAACATAAATAAAAGCATATAAACATGTACAAACCCAAAGAGATATCCCTTGATCTGTAGATTTGTCCAAGCTATTTGATGTGTGCTCTAAGCATGCTCTTGCTTTAGTGGTTTGGAATTATTTTGACATTAGGATGATATTATTGCAATGGATTGGAATTAAAAATTGCATGATCACTTTGCTCTTGTTCGTGGATATTTGATGATGAATGAATCATCAGTTTATAAGCTTGAAAAGGGATGAATGGATGGTTGAGATGAATTGGTGAGGAAGGATCAAGATGAATTTTGGATGAAGAAAATAGAATGTGCTTTCTCAAACTCATAGCATGGTGACAAGTGTCACTATCTAATAGCTTGAGAAGACATTGGTGGTGGAGTAGATTTTTCATAAATGCATTTCTTGTCGCATGCCCCAAAGGTCAAAGTTGTTGGAATATGAGTATTTTTTAAAATGTGGAGGGGTTTTGGAGAATGGAAAAAATAAATAAAATATTCCTTGGAGGGGAAAAATATGTAAGAAGCCGATGTGGGCTCTTATATGTGCATTTAAGATTGACAAGAGGGGAGTTGACTTTAGTGCCTAATCTCTTTTATTAGGACTATGCAAATGATTCGGGATAGAATTAGGCTAAGATTAAGGTTAATTAATGGTCAAGTGGGCTAGGTTAGGTTGGAAGTATGGCTTAGGTAGTTGGAGTGATGTTAGGTGAGGGTTAAAGTTAGGAGCCATGTGCTCAAATAGATTAAATAAGAATTATTTAATCAAGATTGGAGGAAATTTTGGATTAGTAAATTAATTAAAATAAATAAAGATATTTGTTTGAATTAATAGAAGGGGAATTTAATTAATTAAATGGTTATAGGTTACCATTGAATTAACTCAGTTATAGTTAATTAATTAAAATTAATTAAACTAGAAGGATAATATTAATCAGTTAAATAATGTGTAATTATTTAATTAATAAAAGGAGAGAACTAAAATAAATTAAATGTGATAATAAAATTTAGGTGTCTAAATTTTTCCCCTCTTCAAAATGGCGTTAGAATAATGTTGTTTTAAAGAAGATTAAAGTTTTGACAACACGAGGAAATAGGGGCAAGGAATTTACATAGACAAAAGTAAATGGTGTTAGTTAGATAGGGTGATGCCCCCTAAAGAAGGTGGATAAGAAACAAAAAGGGTTCAGAGTAGCATCTCAAAAGATGCATTTTCCTAGTGGGAAGGAAGGAGGACAATGTAAAATGAGTTCTAATGGTAAATACAAGGCTCAAAAAGGAGACACTAGGAAGAAATGAGACCAAAAAAAATGGCCCCATAGGGGCCAAGAAGATGAAAATGAGGGCCTAGGAGGGCCCCATATAAGAAAATTCAAAAAATTTACTATTCATTTGCACCCGGTGAGTTAGAAATTCAAAGAGATTAGAGCTGTGTTATCCATTTTTAAAGCATTTTAGCACAAGAGAGGAGATTCCATAATTTGGACCGGTGAGGCACTAGACGAATGTGATGAGGTAGGTGTGATGATATCGACAAGAAGACTGAGAGGTACACCTCAAAAAACTTTAGCTTTGTCATTTATTTACTACATTTATTAGCATAGAAAACCATGTCCCCATGGGGTTGTGTCATGTGGGAATGCTTGCAAGTCCAATAGGAACACGTTCTTGTCAAAGCATGAAATGAGGGGAATGAGAGGGATAGGGTAGTTTTATTAGGGGTCTCTAATTAGACTAGTATACACTATTGTACTTAGACAATTTTCAAATGTGCTCATTGTTAGGAATGAATTTTGAATATATCCTATGGGGGAGTATTCGTATTCATTCTGTATCAGTTGTTGTTGCATTCATGACTGTGATTGTCATTGATGTCAACATAGTGATCTACTAAAGATTAGCAAAGAAGAAAACAATGTTTGAGTTAGCGCATGTGGGATATTGAAGATCAAGCTATGCGGAGTTGAGGAATTAATTTATGATGTTTCATGTGATCATGGTTAAGAGTGCATAAGGAAATTCATTTATTCATGATAGTTATGAGTAAATCAATGGAAGCAGTATTCAGGCAGTGTTCCTAAGTAGCGGTTTGTGGAAATCGGATGATATCTCCTAATCGGGATAGAATATGAACATGCAAAGTTGTACAGATGATGAAGGTTTCATGTAATTGTGGAATCATTATGTAATGTGTGGAAGATTTTATTTTTTAATTTGCATGCCAACTCATTTGTAATTATTTGAGTGTGGTATAAAGGAAGGAATGTTTTCCTTATTGTAATAAGTTTAATTGGAATTTTGAAAGTGAAGTGGAATTGTGCAATACTTGTTGAAAGAGGATATGTGAAGTATAGAGATATGGTATTGAGATCTGAGGAAGCAGTTGGTACGGTTTGGAATAGTCAGAGGAGAAGTGATAAGTTGTTGAGATTAGTAATAGTTTGATATTATTCTATTGAATAATATAGAGATTAGTTGGATAGTGTGTTCATTGATCTTACCCTTGAAATTGTTTGGACAGTGGGTCCCTATTTCTTCCATAACTCCTAACAGGGTTAGAATCTTTTAGCAAGGATTCAAAGTCTCCTAGCAGGGACTAAAATGTACTAAATGTATTTCATAAGACTCTTAATAGAGTTTATCCTCTCACAAGGAACTTTCATATTAGTGCATCTTTTATGGGCATCATTCCCACTGGGGTTTACTCTTTGATCAAGAGGTTCCCTAGTCAACATATCTTGTGCTATTGTGTTGTTGTGTATGTATATCTTTCTATGGTTGCTAATTACATTACTTACATGGTTAAAATCTATTAAGGAAGATAAAAAATTTATTTATCTAATAACTGATTCACCCCCCTTCCCCCTCTCAATTATCTTGGTGGACTTTACTTTCTAACAATCGGTATCAGAGCAATAGGTCCTTGAAGATAAATTTTAACAACTTGAGGAGATCCATGGTGAATCATTTCAGGAAAGAAAGCCCTAAGTTTGATGGAGTGAACTTTGATAGTTGGAAAGAAAAGATGAAGACACATTTACTTTATTTAGGACCAGGATATTGGTTAATCACAAAGAATGAGAAGACTATCTGATGCAAGAGCATCCCATGCTCATCAGGGGCACATTGAAGATCCAAGGCATTACAGAGGTCATGGAGCATCTCCTGATATCAATTGGGCAATCCTTCAACCAATCATGGCATTTGGAAGCATAAAAAGTCATAATGTTGTATGATGTCCTATGAAGGACTTCCATATTAAAAAGTTGTAATTGGTCCATGGGATAGGATCTTAGGGTTGCCTAGGGTAGAAAAAGGTGTTTGATAGGGTCTTATAGGTTAGTAGGATCATATCATTTCATTACCTAAGTTAGAAGATCCAATAGGTTCTTTAAAAGTATAGTTTAATAATTAAAAATTTGAATTTTTGAATGTAACGGTTAGGAGGTCATTTTGGAGGGAAACTCCATAGTTTAAATTTTATAAAGAGTTAACATATGAGACCAGTTGGGTTAGTTGAGGGGGTTAGTTACCACCCCTCAAGTCTATAAATAATTTCTTGTACGGACTGGAAGCAGGAATGTACGGACTATCTCAGAAAATAGAAGGAAAGTACTTGGTTTCAAGAATAAATTGAAGATTTCTTTACTTTGTGAGTGCTTTCTCATATTGGAATGATTGGTAACATCTTAGCAGACATGTTTTGAGATTCTTTACTTATTTTTTCATTCAAACTTGAAGATTTGTTCATCAAATTTCTATACTATTGGCTGTAGCAGTCCTTTTCATAAGCATTTTTTATAGTTTTCTATTTTAAATCATGGTCATTCCATGAAATGTTCATTGTTTCTTCATGGAATTCCATTTATCTAACATGTATAGATGTTTCTAACCTTGGAATGATCAACTAACTTGACTATTTGGTGGCCACCAAGCATAATCAAACAATAATGTTGTGAAAACAAGGGTTATTTGGAGGGGACAGTCATATAGAGAGAGATTTACCTTAAGGAGGGAAATGTTTGAGATTTGATTCATGTTTATGATGTTGAAACATTGATTTTTGCATTGGGAATTAGTCAAAGAAGTCATTGCACGTGTGAGATTGGTGATACCCTAGGAATAAGGGTTTATAAGGGATGAATTGGGGTTTTGGGGTTAGGGAACCCTTAGCATGAAATTGAGAGTGTATTTGTCTAATTGAAGTCATTTGGAGAGCCTATGAAAAGTTTGGAGTCAAGAAATTAAGAATTCCTATAGGTTGCTTTGTAATTGCATCATTCCTAGATTGTTGAAAACAGGGGCATTGTAAGAGATCTCTGATATTTGCCAAAGGAAGTGTATCTGAATTTGACATATGTTTTTTGAAAGGATAAAGGGTATCTAAATCAACCATTTATTCAGGGAGTCCTTTGAGAAAAGAAAAATTTATTGGTCATTTTGTCATGCTACTGTCACAGAGTTGCAATCTTAACATTGACAACATTTTGGCATATCATGCATTTTTCCTTAAAAGGTGTTGAAACTCAAAGGTGATGCTTGGAACATGTTAGATAGACTAGAAAAAACCTATTGAGGCCTTTAAACATCCTAGAGTTGACTGTTTGTGGGATTTGCCTATCATGACCTAGAAGGGTCACTAGGAACACATCTACAATCTTGCTCATTTTGGGTTGTTTCTTGGTTCACCACTCTATCCTCTACATCACTATCATTGATGAAGATAGAATTAAAGAATTTACTAATGAGGAGAGAGATCTATTCATGTGTAACATACTTTTCCAGAGAAGCACTTATGTCATCTCTTCCAAAAAATGAGTATAGTCAGGTAAAATATCTTAAAACATCTCATGAAATTTGGTTAGCTTTACAATCTACTTTTGGAGGTGATGAACATGCAAAGAAAGTCAGATTACATAATTGGATATGTGCATTTGAAGATATAAGAATGATGGAAGATGAATCTGCTAGAAGCTATATTGGTAGAATGTCAAAAATTGTTGCAGGTATAAAATCATGTGAAGGAATCAAGACATAGAATGAAGTGATATGGAAAATTCTGAGGACATTGACTCTTGCATTTAAGCAGACAACATGAATGATTGAGAAAGTTATACCTTGTACTAAGAATTTCACCAGAGAAACTCTTCTTGGAAGATTGGAAGCAGCAGAGATGAACTTGAGACAATTAGGAGATCTACCTAGAAAGGAGACAGCATTCAGCGCACTGAGTATTCACCCTAGCTTGTCAAGAAGCATGAGTGTAAGTGGAGATTATGATAGCAGTAGCAGATCTAGGAATGAAGAAATAATAAGATTGAAGAAAGAATTTCCTTACTTGTGAAAAGATAACCAGACAATAAGAAAATATTTAAATGTTGGACTTGTCAAGAATATGGTCATTTTGCATCTAAATGCCCTAAGAGAGTAAAGAAGTATAGAAAGAACTTTAAACCTAGAAGACCTAAAGAATATTATTATGCCATTGATGAAGATTTTGAAGCTAGTATGGAAAAATCTCTAAGTGAAAGTGATAATGAAAATGATTGTATAGGATTTGTAGCAGTAAAAGAAGAAAATCTTGAAACAAAAGTTAAGGAAGAAAAAGCCTTAGTTTCTCAAGTAGAAAAGAAATCTGATTAGATTATAAACACTGGTTGTTCACATCATATGACTAGAGACATGAAGAAATTCATAAAGTTTAACAATTATGATGGAGGAATTGTTAGAGTTGGAAACAATGCACCTTGTTTGATAAAAGGTATAGGATCTATTACTCTTGATGGAAAGACTAACATTAATGATGTTTACTTTGTGGATGGATTAAAACATAATCTTTTGAGTGTTGGATAGCTAGTTGATAAGGGATATCAAATTTGGTTTACTAAGAAAACTTATGTAATCAAAGACAAAGATGGTAATTTGATTGGTACCGGATCTAGAACCAGAGGTAATGTATTTCAGTTGAATCCTACTAAGATGACATGTTTGATTACTAAGATTGATGACAGTTGGTTATGGCACAGAAGATTTTGTCATATAAACTTTGATAATATTGTGAAAGTGAGTACTACACTTGCAGTGAGAGATTTGCCTAAAATTATGAAATCTACTAACATGATGTGCAAGGAATGTGTGATGGCTAAGCAGAAAAGAAGCTCATTTCCCAGCAAGAAGTTTACAATAGCAGAGAAGTTGGAAATTGCTCATATAGATTTGAGTGGTCCCACAAGGACTAGAGGATTCTATGGTGAAAGGTATTTTATGATTCTTGTTGATGATTTTACACACTACAACATTTAGGGTCAAATTTCGATGCCAATTTGCGACGCCACTACAATTTGTGTATGCTTTTTGTGTTTTTTTTTGCAAGTTCCCCCGACGGTGTCGTAATAGCGACGCTATTGTCGTAATTGCGACACCCATTTGGTTATAAACAAAAAAAAAAGAAAAAGGAAGTGTCATTTATAATTTGTGAATTCGAAGAGCTACCGTGAAGATGACACTGCATTTTTGTGTGGCACGAAGAGGGCATCCAAGTTTGGCGTGCGTGAGCAAAGAGGCCAGCACCATTTGAGAAGAGAGCACTAGCACTTGAGGTAGGCATTCGAGCTTTGTCTTCTCATTAACTCAATTACAGTGGCATTGTTTATTTGATAGCATTGTTAATAGTGGCATTGTTTACATCTTAATTAGCATTTGGAATGCTCTATGACCCATGAGCTTTGAGAGCTAGGGCATCATTGCTATTACCTTCAAGGCATTGTGTGAAGTGTTTGATCTCTCTTTATTTGTTTTGTTATTGATATTCACTATGTGGTACTCCCTATTTGTGATCATTTCATGAGGAAATGTCTTGATGGCTTGCAGGCTGCAAGCTAGGGCATCATACATTATTTATGAGCTCACTGTTTAATACTTGCATTGTTTACATCTTATCATTTGGAATGTCTGATGACCCGCAAGCTTTGAGAGCTAGGTCATCACTTCTATTACCTTCAAGGCATTGTGTGAAGTGTTTGATCTCTCTCTATTTGTTTTGCTGTTGATATTCACTATGTGGTACTCCCGGCTTATGATCATTTCATGAGGAAATGTCTTGATGGCTCACACGCTGCAAGCTAGGGCATCATACATTGTTCATGAGCTCACTATTTAATACTAGCATTGTTTACATCTTTTCATTTGGAATGCCTGATGACCTGTGAGCTTTGAGAGTTAGGGTATCATTTCTATTACCTTCAAGGCACTGAGTGAAGTGTTTGATCTCTCTTTATTTGTTTTGTTGTTGATATTCACTATGTGGTACTCCCTGTTTATGATCATTTCATGAGGAAATGTCTTGATGGCTCGTGGGCTGCAAGCTAGGGCATCATACATTGTTCATGAGCTCACTGTTTAATATCTGGCATCATGAAAACATACATTAATACACTTACTATTTTGAATTTGAGCTCGGGAATCATGCAATGTTATTGCTGTCATTGCATGCTTGTTGTTGTTGTGCACCATATATTGTTGTATACACTGTTTATTTCATTGAGACCGTGAGCTTGGCATTTGTAATGTATTTTCTATTATTGGATCAATGCTACCATATTGTTGAGACTGTGTATGGCTTGACTATGCACATGCATAATTGTAGATGAGGATCAGTAATATGGTGCCAGGCATTGCTTAGATCCTTTGGATCTAACCCCATCTTTTCCTTCCTTGCAGGTTTTGGATCATACAAGAGCATACTGGATTGAACCCCAAGTCAAAACTTCATTACTTCAGCCAATGTCTAGTACCTTCATTATTTATGTTCATCCACTTATGTATGTTTGCATTCATTCATATTCTTCTGAAAGTTGGCTATTAGTGACCATATAGGACCATTCTTGATGTTTTTGGGTCATTTGATGAAAAGATGTAAATAGGGACATCAATAATAAAATAGGGATATCTTTATAGGGATGTATTAAGATTAATATCGTAAGTAAAAACATTACACAGTGGCATTCAGATTAAGTACGGTTGCATTCTCTTCTTAAATTTATTTTCCTTGTATAGTATATACAAGTTATTTTTTATATATATACATGTAAACTTTAGATGCAAAAATTTATTTTCCTTTACATGTATCTTTGCATGAAAGGAACACAAATTAAACAAGATCATCTAATAATGCAAACTAGGGTACTATAGTCACTCATCTAGTAATTAGTTCCCCAAACCATTACTAAGGATTGAATATAAGTCTAAGTCCCCAAATCTATTGTTCTATGTGTATAAAACAATATATGCTGCACAGCAGCAACAAGCATGCAATGACAGCAATAACATTGCATGATGCCCGAGCTCAAATTCAAAGAAGTAAGTGTATTAATGTATGATCTAATAGCAGCAACCTCATTGATCATTACCTTTCACTCCTCCATCATTATAGAAGAGATAAATACCTACAACTAGGGCATCATGCATTGTTTATGAGCTCACTCTTTGAGCACCTCATCTCCCTATTTGATTGGCCAGTGCTCAAATAGTGAGCTCATAAATTGTGACACCTATTTGGTTATAAACAAAAAAAAAGAAAAAGAAAGTGTCATTTTTAATTTATGAATTCGAAGAGCTGCCGCGAAGACTGCACTGCACTTTTGCATGGCACGAAGAGGGCATTCAAGTTTGGTGTGCCCGAAGAGGCCGGCACCATGTGGGAAGAGGGCACTAGCACTTGAGGTAGGCATTCGAGCTTTGTCTATTTGATCATAAACGGGGAGTACCACATAGTGAATATCAACAACAAAACAAATAAATAGAGAAATCAAACACTTCACACAATATATGTTGCTTATAGCTCACAGTCAACTACAATAGCTCACAGTCTCAATGAAATAAACAATGTATAAAATAATATATGGTGCACAACAACAGCAAGCATGCAATGACAGAAATAACATTGCATGATGCCCGAGCTCAAATTCAAAACAGTAAGTGTATTAATGTATGATCTAATAACAGCAACCTCATTGCTCATTACCTTTCACTCCTCCATCATTATAGAAGAGATAACTACCTACAACTAGGGCATCATGCATTGTTTATGAGCTCACTGTTTGAGCACCTCATGTCCCTATTTGATTGGCCAATGATCAAACAGTGAGCTCATAAATAATGCATGATGCCCTAGCTTGCAGCCCACAAGCCATCCACTTATGTATGTTTACATTCATTCATATTCTTCTGAAAGCTGGCTATTAGCGACCATATATGATGATTCTTGATGTTTTTGGGTCATTTGATGAAAAGATGTAAAATTTTCTTAAAGGTAGGCATTTGAGATTTGTCTTCTCATTAACTCAATTTCATTTTGATGGCATTTGTTGATTTAATGGCAAAATATGAATGTTAATACTGGCATTGTTTACATCTTTGTATTTGGAATGCTCGATGACCCGCGAGCTTTGAGAGCTAGGCCATCGTTGCTATTACCTTCAAGGCATTGTGTGAAGTGTTTGATCTCTATTTATTTGTTTTGTTGTTGATATTCACTATGTGGTACTCCTTGTTTATGATCATTTCATGAGAAAATATCTTGATGGCTTGCGGGCTGCAAGCTAGGGCATCATACATTGTTTGAATGAGCTCACTATTTAATACTAGCATTGTATACATCTTTTCATTTGGAATGCTCGATGACCTGCGAGCTTTGAGAGCTAGGGCATCATTTCTATTACCTTCAAGGCATTGTGTGAAGTGTTTGATCTCTCTTTATTTGTTTTGTTGTTGATATTCACTAAGTGGTACTCTCTGTTTATGATCATTTCATGAGGAAATGTCTTGATGACTCATGGGCTACAAGCTAGGGCATCATACATTGTTTATGAGCTTACTATTTAATGACATCTTTTCATTTGGAATGCTTGATGACCCGCAAGCTTTGAGAGCTAGGGCATCATTGCTATTACCTTCAAGACATTGTGTGAAGTGTTTGATCTCTCTCTATTTGTTTTTCTATTGATATTCACTATGTGGTGCTCCCTGTTTATGATCATTTCATGAGAAAATATCTTGATGGCTCGTGGGCTGCAAGCTAGGGCATCAATCATTGTGCATGAACTCACTGTCTAATACTGGCATTGTTTACATCTTTTCATTTGGAATGCTCGATGACCTGCAAGCTTTGAGAGCTAGGGCATCATTTCTATTACCTTCAAGGCATTGTGTGAAGTGTTTGATCTCTCTTTATTTGTTTTTTTGTTGATATTCACTAGGTGGTACTCCCTGTTTATGATCATTTCATGAGGAAATGTCTTGATGGCTCGCGGGCTGCAAGCTAGGGCATCATACATTGTTCATGATCTCACTGTTTAATACTGGCATTGTTTACATCTTTTCATTTGGAATGCTAGATGACCTGCGAGCTTTGAGAGCTAAGGCATCGTTGCTATTACCTTCAAGGCATTGTGTGAAGTGTTTGATCTCTCTCTATTTTTTTTGTTATTGATATTCACTATGTGGTACTCCCTGTTTATGATCATTTCATGAGGAAATATCTTGATGGCTCACGGGCTGCAAGCTAGGGCATCATACATTGTTCATGAGCTCACTATTTAATACTGGCATTGTTTACATCTTTTCATTTGGAATGCTCGATGACCCGTGAGCTTTGAGAGCTAGGGCATCATTTCTATTACCTTCAAGGCATTGTGTGAAGTGTTTGATCTCTCTTTATTTGTTTTGTTGTTGATATTCACTAGGTGGTACTCCCTTTTTATGATCATTTCATGAGGAAATACCTTGATGGCTCCCGGGTTGCAAACTAGGGCATCATACATTGTTTATGAGCTCATTGTTTAATAATGGCATTGTTTACATCTATTCATTTGGAATGCTTGATGACCCACGAGCTTTGAGAGCTAGGGCATCATTGCTATTACCTTCAAGGCATTGTGCGAAGTGTTTGATCTCTCTCTATTTGTTTTGTTGTTGATATTCACTATGTGGTACTCCCTGTTTATGATCATTTCATGAGGAAATGTTTTAATGGCTCGCGGGCTGCAAGCTAGGGCATCATACATTGTTCATGAGCTCATTGTTCAATACTGGCATTGTTTACATCTTTTCATTTGGAATGCTCGATGACCTGCAAACTTTGAGAGCTAGGGCATCATTTCTATTACCTTTAAGGCATTGTGTGAAGTGTTTGATCTCTCTTTAATTATTTTGTTGTTGATATTCACTAGATGGTACTCCCTGTTTATGATTATTTCATGAGGAAATGTTTTGATGGCTCACGGGCTGCAAGCTAGGGCATCATACATTATTTATGAGCTCACTGTTTAATACTGGCATTGTTTACATCTTTTCATTTGGAATGCTTGATGACCCATGAGCTTTGAGAGCTAGGGCATCGTTGCTATTACCTTCAAGGCATTGTGTGAAGTGTTTGATCTCTCTCTATTTGTTTTTCTATTGATATTCATCATGTGGTACTTCCTGTTTATGATCATTTCATGAGGAAATGTCTTGATGGCTCACGGGCTGCAAGCTAGGGCATCATACATTGTTCATGAGCTTATTATTTAATACTGGCATTGTTTACATCTTTTCATTTGGAAGGTAGGCATTCAAGCTTTGTCTTCTCATTAAATCAATTTCAGTGGCATTGTTTACATCTTAGCATTGTTAATAGTGGCATTGTTTATATCTTAGCATTTGGAATGCTCGATGACCTGCGAGCTTTGAGAGCTAGGGCATAGTTTCTATTACCTTCAAGGCATTGTGTGAAGTGTTTGATCTCTCTTTATTTATTTTGTTGTTGATATTCACTATGTGGTACTCCTCATTTATGATCATTTCATGAGGAAATGTCTTGATGGCTCGCAGGCTGCAAGCTAGGGCATCATACATTGTTCATGAGCTCACTGTTTAATACTGGCATTGTTCATGAGCTCACTGCTTAATATCTGGCCAAGCCATGTAAATGGTACCAGGCCAACCCAATCAGCCCAATAAAATGTGTCATGTTTATCTTTGTCAAAGACACTCGTTCACCATTTTGTTCTTGTTCTTCACACAAATATTGCATCAAAAGTAATTGTAAATAATGATTCAAAGAAAAAAGAAACAACTACAATAGATTGGACCCCAAAAGAATACAGTCAACTACAATAGCTCACAATCTCAATGAAATAAACAATGTATAAAATAACATATGGTGCACAACAGTAGAAAGCATGCAATGACAATAATAACATTGCATAATGCCCCAACTCAAATTCAAAACAGTAAGTGTATTAATGTATGATCTAATAGCAGCAACCTCATTGATCATTACCTTTCACTCCCCCATCATTATAGAAGAGATAACTACCTACAACTAGGGCATCATGCATTGTTTATGAGCTCACTATTTGAGTACCTCATGTCCCTATTTGATTGGCCGGTGCTCAAATAGTGAGCTCATAAATAATGCATGATGCCCTAGCTTGCAGCCTGCAAGCCATCAAGACATTTCCTTATGAAATGATCATAAACAGGGAGTACCACATAGTGAATATCAACAACAAAATAAATAAAGAGAGATCAAACACTTCACACAATATATGTTGCTTTATAATATTTTATTAAGACTAAATATATTATTTTATGAACTCACTATTCGAGCACCTCATGTCCCTATTTGATTGGTTGGTGTTGTGTTTGTTATATTGATGCTATTAAATCAAATAGGGACATCAGTAATAAAATAATACACTATGTGGTACTCCTTGTTTATGATCATTTCATGAGAAAATGTCTTGGTGGCTTGTGGGCTACTGCAAGCTAGGGCATGATACATTGTCCATGAGCTCACTGTTTAATACTGGCATTGTTTACATCTTTTCATTTGGAATTCTTGATGACCTACGAGCTTTGAGAGCTAGGGCATTGTTTCTATTACCTTCAAGCCATTGTGTGAAGTGTTTGATCTCTCTTTATTATGTGAAGTGTTTGATCTGTCTTTATTTGTTTAATGGCATCTAATGTTGTCCTATGCATCTAATGCTGCTAATGTGATTGTTTAATGGCATCTAATGCATCTAATGCTACTATTTCATGGCATCTAATGAATTGACTGTCATATAATGGCTTGGTCCTCTAATTTATAACTTCATCTAAGTTTGTTCAACCAACTTTGGTGGTTGGAAAATTATATTAAGACTAATTAAACATAAAAACCCCTTTTCCCTCCTTTTACAAGTGACCGTTGTTATTCAAAAATTTGAATTAACTGTTAGGAATAGTCCCAAGAGATAACTGAGAGGGGGGGTTGAATTAGTTATCTACAAGATTCAATTCTTTATCCAATTAAGTATACTTAAACATAAAGCATAAACACAATGAAAGAACACTTGAACACAACACTAATATTTTGGTTACGAGGAAACCCAAATAGGTAAAAACCCTAGTGGGACTTGATACCCACTAATATTCTATACTAGTGTATAATGATCCTTGTTACAAGATCCTTTACCCTATTAGGAGTAGCTTTACAATATATTAAGTACAATAGACCTAGACAAAGATAGGACCCTGTTAGGAGTCTTTTACAATTGTCCCTATTAGGGGAGAGGACACACTGTCCGAGAGCTCACTACTCGAATGGGAAAAGGCTACAACCTTCTGAATAATGGATACACACTATATTTGGATCTTGGTGAACTACGCTTTGACCTGTTGTCTGGATCAGTTCCAATGAATAGCACAAGTACTTTACTTGGTCACATAGACCTTCTTCTGATGGCTCAAAACTTCATACACTCTGCTCTGCTCTACTTAATCAACCATGAACCACACTCAAGCAATCACAAATGACTGCCTATAAATATCTTTCCTCCAAATGATATAATCAAGTCACCCTATTAGAACCACTTTGAAATCATATTAGAGAAACCATAAAAAACTCCAATAAACATTTTGTCGGCTCTACTATGCATGCAACTCATTCTGGGACCTGTCTAATAAAATAAATGCTACACACTATCGGATCTACCAAAACAACTGGAACTTTCTCTATAAGCTAAATTAACTCATGCGATCTTAACCAAACATTAATAACACTTCTCCAAGTTTAACTCCAAGGGTGCATACCCTCAAGATAGGCACAACTCAAGAACCAATAAAATCTCTATCGGCTCTTCTGAACAAACAAAGGAAACTGAGACTGGCGAATAGTGACTGCATAACCTCACTTGCATTCATCATCAGACTATGCATCCATAACTAAAAAATCACTAACATGTCTTCAACATATATCCAAGTGCACAAGGCTTCATGATAACTGTATAGAAAACCATACATAGAACACGTTATGTTACTCTGTCAGGAACGCTGCTGACACCAACTGCTATATAACTATCTATACTAATAGTTAACCTATGCACCCATGATATCATGTTGATATCATGGCCATGCTACATATACTGAAAGCTTACTACATAAGACTTCCATGCATGCTACTTTCCATATGTTGTCATCAATGACAAACATACAGTCGGTACTGGACTGTTGGCAAATCTCCAACAATCTCCCCCTTTGGCATTGATGGCAACATATGGAATGAAAAATCACCACCAACCCAAATGAACATTTCTTTTATAACATTCTCCATTTCCTCTTCAAAAGTCCCCCAAAGATGAATCCTCTATCTGCTACAATATTTTCTAATATTCTCTATTTCCTCAACTGTATTGTTGTCATAACTGAATGTTGCTCCCCCTTAGTATATTACTCCTCTTTTTACTTCTATTTTTCATGACTCTATACATATACTCCCCCTTTGACATCAATGGCAAAGGGTTCCATTCATTTTAAGCACCGGTACTACTCCTGAGTTAGAGTATTCAACCTTCCACCAGTCCCTAAAGACTGATGTCTTTCCTTCTTTTTCTAAGTAGAGTCAAGGAAGGGAATGACTCCCAACTTATCCCTAAGATACTCAAAAGTATCCTTAGGCAAGGGCTTTGTGAATATATCTACCAATTGATCTTTAGTACTCACATAGTCCAACTTGCCTTCTTTCTCTACCACTTTCTCTCTTAGGAAGTGATACTTGATCTCAATGTGCTTTGTCTTTGCATGCATCATAGGGTTTTTTGACATATTGATAGTGCTAGTGTTATCACAGTGAATAACAATAGGATAATCAATCTGAATTCCAAAATCCTTTATCATCTTTTTGATCCAAATAATTGTAGAACAATTCAAGGCTACTACAACATACTCCACTTCTACTGTTGACTAGAAATGCAATTTTGTTTCTTGCTTGTCCAAGTGACAAGTCTATCACCAAGAAACACTACTCCACCTGAAGTACTCTTTCTGTCATCAACAAATCCTGCCCAATTTGCATCAGTGTACACATGAAGCTCAACATTTTTTGAATTAGGATACCATAGACCATAATCTATAGTGCCCTAAAAGTATCTGAATATTCTCTTTACTGCCATGAGGTGACTTTGTTTAGGCTCTACTACAAATCTTCCAACTATACCAACTGCATTGGAAATATCAGGTCTAGTTTGAGTAAGATATATGAGTTTACCAATCATAGACTTATACAATTTTATATCTACTACTAGTGAGTCATCTTCTTTTGTAAGCTTGAATCCAGTGATCATAGGAGTTCCTACTGGCTTTCAATCATCCATTTTGAATTTCTTCAGTATATCTTTTACATACTTTGATTGATTTATGAAAATTCCTTTTTCTATTTGTTGCACATTTAGTCCCAAAAAGTATTTGATAGGACCAATCATACTCATCTCAAACTCATTCAGTATTTCTTTGGCAAATTAAGCACTGAGTTTGTCATTACCTCCAAAGATAATGTCATCAAAAAATATAGCTACAAGTAGTAAACCTTCAGATGTCTCTCTAATGAATAGATTACAATTTGTTGCTCCTTTCTTGAATCCAATCTTTGTGAAGTATCCATCTAGTCTCTCATACCATGCTCTAGGGGCTTGCTTAAGTTGATAGAGGGCTTTCTTATATCTACATACCATATCAGGTTTGTCTAATAAGGTGAATCCTTTAGGCTACTCAATGTATACTTCTTTCAAATCTCCATTCAATAATGCTGACTTGACATCCATCTGATAAACTTTGAAGTTTTTAACTATAGCATAGGCTATAAACAACTTAATAGCTTCTAATCGACTCACAGGTGCAAATGTGTTTGAATAATCAATGCCTTCTCTTTGCACATAACCCTTACATACTAATCTTGCTTTATTTCTTACTACTGTACCATCTTCATTCATCTTGTTTTTCAATATCCACTTTGTTCCAATCACATTCTTATCACTAGGTCTTGGGACTAGTTCCCAAGTGTCATTCTTAATAATCTGATAAAGTTCTTCTTTCATAGCATCATGCCAATTTGAATCATTACAAGCATCTTCAACACTCAAAGGCTCAATTTGAGATAGTAAACATACCACTTCACTGATGGCTAAGTTCTTTGCTTGTGATCTTGTTAAGACTTTACTGCTCTGATCTCCAATGATGTATTCCTTGGAATGATTTCTTGATGTAAACTTTGGAACTTTAGGTGATGTTGATTCATCAGCCTTAGGAGTATTTTCTTCACTTGTCTCAAAGTCATTGAATAGTACATCAATACTGTCAAACATTTCTTCAATAACTGTCTCACTAGTGGAGGGTCTAGGTTCTTCTTCAATCATGGGTGAGTAATCATGATATCTTTCTTGAATCATAAACTTTTCATCAATCTTTACATGAGCATTTTCAATGATCTTTTTCAATCTTAAATTGAAACATCTATAAGCTTTACTTTTAGTAGAGTAACCAAGAAAAATACCTTCATCACTTCTTGCATCAAACTTGCCTACTCCTTCATCCCTCTTGATGTAGCACTTGTTTCCAAAGATTCTAAAGTATTTTACTATGGGAACATTACCAAACCATAGCTCTTAAGGTTTTTTATCAGCGCCAGGCCTTAATTGGATTCTATTGATGGTATAAACTATTGTATTGACTGCATCTCTCCAATAGGTGTGTGCAACTTTTCCTTCTATCATAATGGTGCACGTTGTATCAAGGATGATCCTATTCCTTCTTTCTACAATTCCATTCTGCTGAGGGGTTCTAGGTGCACTTAACTATCTCTTTATGCCATGTTCTTCACAATATTCATAAAATCTATCAGAGGTGAATTCTCCTCCTCTATCTGACCTCAAACATTTTATCTTTAGTCTAGATTCATTCTCAACCTTAGCTTTGAATATTTTGAACTTCTCAAAAGCTTCTAACTTATCTTTTAAGAATGCAACCCACATCATCCTAGTATAATCATCAACAAACAAAATGCAATGCCTTTCACCATAGTATGATCTTGTTTGAGTTGGACCACATAGGTCTGTATGTATCATATCCAACGTGTTCTCTTCTGAATTTTGCTTGCTCCTGAATAAACTTCTCACATGCTTCTCCATCACACATTCTCTACATATAGTATCAACTGGCTTTGCTATGCTAGGTAGATCTCTTACTACCTTTACATTGCTTATCTTCACTATGTTATCAAAATTGATATGACATAGTCTTTTATGCCATAACCAATTGTCATCAACTTTAGCAACAAAACAACTTGCTTTTGAATTGAGTTGAAAAACATTACCTCTTGTCTTTGTGCCTGATGCAATCATAACACCATTTTTTTGTTAATGATGCATTTTTCATCATTGAACTCCAACTGATAGCCTTTACCAAGTAACTATCCAACACTGAGAAGGTTATGTTTCAAACCATCAACATAAAGAACATCATCAATATTGTTCTTTCCATCCAAAGTGATGGCTCCTCTACCAACTATAGGTTTAGGAGTGTTGTCTCCAAATCTGACCATACTGCCATTGTATTTGTCCAAATGAACAAACCTGTCTTTATCACCTATCATGTCATGTGAACAACCACTATCTATAATCTAGTATGTCCTTATGTCGGCTTGTGAAATCAATGCTAGCTCTTGATTCTCTTTCTTGTCTACATGAACTGTCTTGTTATTTATTTTGTCTACAATAGAAATGAATCCAATTTCTTCTTCACCATATTCTTCATCTGAAACTCCATCTCCAGCATAGTAGCATTCCTTAGAATACTTAGGCTTGTAATCCTTTTTGAACTTTCTAGCTCTATTGGGACACTTAGATGCAAAGTGACCGATCTTATTACATGAAAAGCACTTAAATGGTAATTAACCTTCATATTTTCCTTTTCCTTTCTTTTCTTTTTTGGAAACCATAGCAATAAAATCATCTAGTGTTTTATCTTCTTCATCATCATCAAAATTACCAGAAGTGTTTGTAGATTTCTTACCATGAACTGTTGCTTTGAAATTCGTTTCACTCTTTGGTTCTGTCTTCAATCTTGAAATCTCAAAAGCTGAGATTTTGTTGATCAAGTTTTCTCTCTTGAAATTTGATGTATGTTACATGGTCTCATCAAGGACGTTGATCTTGCTTTCATATTCGGGAGTAAGAGTAGTCATCAACTTATCCATAATGTCCTCCTCTGAAATTTCTCCACCATTGTTCTGGATTTCAGCAACTGCTTCATTAATCCTCTGATTGTAAGCTCTGATGTTTTCTTTAGGTAGCATCTCTAATGCCTTTTACCTTTTCTTCCATGTCTTTATGTGCACATCCTTTGCTTGTTTGTCTCCTTCAAATGTGTCTTCTAGGTGCTTCCATATTTTATGGGTTGTATCTACCTTTTTTACATCTAAAACTTCACCATCTGATAGGGCGCTGATAAGGGCTTCTTTAGCAATAGCATTATGATGAAACAATTCCTTTTGTATGTTAGTAGCATCATATTTTGCAAGGTCTTCTAAGGTAGGAATCTTGGCTGCTTTGATGGTTACATTAAAAACTTCAAAAGAAATGCACTGTAAATGAGTTACCATCTTGTTCTTCCAATCAAGATAATTCTCTCCATCGAACTTAGGACTTTCTTTCATGAAATATGTCATCTGATCAACCTCAAGCTATTGAAATTTCTCTCTGAGGCACTTGGCTCTGATACCAATTGTTAGGAATAGTCCCAAGAGATAACTAAGAGGGGGGTGAATCAGTTATCTACAAGAGATAACTGAGAGGGGGGTGAATTAGTTATCTACAAGATTCAATTCTTTATCCAATTAAGTATACTTAAACATAAAGCATAAACACAATGAAAGAGAAACTTGAAGACAACACCAATATTTTAGTTACGAGAAAACCAAATAGGTAAAAAACCCGATGGGACTTGATACCCACTAATATTTTGTAATAGTGTATAATGACCCTTGTTACAAGATCCTTTACCTTGTTAGGAGTAGCTTTACAATATATTAAGTACAGTAGACCTAGTCAAGGATCAGAACCTATTAGGAGTCTTTTACAATTGTCCCTGTTAGGGGAGAGGACGCACTGTCTGAGAGCTCACTGCCCAAATGGGTGAAGGCTACAACCTTCTAAATAATAGATACACACTATATCTGGATCTTGGTGAACTGCACTTTGACCTAATGTCTAGATCAATTCCAATGAATAGCACAAGTACTTTACTTGGTCACATAGACCTTCTTCTTATGGCTCAACACTTTGCACACTCTGCTCTGCTCTACTTAATCAGCCATGAACCACACTCAAGCAATCACAAATGACTACCTATAAATATCTTTTCTCCAAATGATATAATCAAGTCACCCTATTAGAACCACTTTGAAATCATATTAGAGAAACCATAACAAACTCCAATAAACATTTTGTTGGCTCTACTATGAATGCAACTCATTCTGGGACCTGTCTAATAAAATAAATGCTACACACTGTCGGATCTACCAAAACAACTGGAACTTTCTCTGTAAGCTGAATTAACTCATGCACTCTTAACCAAAAATTAATAACACTTCTCCAAGCTTAACTCCAAGGGTGCATACCCTCAAGATAGGTGCAACTCAAGAACCAATAAAATCTCTGTCAGCTCTTCTAAACAAACACAGGAAACTACTACTGGCGAATAGCGGCTGCATAACTTCACTTGTGTTCATCATCAGACTATGCATCCATAACTAAAACATCACTAACATGTCTTCAACATATATCCAAGTGCACAAGGCTTCATGATAATTGTACAGATAACCATACATAGAACACTGTCTGTTACTCTGTCAGGAACACTGTTGACACCAATTGCTATATAACTACCTGTACTAACAGTTAACCTGTGCACCCATGATATAATGCTAATATCATGTCCATGCTACATATACTAAAATCTTATTGCATAAGACTTCCACGCATGCTACATTCCATATGTTTTCATCAATGACAAACATATAGTCAGTATTGGACTGTTGGCAAATCTCCAACATTAACAACATTGCAAATGAAGCATTTCTTAAGATTTTTGAATCCTAAGACCTTGGGATATGATCTAAATAAACTTATTAAACCTTATTAAAACCAAATCTAAACTATTATAAGCTTGTAACTCAAAAACTCATCCTAGACTCCTAAATTGGTCCTAAGGCTTATTAGGCCTTTAAGGGCTTATTGCCAATTTATTACAGATATTAACCTTATAGGTCATTATAGGCTCCAAAATGCTCCAATTAACATCATTGGATATCTTCATGTTCACTGATGTCTTTTTGATCTCCATAGGTTTTGTGAACTCCTTATGTTCTCTAGGTGCCCTTGCACCACTATGTGCTTTGAGCCAATGAAATTTTTATCATCATGATGAAGTAATAATGCATTAAATGTCTTACTTATCACCCTATTTAGTTTTAATTTTATACTAAATTCATGATTTATAATTTAGTTGTAGCAGCTCAATGTGTTTGAACTCAAGAATACCCCTTACTTGGTTTCCTACAAAGCTTTTGGCAAAAGCTGTCAAAAAATGAGAAGCTATGAGAAGGTGACATAAAGCTAATGAAAGGAGGCATCTCCAATTTTTTTTGCAGATATACACATTAAAGATCATGTCAAATGATACAAGGGAATTCAATCAAAATGGGGAGACAATTGCTAGATTATTGTCTAACTTTCAAAGAGAAGTCGATGACAAATGTTATTGTCCATGCAAGAGTTGTAACGGCTTAAAGACAAGAAAAATCAAAATCAAAACAACAAAGAGACATTGTAGGGAGAATGGTCACATGGAAGGGGGGTTTGATTATAATCTAGTGGTAAGTTATTTGTTATATTGTTTTCACAATTATTATACATATGAACCATGGAAGGGGGTTTGATTATCATCATTTTTATATAGGTCGATCTCCCTAGTGTAAATATAGAGGAAGATGGAGGTGTGAGTATTGAAGTTGAAGATCATGATCCTATGGAAGATGACGATCATGTCCCAGAAAACACATTTGAAGATGATGGTATGAATGCATTGATTGTTGACACATTTGGTACTAGTGCTGCTAGTGCTGCTGGTGTTGCTGATGATGAGGATGACATTGACAACGTCCATGATATACCTCTACTTGAGAAGATGGACACGGCCCTTTACGAAGGCTCCCAATCTACTCTTCTCTCTATTATATTGTTGTTGGTGAATTTGAAGGTTATGAATGGTTTATCCAACATAGCAATGTCACGTATGCTAAGGTTTGTCATATATGTCATTATAGTCTATAAAAGGTGAAACATGTACCATTAAGATTGTTTATAGTAATGACTTATATTATTTTTTGTAGATTGATAGGTGACTTTCTGTTACCACCATCAAATGTTCTCCCTCGCTCGTATTGAGAATTATGTGCCACTATGAAACATATTGGAATGGAATATCAAACAATAGATGCTTGTCCTAAAGATCATATTATTTATTATAAAGAACATGAAAATGCAATAGAATGCCCTGAATTCCATACAAGCAGATATCAAGATGATCAAGTGACAAAAAAGATGTCTTGCAAGGTTCTTCATCACATCCCCATTATTCCACGTCTGAAATGATTATGCAGGTGCAATAGCTTAGCACAATTTATGGATTACCATGCATGCGGCAGGTGTCAAGATGACACTATTCAAATGCCTGTAGATGGTTCATCATTTATGGACATAGAGGAAAAGTGGCCACACTTTAAAGAGGAACCTCAAAATCTTAGGCTTTCTCTGGTAGCAGACGGTGTCAATCCACATGGAGAGATGAGATCTATTTGCTCGGTGTGGCCTATTTTTGTTATAAACAATAACCTTCCTCCATGGATGTCAATAAAGAGGGAGCACATTGTGTTGGAAATGATTGTTCCAAGTATCTTATTATTTTAGTAATTATAAGTCTTGGAGTGAAATGGCCATAATAATTATCTGATGTTGTTGTTAATTCAACTAGGTAAGTACCAAGTGAAAGATATGAATGTATATATTGTGCCTCTTATCGACGAGTTGTTGGTGTTATGGAATGGTTTCACTATGTATGACATCTCCCAACTAATTGGACAAAGAGAATTTCAATTCATGCAATGCTTGTGCGGACAATTGATGATGATCCAGGTTTGACACATTTCTGTGGTATGTTATGGTGAATTCTAGTTGTACGGGATACTTCAAATTTTAAAAATATACATATTTAATCCAATTTTATCATTATCTTGTAGGTCTTCAAACAAAGAGAAAATTTGCATATCCAATGTGTGGTCCAAAGATGAAATCCTGTCTTTCCAAAAGTTTAAGAAAATAGGTGTTTGATGAGTATAGGCAGTTCCTCCCCAGAAATCAGAAGTATCAAAGTGCAGAAAGTCAACTTTTCAATGGGAAAGAAGAGACTACATCAAATCCCGAAGAATGACACCTCACCTATGGCATTTGGAATATAATAGAATTCAAGGTAATATCATTCCACCTAATGGTCAATGTTTGAAAATTATATATTTTGATTATGTTTTGTTGGCTAATTATGTAGTTGATGATCTTGAAGGTCGTGAAGGCATCATCGACCAGCTTCCAAAGGGACTAAAATGTTATCCTAGAGAATTTAGTAGGCTTCCCTACTAAGAGCATCTACAAATTTTGCATTTGTTTGATACTATGCATATTGGAAAAAATGTAATAGAGACACTGTGGAAAATATTGGATGGAAGGCGTGACAAAGAAAAACTTGGCAAAATTTGTAGTGACATTCATGATTCCAATCATGCAATGAAAAATATCATTGAATCAAATAGCAATGGAGACTGGATTAATGCAAGTGCTCTTCCTTGGTTATTAACAGAGCAACAAAGTAATGCCATAAAAGAAGTGATCTGAAAAATTTGATTTCCTACAGGATTTGTTGCGGATATAAGCAATCTCATATCAAAGAAAAATGATTTTGGGTCAGGGATGAAAACACATTATTGGCATACCTTCATCAAGGTAAGTCATAGTCTTTTGTATTTACAATATATTTGAGTAATTGCATTCAATTTTCATTGTATGAAATGATCAGTTGACAATTGTTGCAGTATTTGCTACCCCTATCTCTCCCAGAGAACTTCAACAATAATATCAAACAAGTGATATATGATCTTGGAAAATACATGAGGTAAGCAGAGATATTTGTTCAATATATCAAACAATAATATCAAACAAGTAATATATTGTAAAGTCTCGTATTTATATATTTATGTCTTGAATCCCTTGTAGGTGGTTGTCATCTAAAGAAATCCATAAAGAAGATATAAAATATTAGAAGAAAAGAATTTGTCGATTAATGTATGAAATGCAAAAGTGTTTACCTCCTGATTTTTTCAATGCACAAAAACACTACCTCATACACCAAGTTGAGGAGATTGAATTGTGTGGACCTATACATGCTAGGTCAATGTGGATGGTTGAGAGACACTTAAAAAATTTTAAGGGTTTGGTATGAAAAAGAGCACGTCCCAAGGGTTCTATGGTTGAGGGATCTATGGTATACCAAATGATAGTGTACGTTACTCAATATCTTCCTAATCTTGCAGCAAAGACCCATATAGATTGCATTTGAGATCTCGACTCAATTAAAAAATTTGAAGGGGAGTACTTGGTGGGCAACGATAGATTTAGGAAACTCAAAAGTAATAAATTATGAGATGTTATTGTAGTAAATTAATTCTTAATCTTCAAAATAAATTTGTTGTAAGTCATCTATTTACTTGTGTATAGCTGCTAAAGAGTGGGATGTGTACACACTCAAATGGTGCACTTCTCTAAATCATTGCTTCCAAGAGAATCCATGGATTAGAAACCTTGAGAAATTAATTTAGAGCTTTTTATGTATGGAGTTGCAAGATTATTTGATTGCTCTCAGCTAGAGCTATTAAGCTTATGACCTTGCTAGTCAACCACACAATGAGATATTCAAATGAAGACAAGGGCAAGAATGCCAATATCCCCAAAAATCACTATGAAATACAAATGCAAACTAGCTTAAGATGAATATGCAAGCTAGAAATGAGAGATGCAAGCTAAGCTATGGAAATGAAAGTAAAAGATATGCTATGAAAAGGAAAGATGCAAGTATTACCAAGCCTTCCTAGTTAAGCTAGATGAAGTAATCTAAAGCATAAAGGAAACTAAGCTAAATTTGAAGCTATGAATGTCATGACAATGCAAGAAATGAAACTATGATAGCATGTAGATGCAAAAGCCAAGAATGCTCCAAATCTTTAAAAGCTCCAAAGTGACCTAGAAAACCTGCGGCATAACATTAGCATAAAAGATTGATATGCAAATGAGGAAGAGAGCTCTTCTTTTATAGGAAATGAGAAACAATGAACAATGGAGATTAAGAGGCAAAAGTCTTAATCAAGGATGGAGCATCAAAGAGGAGCAATCCATGTGCACAAATATCCTCCAATGAGAAAATAAGAGTTGACTTGTGTGTCTATATGAGATAAAAAGTGATTTTCTCCTTTTTATAAAATAGGAATAATGCTTTATTTGTGCAACTTAGGATAAGAGGAAAAGTGGGGGCTTTTTATTTAATAAAAGGGGAGGAAATATTCATTTTAATAAATAAGGAATTTAGGATAAAATGGTTAGCCCATGAAAAATAATTGAAAATGATGAAAGGATTTGATCAAGGAAATTGATATTGAGCTAAAAATGTTGATTTTTGAAAATATTGATTCAGGGATTTGATAAATTGTTGAATGGGGGCCCAAAGTCTAGGTGACCATTTTAGGGTGCATACATTTGCCCCTCTTTGACTAATGTGAGATTGATTTGGGATCACATGCAGTCAAAGAATAGAATTGAAATGTGAGATTGATTTGGGATCACAAAACAATCCAGATGTGTGATCATTCTGGGAACACGCCAGGACAAAAATAAATCAGCTGAAAGACAAGACCAACACCGTTACTGTTAAGTGATAGTCAAGTCTGAAAATAAGAGATAAGAATCAAAAGACAAGATCAACATCATTTTTGTTAAGTGATAATCAAGTCTCAAAATAAAAATCTCAAACTGAGCTGGATGATAAAGTTGAATCAAGATTGGATGACGGCATGGATTGAATGATGTCAACATGATGGTCATAGATTAACATGGGAATTCATGTCTTCATTGGTTATACAAGCTCATTGCAATGAAGATCCTAATGTTATACAAAAGGAAATAGATTTAGCATATGGTTTAAGAGATCACCAGGTACTTATAAATTTGTTAATTAATCAATCGTATGTTTTTCAACTCATGATGCAATAATTTATACATGTTTGACATTATTGCAAGTGAAACACCACAAGGCTATGTTTTGCAATGGTTATAAATTTCGCATCAAAAAGTTGGATGACACGAAGAGAACTTGTGATTCTATGATAAGTGCAGTGTTCCAGGTGACTAATATTTCATCTAGAAATGACTTACATCCTCGAGAATCACAAAATTGATACTATGGTATTTTGGTTGATATACTTGATAGTGACTTCAATTCCTTCAAATTAGTTATCTTCATTGTGAAATGGTACAGACTACGACTCAATAAAAATGATCTTGATAGAACTATTATTGAACATGATAATGGATTTCAAATGATTAATACAAGATTGTTTGAGCCAGTTGGAAAAGAGCCCTATGTTCTTCCAAGCCAATGTGAGCAGGTATTTTACTCAGAGGTTCCACATAAACCAAGTTGGTCATTTGTTGTTAGACATGATCCAAGAGGAAGATTGATAAAATATAATGCGATGGAAGAAGATACCGAGGAAGATGAAGAAGTGGAAGATGATGTAGAACCAGATCACAATCGAGAGCTAGTCAAAGAAGAATATGAAGAAGAAGACGACGATGATGTTGCTACTGATGACGATGATGCTACTACTATTGAGGATGATGCAGCTATTGATGATGATGATGATGATGATGATGACGATCACGATGATGATGCTGATGGTGATGATGATGACAATGACAATAGTGGTGGTGATGATGTCGTCGACGATGACAATCTTGATGATGAGATAGATGAAGAAGAATATCAATGACATGAATGAAATGTACAATTATGTCAGATGTTTTGCATGTTCTAATGATTGTTTTATATGTACTACTCTTATTCACCTTGTTTTATATGTCCTACTTATATATCTTTGATCTTTTGTTAAGAGAAATTTCATTCGAAAAGAGTGTATTTAATCTCTATATGCTTAAACAACCTCACTAGTTAAGATTGTTCTCATTTGTAGTGGGCATGACAAGAATCAAATCACTTGAAAAAAACCAATATTTAAACATGCAAAAATTAGTGATGTGATTAAGAAAATTACCTTTCTTTACAATTGCATGGTTGTCTTTGGTTTGTCATTTTGTTTTGAATGTCTAGTGATTTAAACCAAAGACTTCAACTTAGCCAAAAAATGTGCAAGTCTACATTAGTATGTTTCTTTTAATTGTAATTATAATCAGTATGAATGAACAAAATAATGACAATGCAATATTTGTGATAATGCAATATTTGTCAAAATAGCATTGATGACTTTGGTCAATGTGCCTATGTGTCAATGTGGTGTTGGCCCATGTACGTTGAAGATGTCACACACAACAAGTTATCTTGGGCGTCAATTTTGGGTTTTCCCAAATAGGAAAAAGGTCTGGATACATAATTATAATTTATGTTTTAAAATAATGTGACAACTAAACATTTTATGAAGAAGTGATGTACATTTGGTATTGTCAAGGAAATACTAGATGTCAATACTTTTGGTGGGTTGATCAAACCACATTTACATCTACCCCATCTACATCTATACCTAATGTAGGAAATGAGTGCAACTTGTGCAAGGCTTAAGAGGTAGCTAGTGCCGCCAAGATTGCTTCAATGGCGAAAGCAGAAATCATATTTATTCGATGCCTTCTTTGTGTAGTTTGTGCACTACTTTGTTGGGACCATATGCATAAATGTGGTTAACAGAGGGCTATTGTAGATACTGAATTTTTTTTTGGAATTTCTAGTAGATACACATAAAGAACATGCACATAAACATGACAAATGAGAAACATAAATGTAGATATCACAACAGCTAACAAACATAAATGTAGGCATCATAATCACAATTTTTTGGAGACACGACATAATTGAATGGTATACCCAGATGATGCAACACAACTATATATCACTCCTTTGGTTCCAAGTTTACACTACGGTAAACAAAATCCATAGATAAAAAATAAATTTAGAGAGCGGAGGAGAGCGAGAACAACCAAAGTAATATAGGTCCCTATATTATTTTGGTCATTATCGCTCTCCTCCTGCACTCTCTAAATTTATTCTTCATCTTTGGGTTTTGTTTACATAGTGTAGACATGGAACTGGAGGAGTAGTTGTGTTGCATCATCTGGGTATACCACTCAATTATGTTGTGTTTCCAAAAAATTGTGACCATGATGCCTACATTTATGTTTCTCAGCTATTGTGTCCCAGGACCCCTTATGACCCTTTACGACCATTTACTATCCCTAAGAATACATCTTAGAGATCTTAAAATGTCATAAAGGGTCATAAGAGGCTCCTAGGAGGGTTCAGATGAGCTTCCACCTTCATGTGGTTAGCCCTGTTAAGTAGAGAATGTTAAACTATTCTTGAAACAAAGAGAAGCTCAATAATTTAAGATCTCAATCCACATACGACAAATATATATCGACTGCACCGTGAACCCACACATCAAATTCAGACCAAAGAAGTCAAGAAGTTGCTCGAATTAGATCCGAATGCAATCAAGTCTGTATATATCCCATGAACACATCAGGAAGACTACATCTCTGATCACCGCACTAGCTTCTTGTGCTAGAGTAGTTGTTGTCACAAGTCTTGATTCGGTAGGATCCATTCCAAATCCAAGTCTCTAGACTCGACTCAATAATCCACGAGCTACTACCAAATCTACTACAAAGTATCTCTGAATTATGCTGGAGCTGTCACTGTCACAAGTCTTGATTCGATAAGATCCATTCCAAATCCAAGTCTCTAGACTCGACACAATAATCCATGAGCTACTACCGAATCTACTGCAAAGTTATCTCTGAATGATCCATAACCAAATCATGAGCAGGAACCAGATCTGCAAGAACATCGTTCTGAATTGATACCAACTTGATTGACAAATATATATATATATTTTTTAAAAACTCATTGTTGTCGTAACTATGATGACTTCTTGTAGAAAACATCTGACATCCATCTATCGCATTAAATGCATCACTATCAGAAAACAACCATAAATGATGGACAACCGTCGTAACTCTTCGATGCATGTTCATCGCACATACAACATAGTTTTCATTACAAACCACAAATGATGGATATGCGTTTTAAACTTTCGATGGATATCTGTCACATTAAAAGCATTTTCGTCAGCAAACATGTTATGAATGACGACTACCCGTCAGAATCTTCTGACAGGTCATTGTTGTTTGTTATTTGTTGTGATAGGAAGGCATCCCAATTGCAACGGATACAAATATGTCTGACAGCATTCTCGCTATGTTGGCACCCTCTTTTAGTGATGGCCAAGGTTGTCATAATTACGATGCCTGATAGAATCGTCAATTTTTCTGACTACAAAACTATGACACCGGGCGGTGTCGCTTAATTGATGGTTTACTGTCAAAATTCAGATGCTTGGCCATCAGAAAAAGATCTCAAATGTACTAGTGTACAAGAATGATGCGGATTGCATTTCTTAAAGAAAAGTCTGAAGCATTTGATAAGTTTAAAATAATTAAGAACAAAGTTGAGAATGAATTTGGAATGAAGATTAAATGTTTGAGATCAAATAGAGGTGGATAATTTACTTCAAAAGAATTTAACACTTTTTGTGAAGTGAATGGTATGAAGAGATAGTTTTCAGCCCGTAGAACACCTGAACAAAATGGTATTGCAAAAAGAAGAAATAGATTAGTGACTGAAGCAACAAGAGCCATGTTATTTGAAAATGATTTGGTGAAGATATTCTAGAGAGAAGCAGTTAACACATCAGTATACATAATGAACAGAGTATAGATCTAAGCAAACATAGACAAGTAACCTTATGAACTATGGTTTGGACATGCACCATCAGTTAAGTATTTTAGAATTTTTGGAAGCAAATTTTATATTAAGAGAGATGATGACATTGGAAAATTTGATCCTAGAAGTGATGAAGGTATATTTCTTGGTTAGTCATTGAAAAGAAAAGCTTATAGATGTTATAATAAGAGAACTAAGACTATTGTTGAGAGCGCAAATGTTAAAGTTGATGAAAAATTCAAAATTCAGGAAAGAATGCTTGATTATGAATCAAATGAAGGAACTCATCCTAGAATTGAACCAGAGAATGTTGAATTATTCTATGAAACTGACAGTGATTTGCAGAATGAAGGCTACATTGAGGAAATCATAGATGAACCATTAGTTGAAGCAAGAACTGAGACAGTGACACCTAATAGGAACCTATCAAGAAATCATCATGTTGAGTAGATTATTGGAAGCATAGATAGAGGAGTTCTGACATGAAATAAGGTACAAGAACAATTGTGTTTAATTTCTCAAATTGAACCTAAATCTACTAGTAAAGCCTGTGAAGATGAACATTGGATTAAAGCTATAAAGGAAGAACTAGATCAAATTGAAAAGAACAAGACTTGGGAATTGGTCCCTATACCTAAAGATAAGAATGTTATAGGAACTAAATGGGTATTCAGGAACAAAATGAATGAACAAGGAGAATTTGTAAGGAATAAAGCAAGATTGGTATGTAAAGGATACTCATAGCAAGAAGGAATTGACTATGAAGAAACTTTTGCACCTATAGCAAGAATTGAAGCAGTAAGAATGTTTTTGGCTTATGCAGCTTATAAGAAATTCAAAGTGTATCATATGGATGTGAAGTTGGCATTTCTAAACAGAGAGTTAGAAGAAGAAGTTTACATTGAGAAACCTGAAGGTTTTCCCTTGACTCATGAAGGAGATATGGTATGTAAACTAAAGAAAGCTTTATATGGACTTAAACAAGCACCTAGAACTTGGTATGCAAGACTAGATAAGTATTTGATAAAATTAGGATTTACTAAAGGCACAACAGACAATAATTTGTACACAAAATAAATTGAAAATGGTTTGTTGGTTGTAGTTATTTTTGTTGATGATATTATCTTTGGAGGAGAAGATGAAGCTAGTGATAAATTTGTAGATGAAATGAAGACAGAATTTGAAATGAGTATGATTGGTGAGATGAAATATTTTTTAGGATTGCAGATAGCACAAAACAATGATGGTATCTTTGTATGTCAAACAAAGTACTTGAATGACTTATTGAAGAGATTTGGAATGGAGACCTATAAGCCAGTTGGAACACCTATGGTAATAGGACACAAACTATCTAGCACAAATGAGACTCCTATAGTTGAATAGAAGAAGTATAGATCTATGATTGGAGGATTGCAATATTTAACTCATACAAGACCAAATATATCACATGCGGTTGGAATTGTTGCAAGATTTCAAACTGATCCCAGAGAATCACATTATGCAGCAGTAAAAAGGATACTAAGGTACTTAAGAGGCACAATTGAAAATGGATAATGGTATGAAAAATCTGATAACTTTACCCTATGTACATATCCTGATGCAGATTGGGGAGGTAGTGTTGATGACAAAAAGAGCACAAGTGGTAGAGCATTTTTCCTTGGAGGAAGATTAGTTTCTTGGCTAAGCAAGAAGTAGAATTGTATTTCACAGAGTACAGCAAAAGCAAAGTATGTAGTAGCAACAAACAATTGTAATCAGGTAATTTGGATGAAACAAATGTTGATGGATATTGGAATAAAATTTGATGAGCCTTTTGTTATACATTGTGATAACACCAGTATAGTTAGTATGCTTAAGAATCTTGTACTACATTCTAAGACAAAGGATATAGAAATAATGTATCATGTAGTGAGAGAGAAAGTTGCAGAGAAAGAAGTCAGACTGGAGTATATAAGCATAAAAAAGTAGATTGCAGATATATTTACAAAGCCTTTACCTAAGGATACATTTGAGTATCTGAGAGGTGTGCTGGGGTTATGCCCCAGCCTACTTTTGAGAAGTGATGTAGATTGTTGTAACCGTCCAATGGTATATGAGCCTTATCTTTCTTCTACACTGGATGTTGGTACTTCCTCTATGGGGGAGTATGTGTTTCTAAGCTGAGTCATAAGGACTCTAGTGAATGTATTTTCTGAAAAGTGTCTTTTGACATTGAAGATGTTGTTGACATAGTGATGCAGCATTTGTCATTGATGTCAATGGGGAAGAAGGATACATGAAAAACCATCTATTAAAGAGAACTTGAGGAAGAATATTACAAGAAATATAAAATGGAAAACTAAAATATTTGAAGAGTTGAATAAGAAAATGAAGCAAGATTTGATTGATGAAGAGGATTTGAAAACGTTTCAGAGCAGCAGTGTTGCAGTGTTGGTATTCATGGAACTTGGATACTTTTTCATCTATGCTATCAATGCCAATGGGGGAGATTGTTAGGAATGAATGCTAAATATATCCTATGGGGGAGTATTCATAGTCATTCTATAGCATTTTTTGTTGCATTCATGACTGTGATTGTCATTGATGTCAACATAGTGATCTACTGAAGATTAGTAGAGAAGCAGACAATGTTTGAGTTAGCGCACGTGGGATATTGAAGATCAAGATATGTAGAGTTGAGGACTTAATTTATGATGTTTCATGTGATCTTGGTTAAGAGCACATAAGGAAATTCATTTATTCATGATAGTTATGAGTAAATTAGTGGAAGCAATATTCAGGCAGTGTTCGTGAGTGGCAGTTTGTGGAAATCATATGATATCTCCTAATCAGGATAGAATCTGAGCATGAAAAGTTGTAAAAATGATGAATACATGTTGATTGTGATGTGGATGTGACAGCAAGGTCAGTGGTCACATGAGTGAAGAGTTATCTTAATTGGAAGCTGACAGTTTCATGTAATTGTGAAATTATTATGTAACGTGTGGAAGATTTTATTTCGTAATTTGTATGCTGACTCATTTGTAATTATTTGAGTGTGGTATAAAGGAAGGAATATTTTCCTTATTTTAATAAGTAAGTGTAATTGGAAGTGTAAAAGTGAATTGTGGAATTGTGCAATACTTGTTGAAAGAGGATATGCGAAGTATAGAGATTTGGTATTGAGATCTAATGAAGCAGTTGGTGTGGTTTGGCACAGTCAAAGGAGAAGTGATAAGTTGTTGAGATTAGTAATATTTTAATATTATTCTATTGAATAATATAGAGATCAGTTGGACAATGTGGTCAGTGATCTTTCCCTTGAAGTTGTTTGGACAGTGGGTCCTTCTGTCTTCCATAACTCCTAATAGGGTTAGAATCTTTTAGCGGGGATTCAAAGTCTCCTAGCAGGGACTAACATGTATTGAATGTATTTCATAATACTCCTAATATATTCCATCCTCTCTAAAGGAACTTTCATATTAGTGCATCTTTTGTGGGCATCATTCCCACCGGGGTTTACTCTTTGATCAAGAGATTCCCTAGTCAACATATCTTGTGTTATTGTGTTATTGTGTATGTATATCTTTCTATGGTTTTTGATTACATTGCTTACATGGTTAAAATCTATTAAGGAAGATAAAAGTTGTATTTATCTGATAACTGATTCACCCCCCCACCCCCCCCCCCCTCTCAGTTATCTTGGTGGACTTTACTTTCTAACACTCATACAAAATTGTTTCCTCCAATTACGTTATCTTTATCATGAGTATATGTTGCCATAATGACAACATTCTAATATCCTACTTATCCAAATTTCCAACAATTGTTATAATTGTCACAGTTTTGGCCATAGATTTATTGATTGTAAAAAACCTAGATCTAATAATAAAGATAATAGTAGAATGTTTAAAAATACTAACCATGCAAATAAAAGACCTACCGAAGCAACAAATAATATGAGAAATAGATTTGTGTGTTATAGATGCAACAATTTTGGACATATTTCTAGAAATTGTAGATCACAGATCGGTCAATCAAGACTGATATATGGAAACAATTTCATAGTTTGTCAAATTCGTAACAACATGGGTCACACAACAAGATATTGCAGAATGAACAACATGAGGAATCCTAATCCTAGAAGAAATATGAACTACACCAAAAGAAATATGGATAATAGATATAGTTGAAAGGGAAATAATAGTAACATGGAAGAACTTATATTTTTCAAAGCTATAGATCAAGCAAGTGCATCCACAATATTAGGAAGTCAATCAGGTGAAGCATTTGAAAGTAAGTTGAAATCAATTATGAACCCATCTCAAACTGATTGAGAATCAAATTTCATTAATTAAGCATCAAAATAGCATAGAATTTAGCAGAACTTGAATCAAGGCTTGCGAAGTTAATATGTGATAGTAAGTTATGTAAGGAACTGTATCATCTTAAAATGGAAGCACTTCCATGGTAAGAGCATTTAGCCCTCTGAGTAAGTGGTTTGGGGTCATGTCGAATGCCTTGAATGGATATTCAACTTGGAGCTGGCTTTTCCCCCTGTTCTGCCCCATTTTCCACTTCTTCTCAACACTTTCCTAGCAATCTGAACTGTGAACCTGAAGTTTTGGACCCTAAGGTCAAGGTCAACCTTATGGGGTCAAGGTCGACCTCAACCCTGACCAAGTCAGGGATGAGCTTGACCTTGACCCTAAGGTTTGGGGTCTCTAGGGTTAGCTTCCGGTTCCAGGACTTTATCAATATATTTGTCTTTTCCCTCTTCGGGGCCATTATTTCTCGGATTAAGTGTCAAATTCTTAAATTAATATTTGAGAATAGAACTTTCTCGATATTTGTATAGGAATCCTAATTTATTATTGGAGATTAGCCTTTCTCAAGTTTTGTGCCTAATGCTCAAATTAATTTTGGGGTTGGCCTCACCTCGAATTTTGTAACAAGGCTCTTAAATAATTATTTATTTCTATATTAAGGGTGGTCCCCTCCTAGAGTTTTGTGTCAAGACTTTAATTTAATTTCCCTCCATGTGCACCTCTCTAGATTTTTGTGCCATGGGCCCTTAATTATTGTTTTCTACAAGGCCCCTCTTGTGCCCTAGATCACTATAAAAGGGAGCCTTCCTCTCTCATTTTATCATCAAGTTTCTCAATCTCTCAAGCTCTCAAGCAAGAAGATCAAGCATTCAAGCATCCAATTCATCAAGGAGATCCATTGGTAGCCATTGAAGGATTTAAACTCTATGGAGCTCTCTTGTTGAAGATTCAACCATTTTCTATTCAAGCCTTTTCCAAGTTCAAGATCCATTCAAGATTGGTGTTGAAGATCTAAAGACAATTGATTGGAGACATCCTACATGTGATTCTACATTCATCCATTCTTGTGGATTCAAGGATTCGAATCCTCTACAAGGGTTTCAACTCAAGCAAGGTGAATTGTTCCATTTACTTTGTTTACTCCAGCAATTTCAATTCAATTTCAAGGTTAATTCCTAAATTGGGGTTTGACTCAGGCAAACCCCCCCCAAACAAACAACCAAAAACCCTCTTTTTCTTGTAGGTACAGGTGTGGAATCTCATATCTGAGAGCGAATTTGGATACCCTTTTCGGCAATCTTTCAAGATCTGTGAACAAAATCAGAATCGGACTTCAAATAAATAATGTGGTCTTTGACCTTTTAAAAGGTCAAAGTCGACCTATGTGAATCTGGGAAAAAGATTTTTGGGTTTTGTAGATCTCGCAGTTTCGGTTCAAACATATGAAAATTAATAGTTTTTGAGATCGTTTGATAGGTTTTTCAGCCGATTCTTTTTTGAAGGTAAGTACCTCTATCTCTTCATTTCAATATTAATCATCTATATTTACTTTCTGTATCAATATAATTTCATGTAAGTATAAAATATTGGGCTTTGGGGTCTCTTTTATGTGCAAACCATTATTCTAGGACCCCATACATTATTTTATCCTTTACAGGAACCTATGGTTAAGAGCACATAAGATTCTGAGCATGCATGAGAGCACATGAAGTGAAAGAAGTTTACAAACAATTAGAAATAGCTTTTTGGCATGAATACACTTGTGCAATTAATGTGACAACAATGTCTTGAAGGATTTGATGGATAAAGTGGTTTATTGGATATCATTAAATAATTCATGAGTTTACAAAAGTTTTAGAGAGCTAGTTAGTGGAGATTGAAAGCAGTTTGAAGGATTTGGAGACAAATTTTTGCCAGATCTACACGGAAGCCCTAAATCGTGATACTAAGGTATTTTACTAAGAGCTTATAGTTAAAGAAACTATTTTTTAGTGCAATCATGGATGTATCCCTAGTTCACAACATTAAGTATGCCCCTAGACCTAAGGTGAGAAGGGAGCTAGTAGAACCTACTAAGGATGATCCTAGTTTAGCTTTATTGCCTACACCAAATAGAGTATTGCATTTAGAAGATGTAAAAGGATATTTCAAGTGCAAATTTGAGGCTTTAGGAAATAGTAGAATGACTAAAGAATATGATAAAATATACAACCAGGACATGACTTAAAAGGAAGGGTATAGTCATTAAGGTCAACTAGATATTATCAAGTATATGTTTCACTATGAATTTCAGAATGATGAAAAGAATAAATTATTTTGAGAAGAATTCATGATGGAAAGTTTTGGTTGGATGATAGAGTGATAGATATCACGACTGATTTAATTCATGAAGTAACAAGTCTATCTAACAAAGGTGCAATTCCAGTGAATAAGAAGAATGTGAAGAAAAATAGACCTAGATAACACTAAGTCTTCATACAATGGAAGAGGTATTGTAATAAGTCAAATTAAGAAGAATGATGTTAGATATGTTTGCAAGATAATGGCTACCAAGCTATGTGCTAGTTCTAGAGAAGATGATATAGCAGCAGGTATGGTACAAGAAGCCTATATTATGTGTGTTGATAAAATTGATATTGATATCAGTGAAATTATGACGATACAACTAATTGAAAACCTTGAGACAATCAAGAAGACAAAGAATTCACAATTCATATTTTCATCCTTAATCACCTATATGTTTTTCCACCTTTTGAGAATATTTCCTTATACTATAGGAGTTTATTGGAATGATAAGAGTTGTACAATGGAAAGAATTAACAAAGTGTATCTTTAAAATCCTATTGATAAAGTAAATGAGAGTGCAACACTAGTTATCAAGACTTTTAAGAATGAAATGAGGAAAAGATCAAGAATTACACCCTATATGGTTGAGAAATACAAATGTGAGTTATGCTTTTTGGCTGATACAGACTTTACATACATTGAAGCGGTAGAACCAAGAGTTGAATTCATAGATCCTCTAGACTATGAAGTGTCTGAAGAGGCAATTGAAGGTTATGAAAGAAGAATTCCTAAATGTAGATTAGATTCCAAAAGTTCTAGATTTCAAACATTTGAGGGAATTTCAAGCACAACACATCAAACCCAGTTACAGAAGTTAGCCAAGAAAAGAGTAGACACGTCTATTAAGAAGATCTTAAAGGAAACATGAATGACTGAAGATGAGTTTAATATTGCAAAGCAAACAACAACTGCTATGAGAGATATTGGTTAGAAGGAAGTATTAAATGTACCACCTTTGGCATCCAAAGCAATCTTTGTACCAGATATTCAAAATATTGATGAAGATGAGACTAAGCCTAGTGAAATGAGTATATCATTTGATAAGCCACCAGTAGTAGCCACAAGAAAATCTACAAGATCTACCTATACTAAACCTACTAAGAGAGTAAAAGAAATGGCTAGTGGACTAGGAAAAAGGCATAAAAATATTTTTACTCTCGTGGAAAGAAAAAGGGTACAAGAAGAAGAATCCACACCTATCAAGAATATGAGAGGTCAAGTGAAAAGCTAGTCACAAGGAGAACAAGAGGTAGGCAACAACAAGAAGAAACAATGGAAGCCTAAGATTGAAAAAGTGAATCCTTTAATCATTAATGATGGAGATTTCACCAAATTGAACAAATATTATCATATGTACAACAATTTTGAGAAGTTAAATCTTGAGAATGAAGTTGTTAGGCACATGATCCTTGTAGATAAGAAATTTTGAAATATCAAAGATAAAATAAAAAGTGATTTATATGAAAAATTGATAAACAGGAACAAAAGAGCAATTGAAGAAGATAAAAGTATAAGAGAGAGATTTGTAAGAAAACTCTATGAAATCAAGGATGAATAACACTTCAAGGAGATAATGCAGATTCTTGGCACCCATCTGAGGAGAAAAAGAACTGTTCTAATCATGGGAGGAAACTATGAGGAATTTAACAAAGCAACAAAAGAAGCAGTTGTAAAAGTGATATCAGTACCGGGAGAAACCTTAAGTGATTCAGAATAGGACACCCTAATCTCAAAAGAAGCTACACAAATGAAAGAGACACCACCTCTGAAAGAGACAACAGTTATACCACCAACTATATTAATTGATGATAAAACCATGCAAGTAGAAGGCACTAGTATCACTATTGATAGAGAAGAAGATCCTTTCAAAGACCAAGGAGCGGATGATCAAAATTTGGGAGAGATGGTAAATGAGGAAGAAGATGAGGAAGAAGAAAAGGGAGAAGATAACGAAGAAGAAACACAAGCATTAGAAGAGACACCAATAGAAATTAATGCAAAATTACAAAGGAAATGGAAATCAATTAAGCAAGAAGTCACTTTAACCTTACAAAGGTTGAAGCATGTTGAAACTGAACAAGAAGTACAAGAGGAAAAGGGAAAAGAAAAATAAGTGAAGCATACAGAGATTATACCACAGTACACTCAGTTAGACACACCACAGAAGGCCACAGCATCAAGTTCATCAAAGTCGCCTATTGAATCAGTGCTAGTAAATTTGGGAGTTGAAGTTGTTGATGATGATTAAATAGAGTTGATCTCATCTTTGAATAAGATCATTAGAAAGAACAAGAAAGTAAAGAGCTTGGAAGGATCACTACTTGAGGTAAAAAATAAGCTTCAAAATGTTATATCTACACAGATTAGTGAAGTTGATCTACAAGCTAGGGAAAAAGAAGTAATTAAATGTTTTGACAGTGAATTCACCACATTATCAAACATTGCATCAGTGAAAGCACAAAAAATTCATGATGCACAGTTATTTTAATCCACTTATCAGAACATTAAGAATGATTTGGATAACCTTGATGTTTGCATTAAGGAGTTGAGAAAATGTTTGTAGAAAGGAAGAGCATTGTATGGTCAATGTGCCCTCTCACACAATCATATCTCTGACATTACAGAGAAGCTAAAGAATAAAGAAGCAGAACTACAAGTCACAGTGAATGAGACTCCTAGCATAAAGATCACTAATATTGATAAGAAAGGTAGTAAGATACATGATGAGATAAGCTTATTAGAGAATGAAAAAGAAATAAATTTGAAGAGATTTTCACTACTTAGAGAGCATTTAACTTTGAAGATCAGTAATGTGCAAAATCAACTAGAAGAATGTCTTTCTTCGAAGATATCATATGGTAAATTGTCTTATCCAAATCTTAGAGAAGTTGAGATATCATCTTATGGGTTATGTGTACTACTAAGTGTATTAGACTCCGTTAAGGCTACATGGGATAAAGAGATTGCAAAGTTGAAGGAAAAATTTACAGATTGCATCCCAAGCCTTCCATCTCTATAGAATTGAAGACAAAGAGGTATATCAAAAAAATTGATGAATAGAGGTATTTTATATTAATAAAATATAAAAGTACAATATTCACAAAAAAATGGGCTGGGGGAAAAATTCACCCCATGAAGAGTCACATGACACTTAGGCCAGAAACATACAACCATTCATCAAAAAAACATATAAAGAAAGAAACCCTCAAGCTGCGAGGGCAGTAACAGAAGAGGGGGGAGGATCTTTGTCATCAGGATTTCCCCAAACATTGGGCCCTATAGTCTGGTCAGGGAGCGACTAGCCCTCATCTTTATCTTCTTCTTTCTCCAACTCTCCTCCCTCTCGCCTGGGAGAAATAGCAAGCGCTAAGCGGGGGAACTTATCATAAGTGGAAAAGGGCCACGTAGGAATACTCACCAAAAGTCGAGAAGATGCAGCTGCTATAGAAATAAGTAAGGGAGGATAGTCAACATCCATAGCCCTCCAAGGAAGAGGAAAGGTAGAGTGGCAACACCAAGGGTGCGACATCCTAGAATACCTAGCAGAGGAACTCCAGCTACGATGACGGCCCAAGGGTGGCGTATGGTTAGCCGAAAGAGAATCTGGTGGCACCCTAGCAACACTACAAGGGGCATTGCCCCAATGTTGCAGCAATTCCTACAAGTGGGTGACCTCGAGGGCCACTTTGTTTTCTTGAACTTGAATCTACATTATTACATAAACATGTCTTAGCATAGAGAGAAATATTAATATCCAGACAGCTGTGAGAAAAAAGAATAACATTTTGGTCTTTCCATAAAGTAAACAAGATCTCCATCCTGAATGCATGTCAGATTTGGGTATACTGGGAAGGAATTCTTGGTGAGTCACCAAGGAGCTCTATATGCTAGGAAAAAGGCTTAGGCTGGAGAGGCATAAAAAAGTCATGAATCTAGATACAACATAACCAAAAAATGTGCATAATAGTTTCAAAATGCCCACGAAAAGGGCATTTAGGGTCAGGCACACCCAAATGCCGAAGCTAAGCTCCCAAAGGAAAACCTTGGTAAAGAAAATACCAAGCAAAGTTAGCAATCTTGGGCTCAATAATAGCATCCCAAATAGTACAAAATCACCAGCTCCAGGTTTTTTGGGAGGATCAAAGGTTCCATCTATGATTGAGAGAATCAACCATAGAAAATGAGACACAAGCCAAGAATACCCAAGCTTGGATTTGTAAGTGGTAAATGGCATAGTAGGGTACTATTTCCTATATTTCCACCAAGGGTTAACTAACTAAATTCCTAATTTATGTAGGAAATGGGGTAGAATAGCGGAAACAAGCAAGTCAAAAGTTTGACAATCTAGGTGGATGAGCCAAAACTACACACGAAGGTCATCCCAAGAGCGAAGACTCATAGTGGCTCTAGAAAATAAATCTTTGGGCATTTGAATGCCACGTTTGTGAAAATGAAGAGCACTCATTCCCTGGATTTTGGCCAAAGGAAGTCTTTGTTGAGAAAATAAAGGGGACCACCAAATGTTTTATTGGTTAAGAGAAAGTCCATCATGAAAACCATTTCCATCCCAACGAATCCAAGGTTTGATAGCTTCCTAAGCTCTCTAGATACTTTTGGCACTAAAATTACCTTGGATATGAACATAGGTCTTCATAACTAGAAGGGTTTGAAAGCCAATCCCCTTCTAGGAAGGCTTGTGTAACGAATACCCCGAAGAGATGAAATGTCAAAGAAAAATTTTCTAGGCATCATTGCCTGTGAGACACTGTACAATCCATTTTGCACAAAGGGCTATACCTTGTTTCTAAGTATCAAGAAAACCAAGCCCACCAGAGGCCTTAGGGAGACAAAAAAAATCCTAGGCAATTTTGTAAAAACCATGATGATTAATTCCAGAAGCCCAAAGGAAATTCCATAGTAATTTCTCAAGCTTCTTGTAAGAATCTTCTAAGGGAGCCCAACAAGAGGAGTATTAAACATGATTAGAATCCAACACTTTAGAGAAGATCTAAAATTTCCCAGCGAGAGAGAGCGGCTTGGTGATCCAATAGGTAAGCTTCTTCTCAATTTTGGCTAAAACTTGACACAAGGGCAAGTTGGGGAGAGGGCCAAAGGCACACCCTAACCAGATCCACCTTGCAAAGATCACACGCGGAAGCAACAAACACACAAGTGAAAGAGAGAATACAAATAACTTTCATATATTTATTCGAATTGATTCATACATGCCGAGTTGTAAGGCCTTCCTGATTTAGGCTAGATATTATAATTCAAGTGCAAAAGTCCTCCAACATGTGAGGATCTGAAACTATCTTCAATCTTCTAACTTCTATCTTTTACTAAAAAACTAACTCCCTCAACTACAACCGAAGACTACATTATATACAAGAGGCTACGAAACAATTCAACCTTCAGATCCACCATCAACAAAAGGAATGACCAGATCTAGGTCCACACACTTCCCAATGATAGATACCAACATTAAATCAATGACCTTAATTAATTGCACAAGTCAGCCTCAACATGAACAAAAAGAAACAACTTGGTAAGCAGGGATAACTGAGCACTAGACAAGCATTGTCGAGCACCAGGGAATTAACCAAATGCCAGAGAGATAACCGACCAACCCCAGTTAACAAAGGAAATTGAGAAACTACCGAACCAACTCGGTCAAAGAAGGAACTGAGCAACACAAAAACTTCAAACTTCTTTTTGGTGACACAGGATTGCCAAGGACCCAAGATGCTCCTACATTAGACACCTAGGGTTATTTGAAAATGATTCTTTGAATCATGCAGTAGGTACAACTTGAGTTGAATCCAACTCAGATTGTGAAATCCATGAACTATCTTCAATTGGTATTTTCTTCCACTTAACCAAATATTCCATTTATTATTTTCCTCTTGTACTTCTACCAATTCTTTGCTCCAAAATTTGCTCAACTTCTTCTATCTGTTTCTTAGGATAATCATTTGGTACTATCATTTCTTCATTCGATTCATGGTACTCATACAAATCAGCAATGTTGAATATAGGTGATATATCCATGTCATAGGTAACTCAATCTCATAACAATTTCCACTGTCAAACCTTCTCAAAATCTTGCAAGGGCCAAACTTCTTCATTTTCATCTTCCCATATGTTCCAACAGGAAATCTACCTTTCTTCAAATGAACCATTACTTCTTCACTGACTACAAAATTCTTATGTCTTCTTGATCTATGAGCTTTGTCTTTATATTTCTGATTACTTTTCTACAACTTATGTTTTACATCTTCATGCAATGTTTTCATGTACTTAGCAAATTTTACTCCTTCAACACTCCTCTTTCCTTTATCAACAATATCCCTCAAATCTAATATACCCCTCTGTTGTATGCCATTTACAATCTCAAAAGGTGACTTTCCAGTACTCCTATTTACTGAATTATTATATGAAAACTCTTCTTGTGCCAACACAGAATCCCAATTACTCAGTGAGTCTCCAACTAAACATCTCAAAATATTACCCAAACTTATGTTCACAACTTATGTCTGTCCATAAGTCTATGGGTGAAATGTAGAACTATATTTCAACTCGGTGCCAAACTTTCTCCAAAGAGTCTTCCAAAAGTATCCAGCAAACTTACTTTCTCAGTCAGACACAATACTGCTTTGTAATCCATGCAATCTAACAATTTCCTTAAAGAAAAGATCTGCTATATGTACTACATCTGATGTCTTTCTATAGGGTATAAAATGTGTCATCTTTGAAAATCTATCCACAACAACAAATATAGAATCATTACCTCAAACTGTCTTTGGTAATCCAAGAACAAAATCCATACTGATATCAATCCAAGGTTTCTCAGGAATAGAAATCGGTGTATATAATCCAATATTATAACTTACTCCTTTTGCAACTTGACAAATTCCACAACTTTTCACAAATTTTTGAACATCCTTATACAACCATGGCCAAAAGTATTTCTCCTTAAGAAAATTCAATGTCTTATCAATACCAAGATGCCTAGCCAAACCACTACTTTGTTTCTCTTTTATCAAATTAGTTCGCATTGATCCCCTTGGTATACACAACTGAATACCTTTAAACAACATACCTTCTTGAATGAAATAGTCTTCCCATTTTGTACTTAGTTGATCTTGAATAGGTGCTCTGCACTTTCTCCATAGCTCAGAAAAATTAGGATCGGTTTCATACAAATCTCTCATGTCATCAAAACCAAGAACTTCAATTCTCATCTCGGTTATCAAAGATCTTCTTCTACTAAATGCATCAGCAACTCGGTTAGTGACTCCACTCTTATGTTTTATCACAAATTTATAACTCTAGAAATACTCAACCCATTTAATATGTCTCTGATTCAACTTATTCTAACTACCCAAACACTGTAAATCTTTATGATCAATATACAACACAAATTCACTCGGTATCAAATAATGTCTCCATTTCTTTAGGGCTTGAACAATAGCATAGAATTCTTGATCATACATAGAATATTTCCTTCTTCCATCATTCAACTTTTCACTAAAGAAAGCAACAAGTTTACCTTCTTGACTCAACATAGCTCCTATTGCACTTCCACTTGCATCACATTCCACTTGAAATACCTTATTGAAATCAGGCAATGCTAAAACAGGCAATTCAACAACCTTCTACTTCAGAGTCTCAAAACTTTTATCAGCTCCATGTATCCACTTGAACTCTCTTTTATCTCCTCTCATAGTATCAGTCATGGCATTACAAATTGAACTAAAATTCCTAATGAACTTTCAGTAAAAACTTGCTAAACCTAATCTTAGCTCACTAGCATTCTCAGGTGTAGGCCATTTCAAAATAGCTTTAACCTTTTCAGCATCCATCTTCAAACCATCAACTGAAATCACAAATCCCAAATACACAATCTCTTCTTGCATGAATGAACACTTTTTAAAACTTATCAACAAATTTTCTTCTTTCAACCTCTGTAATACTTGTTTAACATGAAAAAAATGTTCTTCTCTGGTCTTACTAAATATCAAAATATCATCCAGGTATACAATCACAAATTTTCCTAAGAATTTCTTCAAAACTTCATTCATCAACCTCATAAAAGTGCTTGGTGCATTAGTTAAACCAAAAGGCATAACCAACCACTCATACAAACCTTTTTTTGTCTTAAAAGAAATCATCCACTCATCACCTTCTCTGATTCTGATCTGATGATACCCACTTTTCAAATCAATTTTGGTAAAATACTTTTCTCCAGTCAAACTGTCCATTATGTCATCCATTCTTGGTATAGGAAACCTATATTTCATTGTTATCTCATTGATTACTCTAGAATCCGTACACATTCACCATTATCCATTCTTCTTAGGTGCCAATATAGTAGGTACTGCACAAGGACTCAAACTTTCTCAGATCAAACCTTTCTACAACAATTCTTGAATCTGTCGGTTCAATTCCTAATTCTCGATAGGTATCAACCAATGTGGTGCCTTATTCAGTAAACTAGCTCCAAGGATTAAATCCATACAATGATCAATGCTTCTCTTTGGTAGAAAACCATCAGGTACATTATCAAAAATGATCTCACTATACTCGGTGAGTAACTTATCAATCTCTTCATGTATGTTATCCTTTGTTTTCTTACTCAGTTTGTTAGGAATCACAGGAAAACATACATCATTCTTTTTCAAATCCTTAAAAAACTTTCTTCCTTCCATTAGAAAAACTTTCACAGATGTACAAACACTACTAACATGTTCTTCAATCAAAGGTAACAAGATTTGTCTTCTTCCATTAGCCCAAATAGTATATTTATGCAATTTCCCATCATATATAGCATGTCTATCATATTGCCAAGGTCTACCCAACAAAATATGACAACAATCCATGGGCATGATATCACATAACACCTTATCATGGTACTTTCCAATTTTTAAATTCACATAACATTGTTCACTTACCAAGAGTGTATGTTCATCCTTGATCCATGAAATTTGATAGGGCTTCGGGTGTTCCAACCTTTTCAACTACAAATTTGTAACCATTTCCTCAGATTCCAAGTTCTTTGAAATTCCACTATCAATGATTACCTTCCACACTTCATCAGAAACTCTACATATGGTCTTGAACAAACTTTTCCTTACCAGATATTCCTTATTTATTTCACTCCAAAGTGCTCTCCTTACCATCAAGTTCTTTCTTTCTCAGGTTCATTCGGTGACTATTCTTGCACCAAAGAATTTCTACTATTATTGACCTTCTTACTTGCATGTGTACATTCAAATGACCTATGTCCTTCTTCTCCACAGTTATAACAAGTTCCTTGAAAACCACCTATGTTATAACCACCTCAGTAGTTATTGCCTCTTCCTCTAGATGAACTTTCACCTTTCCACTCAGTCTTGCCTTTATCTAGATTTGTCTTTTCTAGTTTAGATTTATTGTTTTCAATATAAGATCTACCTCTTCCTCTAGTGAATCTACCACCTCTACCTCTTTGTCTTTACACATGTCTTTTGCTCAATTTCTCCTCAGCTTTCAAGGAAAACTGATAAGCTTCTTCAATGTTCTCCAATTTAACCAAACTGATTTCTTCTTGGATGGAAACTCTCAAACCATTCAGGTATGTAGCAATTCTTTCCACATCATCTTCATCATGTCCAGATTTGATATCTAATAGATAGAATTCCTCAGTATAATCTTTTATCGAGCTATCTTTTTGTCTCAAACTTTGCATTCGCCTAACTAGGTTAATATGATAATCACAAGGTAATAAATTTCCTTTCAACTTATTTACCATCTTATTCGATACCTTAATTTTGTCTTTTCCTTTCCTCTTTCGGTCCAACTACAGATGTTCCCACCATAAGGATGCATGACTTTTCAACTTTGTGCTTGCAATTTTCACCTTCTTTTCCTTAGGAACATTTCATATTCAAAGTACTTTTCCATCTCGGTGATCCAGTTCATCAATTCATCTGAATCAAGATTTCCCCTATACTTAGGAGGATTGAAATGTAGTGTAGACTTCAGATTTTTTAAATCCTTCAATAATCTTTCCTCACCCTGATCCATTGCAGGTGTAGGTTCTACATCGCCTTGTTCTTCCTCAATTTCATCATCACTAACATCTTCAAGATGTCTTCCTCTTCGTTGGGCTGTCTCAACAACTTCTAATCTAGCAGCAAGTTGTCTCAACATGTCTACCAATCCTGGATCTACATCTCATCTCCCACGAACCATCTTGAAACCCTCTTTAATTGTAGGTCAGATTGCAATCTACTACCCCACAAAAAATCAACTAGGTTTTGACAAGAAGGAACCCTCAAACCTAGATTCGTAAACCTAGATCCAGATCTCGCCTCACTGTGATACCACCTGACACAAGGGAAAGTTAGGGAGAGGGGCCAAAGGAACACCCTAACTAGATCCACCTTGTAGAGATCACACATGGAAGCAAAAAACACACAAGTGAGAGAGAGAATGTAGATAACTTTCATATATTTATTCCAATTGATTCATACATGTTGGGCTATAAGGCCTTCCTAGTTTAGGCTAGATATTATAATTCAAGTATAAAAGTCCTCCAACATGCAAGGATCTAAAACTATCTTCAATCTTCTAACTTCTATCTTTTACTAAAACACTGACTCCCTCAACTACAACCAAAGACTACATTCTATACAAGAGGCTACCGAACAAGTCAGCATTCAGATCCACCATCAATAGAAGGAATGACTACATTTAGGTCCACATGCTTCCCAATGAAAGATACTAGCATTAAACCTGTGATCGTAATTAATTGCACAAGTCGGCCTCAACAAGAACAAAAAGAAACAACTCAGTAAGCAGGGATAACCAAGCGCCAGACAAGCATTGTTGAGTGCTAGGGAATTAACCGAGCACCAAAGAGATAACTGACCAACCCCAGTTAACAAAGGAAACTGAGCAACTACCAAACCAACTCAGTCAAAGAAGGAACTTAGCAACATAGAAACTTCAAAATTCTTTTGGGTGACACAGGATTTCCAAGGACTCGAGATGCTCCAACATCAAAACTGCATTCCATAATTCTGTAGAAGTAGCTTGAAAGGAAAAGGGGATGTGTAGAAAGCAAAAAATTTCCCCATGTCAAATCCTAGACCATCCAAACTGAGAAAACTAGGTTGGATCAGGAAGGTTAGACTGCCTAAAGCATAAGGTTTTATGCCACTGAATGGCGGAACCAGAGGCCAGGAAAAAAGTGCTTAAACACTGCAAGGCTACCTTGATATTATCTTCATCCTGTTTGAGAGTGAGAAAAGAATCATCAACAAAATGGCCATTAACTAATTGCTGGGAAGAATCTGGTAAATCAATTCCCCAAACACAGTCCATAGATATGGAATGAACCAGAAAATAGCCAAAGCCTTTGGCCTCTAGAACGTACAAGGCAAGAGCCAAAGGACAACCCTGTCGAATAGATCAAAAAATCCCAAAAGTAGAAGACTGTCGACCATTGATGGTGATGCAAGAAAAGGCATCACTAAAAAGAATCTACACAAATTGAAGAAATCTGGGGTCAAAACCAAGAGCATGAAGCATAGCTAAAATAAAAGGCCATTCAATACGATCATAAGCTTTAGAAAAATCAATTTTGAGAAAAAGGGCTTTTTTATGAGACTTATGTTAGAAAGTAAAGTCGACCAAGATAACTGAGAGGGGGGGTGAATCAGTTATTAGATAATAACATCTTTTATGAACATTATCATATTTCAACCATGTAATCAATATAAGAAACAACCATATAAAGATAAACATACACAACAACACAATAACACAAGATATGTTGACTAGGGAACTTCTTGATCAGAGAGTAAACCCCGGTGTGAATGATGCCCACAAAAGATGTACTAATATGAAAATTCCTTGTGAGAGGATGGAATCTATTAGGAGCCTTATGAAATACATTCAATATATATGAGTCCCTATTAGGAGACTTTGAATCCCTATTAAAAGATTCTAACCCGGTTAAGAGTTATGGAAGACAAAAGGACCCACTGTCCAAACAACTGCAAGGGAAAGATCACTGAAAACACTATCCAACTGATCTCTGTATTATCTGAACAAAATAATACTAACAATTACTGATCTCAGAAACTTATCTTTTCTCCTCTGCCTGTGCCAAACCGCACCAACTGCTTCACCGGATCTCAATACCAGATCTTTGTAATTCGCATATCCTCTTACAACATATACTACTCAATTCCACAATTTACATCTATATATCATCATATCATATTAAAATTAAGGAAAACAATCCTTCCTTTATACCACACTCAAATAATTACAAATGAGTTGGCCAACAAGGCTTAACCAATTATTAAATATAAACCTTCACATGTTACATAATATTCCACAATTACATAAAAATTGTCAGCTTCAAAACAAAATAACTCTTCACATGTGCAACCTTTGACCATGTTGTCTCATACATGTCACCACCAAAATGTCTTCATCAACTGTATAACTTTGCATACCTAGATTCTATTCCAATTAGGAGATATAATCCAGTTACCACAAGCTGCTTCTCAAGAACATTATCTGAATACTGCTTCCACTAAATTACACATAACTGTCATGAATAATTAAATTTTCATACGCACTCTTGACCATAACCTTAGGACACAATATAGAATAAATCCTCAACTTCGCATGGCTTGATCTACAATACTCCACATGCACTAATTCAAACACTGTATGCTTCTTTGCTAATCTCCAGTAGATCATTGTGTTGACATCAATGATAGTCACAGTCATGAATGCAACATACAACTGCTATAGAATGACTCTGAATACTCCCCCATATGACATATTCAGCATTCATTCCTAACAATCTTTTATGGCAACATAGATTAAAAAGCATCCAAGTTCCATAAATACCAAACTGCAACACTACTGCTCTGAAATATTTTAAGTCCTCTTCATCAATCAAATCTTACAGGTTTTTAAATTTATATTGCTTCTTCTTCTCTAATAGATGTTTTTCATGTATCCTTCTCCCCCATTGGCATCAATGACAAATGAAGCATCACTATGTTAATCCATTTCAAAAACCTCAATGTCAAAAGACACTTTTCAGAAAATACATTCACAAGAGTCCTTTATGACTCAGCTCAAATCACATACTCCCCTATAGAGGAAGTACTAGCATACAATCCAGAAAAGATAGAGCTCATATACCACTGGACTGATGCAACTATCTACATCACTTCTCAAAAGTAGTTTGGGGCATAACCCCAACAATACCTCTCAAATACTCAAATGTATCTTTAGGTAAGGGCTTTGTAAATATATCTGCAATCTTCTCTTTTGTACTTATGTACTCAATTCTGACTTCTTTCTCTACAAATTTATCTCTTACAACATGATACTTGATTTCTATATGCTTTGTCTTAGAATGCAACATAGGATTCTTCAACATACTTATTGTACTGGTGTTATCACAGTGTATAACAATAGGCTCATCGAATTTGATTCCAATATCCTTCAACATTTGTTTCATCCATATTATCTAATTATAATTTTTTGTTGCTGCTACATATTATGCTTTTGTTGCGCTCTGTGAAATATAATTTTGTTTCTTACTTAACCAAGAAACCAATCTTCCTCCAAGAAAAAATGCTCCACCACTTGTACTCTTTTTTCCATCAACACTACCTCCCCAATCTGCATCTGTATATGCACATAGGGTAAAGTCATTATATTTTTCATACCATAACCCATAGTCAATTGGGCCTTTGAAATATCTAAATATTCTTTTTACTGCTGCATAATGCAACTCTTTAGGATCAACTTGAAATCTTGCAACAATTCCAACTACATGTGATATATTTGGTCTTGTATGAGTTAGATGCTGCAATCCTCCAATCATGGATTTGTACTTCTTTTGTTCAACTGCAAGAGTTTCATATGTGCTAGATAACTTATGACCAATTACCATAGGTATGCCAACCGGCTTACAATTTTCCATTCCAAATCTCTACAACAAGTCTTTCAGATATTTTTCTTGACATAAGAAAATACCATCACTATTTTGTGCTATCTGTAATCCTAAAAAATATTTCATCTCACTAATCATGGTCATTTCAAAATTTGTCTTCATTTCATCTGCAAATTTATCACTAGCTTCATCTTCTCCTCTGAAGATAATATCATCAACAAAGATAATTGTAATAAACAAACCATTCTCAATCTCTTTCATATATAAATTACTATATGTTGTCCCTTAGTAAATCCCAATTTTATCAAATATTTATCTAGTCTTGCATACCATGTTCTAGGTGCTTGTTTCAATCCATATAAAGCTTTGTTTAGTTTACATACCATATATCCTTCATGATTCAAGGGAAAACCTTCAGGCTCCTCAATGTAGACTTCTTCTTCCAATTATCCATTCAAAAATGTTGACTTCACATCCATTTGATACACTTTGAATTTTTTATAAGCTGCATAAGCCAAAAATATTCTTACTGCCTCAATTCTTGCAACAAGTGCAAAAGTCTCTTCATAGTCAATTCCTTCTTATTGTGAGTATCCTTTACATACCAATCTTTCTTTGTTCCTTACAACTTCTCCTTGTTCATTCATCTTGTTCATGAATACCCATTTAGTTCCTATAACATTTTTATCTTTAGGTCTAGGGACCAAATTCCAAGTCTTGTTGTTTACAATTTGATCTATTTCTTCCTTCATTGCTTTAATCCAATTTTCATCTTTACAAGCTTCATCAATAGTTTTAGGTTCAATTTGAGAAATCAAACATAGTTCTTCTTGTACCTTATTCCTTGTTAGAACTCCTTTTTCTATGCTTCCAATAATCTGATCAACAGGGTAATTTCTTCCTAGATTCCTATTAGGTGTCACTATCTCAGTTCTTACTTAAACTCCATGTTCTGCTCTAGGTTCTTCTCTTATCTCCTCAATGTGACTCTCATTCTACAAATCACTTTTAGTTTCATAAAATAATTCAACATTTTCTTGATCAATTCTAGGATGAACTTCTTCATCTAATCCATAGTCAAGCATTCTTTCCTGAATTTTGAACTTTTCATCAATTTTAACATTTGCACTCTCAACAATAGTCTTAGTTCTTTTATTGAAACATCTATAAGCTTTTCTTTTCAATGAATAACCAAGAAATATACCTTCATCACTTCTGGGATCAAACTTACCAATGTCATCATCTCTCTTAATATAACACTTACTTCCAAAAATTTTGAAATACTTAATTGATGGCACATGTCCAAACCATAATTCATAAGGTGTCTTGTTTGTGTGTGCTCTGATTTGTACTTTGTTCATTGTATATACTATTGTATTCACTGCTTCTCTCCAGAATGTCTTTGCCAAATCATTTACAAATAAAATATCTCTTGCTGCTTCAGTTATTGATATATTCCTTTTTCTGTAATACCATTTTGTTCAAGTGTTCTAGGGGCTGAAATTTGTCTCTTAATACCATTCACTTCACAAAAATTATTAAATTTGTTCAAAGTAAATTCTCCACCTCTATCAGACCTTAAAAATTTAATCTTCATTCCTAATTTATTCTTAACTTTGTTCTTAATCAATTTAAATTTATCAAATGCTTCATATTTTTCTTTAAGAAATGTAATCCACATCATTCTTGTAAAGTCATTAACAAGAATCATAAAATACCTTTCACCATAGAATCCTCTAGTCCTTGTGGGACTGCTCAAATTTGTATGAACAATTTCCAACTTCTCTGTTGTTGTGAACTTCTTACTAGGAAATGAACTTCTCTTCTTCTTAGCCATAACACATTCTTTGCAAATCATGTTAGTAGGTTTCATAATCTTAGGCAAATCTCTTACTGCAAATGTATTACTTACTTTCACAATGTTATCAAAGTTTAAGTGACAAAACCTTTTGTATCATAAACAACTGTCATTACTTTTAGTAATCAAACATGTCATCTCAATAGGATTCAACTGAAATACATTACCTCTGGTTCTTGATCCAGTTCTAATAAAATTACCATCCTTATCCTTGATCACACAAGTTTTCTCAGTAAACCAAACTTGATATCCCTTATCAACTAACTGTCCAACACTCAAAAGATTATGTTTCAATTTATCCACAAATAAACATCATCAGTGTTAGTCTTTCCATCAAGAGTAATAGATCCTATTCCTTTTATCAAACAAGGTGCATTGTTTCCAACTCTAACAATTCCTCCATCATAGTTGTTAAACTTTATAATTTCTTCATATCTCCAATCATATGATGTGAACAACCATTGTCTATGATCCAATCAGTTTTCTTTTCTACTTGGGAAACTAAAGCTTTTTCTTCTCTAACTTCAATTTCAAAGTTTTCTTCTTTTATTGCTACAAATCCTATATCATCATTCTCATTATCACTTTCAATTAAGAATTTATCAACACTAGCCTCAATTTCATCATCATTAGCCTAGTAACACTCTTTAGATCTTCTAGGTTTAAAGTTCTTCTTATATTTCTTTACTCTCTTAGGGAATTTAGATGCAAAATGACCATATTCTTGACAAGTCCAACATTTAAAGATTTTATTACCTTCAGGTTCTATTTTCACAAGCAAGGCAATTCCTTCCTCGATCTTTCTATCTTCTTCGGTCTTAGATTTGTTGCAACTAGCATAATCTTTACTGACTCTAATAATTCTTGACAAAGTAGGGTGAACACTAAGTGCACTAAATGTTGTCTCAATTCTAGGTAGATCTCCTGACTTTCTCAATCCTATCTCTGCTGCTTCTAATATTCCAAGAAGAGTTTCTCTGGCAAACTTCTCAGTACAAGGTATAACTTGTTCAATCATCTATGTTGTCTGCTTAAATACAGGGGTCAATTTATTTAAGATTTTCCATATCACTTCATCCTCAGTCTTGTTTCCTTCACAAGCTTTGATACCTGCAAAAATCTCTGATAGCCTACCAATATAACTTCTAAGGGATTCATCTTCCATCATTTATCTTCAAATGAACATATCCAATTCTGTAATCTGACTCTCTTTGCATGCACATCACCTTCAAAAGTAGATTGTAAAGCTAACCAAATTTTAATGAGATGTCCTTAGAGTTTTTACTTGATTGTATTCATTCTCTAAAATTCCTCACAAAAGTGCTTCTCTGGCAAGTATGTTACATATGAATAGATCTCTCTCTATATCAGTACATTCTTCAATTTTGTCTTCTTCAATGATAGTCTTCTCATTCTTTGTGATTAACCAGTATCCTGATCCTAAACATATCAAATGTGTCTTCATATTCTCTTTCCATTTGTCATAGTTTACTCCATCAAACTTAGGGCTTTCCTTCCTGAAATGAGTCGCCATAGATCTCCTTAAGTTGTTAAACTTTTCATTCAAGGACCTGCTGCTCTGATACCAATTGTTAGAAAGTAAAGTCCACCAAGATAACTAAGAGGGGGGGGGGGGTGAATCAGTTATCAACTAATAACATATTTTATTACCATTATCATATTTAAACCATGTAATCAATATAAGAAACAACCATAGGAAGATGAGCATACACAACAACATAATAACACAAGATATGTTGACTAGGGAACCTCTTGATCAAAGAGTAAACCCTGGTGGGAATGATGCCCACAAAAGATGTACTAATATGAAAATTCCTTGTGAGAGGATGGACTCTGTTAGGAGCCTTATGAAATATATTTAATACATATGAGTCCCTGTTAGGAGACTTTGAATCCCTGTTAAAATATTCTAACCCGGTTAAGAGTTATGGAAGACAGAAGGACCCATTGTCCAAATAGCTTCAAGGGCAAGATCACTGAACACACTGTCCAACTAATCTCTCTTTTATCTAAATAGAATAATACCAATAATTACTAATCTCATAAATTTATCTTTGCTCCTCTACCTATGCCAAACTGCACCAACTGCTTCACCAGATCTCAATACCAGATCTCTGCAATTCACATATCCTCTTACAACATATACTACTCAATTCCACAATTTACATCTATATCTCATCATATCATATTACAATTAAGGAAAATAATCCTTCCTTTATACCACACTCAAATAATTACAAATGAGTCGGCCAACAAGGCTTAACCAATTCTAAAATATAAACCTTCACACATTACATAATATTCCATAATTACATAAAAACTGTCGGCTTCAAAATAAAATAAATCTTCACACGTGCAACCTTCGACCATGATGTCTCATCCAGGTCACCACAAAAATGTCTTCATCAACTATATAACTTTGCATGCCCAGATTCTATCCCGATTAGGAGATATAATCCAGTTACCACAAGTTGCTTCTCAAGAACATTGTCTGAATACTGCTTCCACTAAATTACACATAACTGTCATGAATAATTGAATTTATGTACATGCTCTTGACCACAATCTCAGGACACAATGTAGAATAAATCCTCAACTTCGCATAGCTTGATTTGCAATACTCAAGTGCGATAATTCAAACATTGTCTGCTTCTATGCTAATCTCCAGTAGATCATTGTGTTGACATCAATGACAATCACATTCATGAATGCAACATACAATTTCTATAGAATAAATATAAATACTACCCCATAGGACATATTCAACATTCATTCCTATTAACTTATGAGCCCATTCCATACCTTCCCAGACCGCAATGATATTATCAAGAATAAATCTTGATTTGATAAAGCCAATTTGCTCCGACTGAACAATCTGAGGCAGGATGTGACAGAGCTTGAGAGCCAGAGCCTTGGCAATGATCTTGTAAGAGACATTGAGCAAGGTAATAGGCCACCAGTTGTAGATATCCTTTGGGTCCTCAAATTTGGGAATGAACTTAATATTTCATTAGTTGATGATGTCCCCAAGAGATTGGGAATGAAAGGCTTCAAGGTAGACTGGTGTAAATCAGGACCAATAGCATCCCAGAGGGATTTATATAACTCACAGGGAAAGCCATCACATCCTAGGGCTTTATCATCATCCATAGTAAAAACATCTTCTCGAATATCCTGCAAGGTAAGAAGTTGATCACAGAAAGAACGCTGAGAGGAGGAAACACATTGAGGGACAACAACAATGCAATCAACAAGAGCTTGATCATTGGCTAGAGAAGATCCTTGCATAGCAAAAACTTGTTCATAATGATGAACAAAGGTTTGCAAGATATCGGGAAGCTTTGTGAGGAGGTATTGACCTTCTTTAATCCTGGTTATGCCCATATTGGTATGATGAGCATGGAGAGAAGCAAAAAATTATTTACAAGCTTGGTCTCCAACTTTTAACCAGTGCATACAAGCTTTGATATGAGAACCTCTAACAACATAATTATCTACAACTTGCTTCTGATGATGAATATTGGCAAGGTGAAGTTGCAGGTCTTGATTGAAAGGATCCTGAGCTAAGGCCTTTGTGGCAACACATAGAGATTTGGTGTTGACATCATAGGATCTACGGTGATACTTAGCAAGTTGTCTGCCATAAATGCACAGAAAATGGGTCATACACTAGATGGCATCATTCCACCATTAAATCCAGCCAAGTGAATGTAATGGTTGAGGCTTGAGGTTCCAAACTCGATGAGTGTACTGGGCCACCGTGGAGGGGTGGTGAAGGACAAAAGTATTAAAAAAATTGAGTGGTGGGAGGTCGTGCCTTAGCTGTCTGCCAGACAATATTAAATTATGTCAACAAGAGGAGTAACCGGTAAGGCTTGTTTTTTAGAAAAAGAGAAAAAAGATTGTGTCAAGATCATAGCATGATCAAGCATTTTATGAATTATGTCAAAAGAAGCTATGAAGTTAGACCAAGTGTGCCAAACCCCATCAAGATGGCAATGGCCAACATTGGGATAAAAACTCCCTAATTTATTATGCATGTAGTACCAGGTTTCTCTCTCACCAACTGTCCATCGAAAAGCCAAAAGGCCATCCTTGTTAGAAGCCATTGTAGGTGGCAAAGAATCCAATGCCAAAGGTGAGATCTCTTAGTAGCATCATTGGGAGCATAAATATTAACTATGCCAAAAGAAAGAATCGTAATAATAAAAGTGGCCCAAACAATTCTCTACATGGGATCTGAGCCATGATTAACCAAAAAAGAATACCAATGAGGAGAAAGGAGAGTAAAAAATCCACCTCGACCAGCCTCGTGCTAATAACAGAGAGCAAGGCTCTTAGGCCAAATAACCTTGCAAGCAGCAAGTAAAAAACCCAAAATTTTAACTTCCTGGAGGCATAAAACATCTAGATGACTAACATGATGATGCACATCCCTGCCAGGATACTTTTTGGGTAGGTCTGTCAGACCTTGAACATTCCATGAGATGTATTTCATGAGAAAATGGTGTTGTCCATACCATCACCTTCCCCAAGAGAAGCAAAACTATTTGACAAATATGCTAGAGTGAAATCATTCCCAGAAGACTCCATGGAAATATTTTTTCACTTTTCTTGCATGCCCTTAAGCCTGGTCTCAGCATGCCTAGGAGGGCTAGGAGAATGACGAAAAGGAAGAGGGGAGGAAATTGCAGAAGTTTCCTAAGGTGAGTGGACCCAAAGAGGGTTAATACTGGGATCAAAAGCCTCCTTCCCCTATAGGGAAGGGTTTGAAATTGGAGTAACTTTCTCAGCACGAGTCTCAATAGGAGGAGGTGGTGGCTGAGATGTAGAAGCCAAAGCAACAGGCTTAGCTTGCTTGTTCTTGGGGCTGACTATAACTCAGTTGAATTTCTTGATTTCCTCTTTTTTCCAGAGTCAGTTGGCCGAGAACTAGATTCCTTAGGAGGAGATTTAGTACGAGGCACTGCCAAAGGGTAGTCCTTAATCTTGTGCTCTATAGATTGACAATGATAACACATGTTGTGAAGGTTAAGATAAAGCACCTTCTGAGTAAAGGTGGTCTCACCAACCTGAATCTCAATTGACTCTTTAAGGTCCTTGGAAAGGTTGACCTCAACACAGAGCCTTTTTTGAGGCTGAGGATTGAGAAAATGGTCATGCTCTCTACAAATAACCCTACCTAGCATTTGCAAAATGGCATGCATGAAAGGCCAACATGGTAGAGGGAGACTAGGAAACTTGAACCACACAGGGACTTTTAGTTTCTTATCATCAGAGACAAAAAAAAGTCTTGAGACCGGCGTTGGAAAACTAAAAGGGAAGCCCTAAGATTCTAGGGTCCTTTAGAAAAAATGGCATCCATATGGGTGGGATTAGAAAAATGAAATAGAAAAAATTCCTTGGTAAGAATCTGAATGCCATCCAAGTGGATTCCATGAGGAGTCCATGCTTTTGCAACCCAATCCTTAATAACATTTTCAGGAGGGTTGCATCCCAAAAAATAACCAATAAGGGTATGTGTTTTAAGCCAAGTATGGGCATCATCAAACTCATGAATGGGTAAAAATATATCAGGCTGGGACATACCTCATGAAATACTTTAGGAACAAACTTGTGGGGTCTCTTTCTTGGAGGCACCATTGCTATCCGTCACCACACCAGCACCAGCATCAACTGCTAGGTGAATGGTGGCTGGAGCCATAAATATCAAGTGATTTCCCACAATAACTATGGTATGAAAGGACAGAAGGATGCAGAGAATCGATGCAATACTAAACCCTAGCAGAGCACAGACCATTTTTTTAGCTAGAAGTAGATGTTACCATATCATAAATTTTGACCTATATATATATACATATTTTTACACCTTTGTCATTGTTGTCAAAGGGGGAGTAATAGCATGAGAAAATTGCTTGTATATTTAAGGTATAGACATGTGTGGAAAGGATATAGTATAATCAAAGGGGGAGTATTCCTATGATGGAATAAGATAAGTAAATATGCATGATCCACAAACTTTTGCAAATCTTGTAATGGCCATGTAACACATTGTTACAAAATGTTGCAAGTTTGTTTTTAAAGATTTTGTTGTAAAGTTTTTGGGACTTAGCCAATTTTCCCATATGTTGCCATCAATGACAAAGGGGGAGATTGTTGGAAATTTGGTTAATTAGGATATCATGATGATGTTTTCATTATGGAAACATATATTCAGTATTAAGATAACATGATCCAAGGATAAAGTTTTGGATGAGAACTTAAGGAAATTGTTTAAGTATAAAAGTATTTATCTGTCTACACAGAGACTATTTTGATCAGAAAAGTTCACAGAAGTATTTCTAGTGCATGTGAACTTGAGAATAGATTATATGAGATATATTGAAGCTACATGTAAGAGAATAAGACTGTACGACATGTACAGACATATATATTAATGTTTTATAGAAACAGTGTTGAGCCGACCATAAAAGAGTAGCGACTAGTAAATGATTATTTTAAGTTAAGGGAATTTTTTTTTTTATCAAAATAATGACTTAAATAATTAGGGACAACATCCTAGATGTTAACCCTAAGGAAGAAATAATTAATATTATGTTTTGGAAGCATGGAAGCCGACTGGAAAGCTATATTTGTGATAGCTTGTATAAAGGAAAGTATTTTTGTAATGCGAAGTAGTAAGACTAATGCAAAGTTGTAAGAACTATTTTGTATTGATGTATAATGTTGTATTATGTGAAATCTGATGTATGATCAGAGCAGTGTGAATCGTTAACAATTTTTGTGAAGAGCCTAAAAGCTAGATTAGAATATTGAAGATATTCAACATCAGTAAAAGGTTTTTGTATTCTATCTTTTGTATTGAAGATTATCATTGTATATTGCATGTTTGGAAGTGAGCTCATCTTGCATACATTCATATTTTTTAATACAACTCCTAATAGGGTTGAGGCTTCTAACAAGGCCTAAGTCCTCTAACAAGGACCAAAACACTATTCTACATCATGGGACACTCGAGGATAGTTAACTGTAATTGGTTTGTGCATATGTACTTATTTGTATCTCATGGTTGTATTTCTTCCACATTGTTATCATCATTATTTGTAAACACTTCAAAAAAAAAATAAAAAATTTCTCTAAACATAATGACTTGTATTAGGTTAAATTCTCATGGGTTCCCTAGCGGGGCATTACATGCTACATTCTTAGCTTTTTTTTTTTACCTCCTCTTGATCCTCTCCATTCTTATCTTGATATCCTCTATGTTTCTTGGTTTGCACACTTTTCTTTCTCACTTTATTCTTGCCTCTTTTGTTTCTTATCTGCTTCTCATCTCAAAGACTCCAAGATTATATGCCCCGATCATACACCTCATTATTTCTATCCATTTCATCTTCCTCCTCATTTTGTCCTTGGTCTTCACTTTTACAAACATTATCATCAATGTGCATTAGATAAAAAGTATGGGGATAATTTACCTCATATTCCTTGATCTCAGCTATACACATCTTCTTATCAATTATCTGGTCATCACCAATATGTTGGCTCCATGAATGTACCTCTTGTAAACGGACATTTTCATTTGTGTCTACTTGAGAACATTATACTTCCATGATTTCTACACCTTCTTTAAAACACTCTTGATCTCCCTTCATGTCCATGTCAATGAATGTCTCCTCATTGGTCTCTTCTTCAAGTAGTGTCTGGACTTATTCCTCTTTCCCTTATTTTTTTATTTTGTTCTCTAGGCTGATTCACTTTCTTTTCCTATGGCTCATTTCAAAACTCTTCATTTTTCACACCCTTGTGTTTTTCCAATGTTATTTTCTTCTTTTCTCAAGGAAATAATCATTTTGCTTCTTCTTCTCTTAGCCAATAACTCTATAGGCCACTTCACTCTATTTTGCATGCACCAAACACTTCCTTGGCTTATTTCATCCAACCATTGCTTCAACAAAAACTTACATTTTTTAAGACCTCTCCATAACTTCAAGAGATCTCTAGCCAATTCTGAATCCTCCATTGTCATATTTGATTTCATCTTGTCATTCTTTTTGAAAATTTCCTTCTTATATTGATGTTTCATATCTATATAATTTCTTTTATTCTTGATACCTCGCCTAGGGCTTTCTTCCTATTCTTCTTCGTCCAATCCATTGGTACCCAGGTTCTCCTCAACCTGTCAATACTCTACACATGAATATTTTCAAGAAAACATCAATATTCATTATATCAATAACTAATTATCATTACCCATATCTTTTGGGCTCTAATACCAAAATTTTACAAAGAAGGACTAACATAAATTGAGCATACAAATTCTACAAATACATTCAAGGTGCATTTCAATTACACCCCTTAGATACATTTCTTCTTTGGCCCATTTTACATATTTTATTTAAATTTCACCAAGGAAATACTATATTGACCTGATCATGACCTCTTACCATGCATCTTGATGGCATACATCTCACCATTACTATTATCACCTAAATAGTGCACCCTTTCTGAATAAACTCAACCTACTAGTGAAACATTGAAAAGATTCCTTGATTGTGGGCTCATATAGTGGAAGCTAACTTCCAAATTAAGATGGTTATTATGGTGTTCACATAAAACTACCTAAATTAATGACTTTTTGGAGGAAAGAGTAAGAAAGAAAAAGGAAACTAAAAATTAAACCTAAGGTGATGCACCAAAATGATGAAACTTATACATCCAACTTAACACACAAGTTGATGAATAATAACACTTTACATGCATAAATCAAAAAAATTACATGTCTTTGCATAAGCACTTTATAAGTTGTTTGTTCCATTCACAATCCTAGCAGGAAAAGAAATTTTTCACAACTTGAGACTAATTCTATCAACAACTCAATGGATAACTTGCAACATACATGAATTTAAAAAATAAGAGAAGGAATAATCAGCTTTATTAATATCAAAAAGGTGTTACATTGTTGCATAAATCTATGAAAATGAGTTACAAACACTAAGAACTCATGTAAAAGAACTCTGAAAGTCACTAAACAATAAGAGAAAAAAGGTAAGAACTCCCTTCCAAATGAAGTTTGAATCACTCTTATGCTTCTCCAAAATAGTTGAATAAGAATAGGAACTCCAACCTATTTGGTCATATGCCCTAAAAAATCCTTTATTTCAGCCTACTAAGAAACTCCAAAAAAGGCTCAAAAATGAGGAAATGGTCAATCCTTGACCTTTTCTACCATAAAATCACCTAAAAGTGCTCAAACTTCCCATAGATTGACTCAAAACAACCCTATATACCCTCCAAATATTTTGCACCCTGTCCTATATACTTGACCCTCCTCATAAATGTCTAACCATACCCCTATGACTTGTTCTTATAACTAACCCCATGTCTCCATGCGGTTGCTTAAGTGCAATTTCTGCTTAATTTTAAGCAGCCACTGTGTTCCCATGCATTATTTTAATTACAGGGAAAAGATAAATTGGAATCTTTCCCTATTTTCATGGAGCAGCTGCTGCTTAAAAATAAAAATTAAGCTTTGAAAAAAAGGGGGGGTTGAAAATAAGCAGCAGCTGCCTATTTGACAGGAATGATGTGGCTCCACAATTTTTTTTCCCTCCTTTTTATTTGTCTCCGATTTTTCCTCCAAATCCTATGTCAAAAATTATTTTTAAAGAATTCTGTTTAAAACTAAACTGTCAGATTATGCATATTTATAAGCAGCAAAATTTAACTTTCATGGGGCCACCAGCTCCTCAAATTGCTCCTTAAAAATTTGAGCTGTGGCTGCTAGCCAAAATAAGCCAAGCAGCCGCATAAGGACCTGCCCTAAGCACTCATACTTTGCATACTATGCATATTGAAAGTGATAAATAACATCACTTAGCAATATTTATACATTGAGGCTTTATGCAAAAAGGGTATTAGTTAAGCAAGAAATATTTTAAACTTAAGGCAAAAAAATGCCTAAGTAAAAGGAGAATACCGACATAGCCATGGCTCACATTTCATTTTTTCTTTTCATTCTTTGTTGTGAGGCATCACCAACATGAGGGTTACTACTCGAGGATTTTTATGAAGGATTTTCAAGTTGTTTTGTGGTAGATCTAGTGCATACTCAGGCCAAACTGGTAAGATCTATCACCTCTGAGCAAAAACGTACCTTTTTAAGCTTTGACATAAAGAAAATCTAAAAAAATATTTTGATTTATTTGGGTTTTTTTTTTGGATGTTCAAAGCTCTATAGCTCCATGAATCTTGTCTTTTGAGAGATGAAACATGGTTTAAGTTCACTGTGCACGTCGTGATTTGAAATTTTTTTATCTTCATGTTGTATATACTGCTTTCATAATATTCAATTTGTTTTTCATCCTGTACATTTGCATTTTCTATAACTTCTATGTATATGAAATACTGAAAATACATATTGATTCCTCTGTTTTTTCTTTTCCATGCTTGAGGCTTGGTTTCTGCTTGTTATTGAAAATATTGAGCATAGTTTTTCTTCTGTGTATTCTATGCTCCAAAATTTAATTTTTGAGCTTTGTGAATAGATCTTTCTGGGAAAAATAAGGGTAGTTTTTTATGGGTTCAAACCCATTCTAGCAGGTCGCGGCTTCTCTTCTTTATATTTTTTGTTCATCGTTACTTGAGTTTTTTTATGGGGGTTTCTACAGCTTTTTCCCTCGAACCCTTGTCATGCATGTTTCTTTTTATATGGGATGCTCCTACAATAAACATTGTTATCTCTCAAGCTTTAACGTTCATCCATGCCCTCTTAGTTGTCATGTTGTCACTTGTGCCTTAGTCACTCATATAGTAACTCTCATACCTTTCTCATGAAAGAGATTATTTTTTGGCTTTATGAAAGAGTTTCTCTCTTCCTGTTCGTAAGATTCTCATCTTGCATTTAATGCCATTTCCTAGATTTGTGAACAACCTCTGCATTTTGTGATAAACAGTGAATGATTTTGTGTAGATGGTCAAAGATCTTTAGAAAATAGTGTATATGCCGTGTGAGAGAGTAGAATAGTGTATGGAACTCAAAGATTTTCATGAAACTAGTAGCGTCCATAAAATAGTGAATGTAGTGATGAACTCTTCTATAATAGTTAAAATTCTTTCAAAAACATATGATGATCTTCAGAAACAGAAAAACCTCATCATTATTTTCCACATGTTATGGAACTTTTTTTGAACACATCCAACTTAAGAGATGGATACCTTCATGACTTCTTAGGTTCCTTCATCGTCTCAAATTTGTCATCTACTTTCCTTTACTATAGATAGAATTCCGTTAACTATTATTCCATCCACCATATCTGTGTTTACTATAATAGTCATTCTCTTTTCTTTTCTCTTCCTTGAACACTATCCTTAAGACATTTATCCATGTATTGTTGACCTACTTCTATTATGACAGAGATATACTTTTCATTATATATTTACGCTCTGTTTTATCCTTCTTTTGATATGTATTCATGAAAATGTTGCACCTCTGTATTTTCTATTGTCTAAACCTTGAATAACATTATTTTATCTCCGTTTCATGAAACCATAATACAATTTAATATCTTTATTTTTCTACCTTGTTGTTATTCATTGTTTTCACAATGTAGCTTTATGTTCTGATCACCATCTTTGTAATTATTTGTTTACTATCCCTAAGAGACTTTACTATTGTTATGACCCTTTTTTAGCTCATTGCTTCCTTATGTGACTGACCCTTGACTCTTTATGTCTCTTTACCATGTTTTTCAATCTATTTTGCAGTGCTATTTACTTCTCAGTTGATTAAGCTCATGGAGCTCAACTTTCACCATGGTCTCCTCACCATTGCTTTTAATTATGTGAGCTTCCTTTGTCCTCGTTATTGTACCTTTGGTCACTGTCTTTTTCTGGTGGATGGTCACTATTTTTACTTCTAATATTGTCCTTATTTTTTGTTCATGCACCATTCTTGCACAGGTATGCCTCTTTTCACTATGCTTGGGTCCATTGTTTGTAGAGCATAATCTTCATTAGGTTTGGCATTGTTATTATAGTGTATATGGCTATGAAATACATATCCAATTATACATTAAATCATTATTTATTTTAACATTCCATTGATATGATATCCACTATTATTCATCTTACTATGCTCAGAGTCTTGGGCTTATAATATTTCTAACCCATAAAATCATCTTTGTAACCATTGAGAATTGTCTTTGACTGTCACTGTTTTACTGCTTGTATCATTGTTGTAAGAATTGTCAGCAATTTCCTTTCCATTTTTATCACTGTCATGATTCATAACATAAAATATCAATGTTTTTACTTTATAACAAAGTCTCTATTTTTTGTCAAAAGAACTTGTCCATGGGACTGCAATCCTTGCATTTACAAAAATGAATAATTTGTCTACTATTTTGATTCAGATTTAAAAGTTGCATATCATGGTCTATCTTGGTTGGATATGTATCTCTATTCCTAAGTCATCTATGATTTTCATGATATGTAAAGTAAGACAATGTCTTTGAAACCTTTTAGCAATGTCATTTTTTATCCTCTCTATTCCACTAAGACATTTGTTGAGCATTAATAAACTACTTTAATTTAGAAAAATAACTTTCGGAATAATCGACAGGGGAAGAAACGGGGAAGATTATAGAGCAATCAACCTGCAAGAGGCAGTCTGTATATATACATCAAACTCCCCATGAATTATTATTGTCACCACCTAGGAAATGTCTTCTAGATGATATTCCTACTAGAAATAATTTGAATCTTATGAGTACATTGAATGAATGAAATCCAACTGATGTTAAAAGGAGAATAGATCAGTTATGGACATTACAGATTTCAATGGATTACACAAGAGAGGATTGGGGAGTTTGGGAGGGCGTTGGATAGGCAGGAGTTCCTGGAAGAGTGGAGAGCATTGTGACTAGTGGATTGGGACCCTCCAGGTGGAGTAGCAAATCCAGGAGTTATAGATGCATACAGGGCCTAGTTTAGGACATTTTCATTAGTAGGGAGATCAATATTGGTACCGCTGTGTGTTTGAAAGAGGGAGGTTGTGGCATAGGGTAGGCGGGTTGGAGTATATCAAGTTGTATAGAGGAGGGTTGCAGTAGTAGTAGTTCAGAGAGCCAGGGTTGTAGCGAGGGTTGGGGTTCAAGGAAGAGGAGGATAGGGAGGAGGAGTAGGAGGAAGATAGAGGGTAGGGATGGGGCCAAAGATGGGTGGCAGTGGCAGATTAGGGGCCATAGCAAGAGGAAGCGGTGGCGATGGATGTGGATGAGGGAGTTCACGCACCACTAAATACAGGAGGACAGGGGGTTCCCTGTGATGGGGGATAGGTACCTCCATAGGAAAAGGTATAGGCACCACCAGAATCCTTTAGAGTTGATGTGGGATAGAGGGAGAGGGAAGCAAAATAGGTGGAGTCATCTTCTCAGGCCAGGGACACTACAACATCACAAATTGCATCATTATAGAAGTCATTGGGTAGATCAAATCATATGCTTAGGGAGACAAGGGTAGAGAGATGGGCTGAGACAGAAGTAGCATACCCTGCGGGGGGAAAAGGATGTCATGACCTCAGAGAGAGGCCTGCTAGTAGTGGAGAGGGACGAGCTGAGATAGTAGAGGGATACTGAACAAGCAGAGCGGAACAATATAATCTGAGAGAGGGATACTCTTGTGCAGGAGGGGTACCAAGTAGTGGTATATCGGGATGGGATCAGGAAGTAGTGAGATTATTTGGTGGGGGAGAGGGATGGGCTTTTGTGAGAGAGGGAGGGGATGAGGTGGAAAATGGAGAGGCTACGGTGGTAGATAGATGAGCTACAAATTTTCCAATATTACATGGAGTAGGCACAACTGAGGAGTGAGCAGAGGATACTAAGTTTCCAATGGGAGAGAGAGGTGGAAGAGAGGGAAAGGGATGAGGCTAGGTAGCTAGTGGCAGGAGGTGGTGTTAGGATAATGGGGGCTCTGATAGACAGATAGATACATGAGGTCAGAGAGATTTCTGAAAAGCTGGGGCATTACAGGATAGGCTACTACCAGGTTGTATCAGAGGGACTGTGAGAGGAGTATATACCTATAGGGATTGGATGTGGGTGGATCCAGTAAGAGGACGAGTGGTTCTAGCTGAAGAGATAGTAGGAGTACCCACTCTCACATGTTAGGGCACAGGCACATGATACTTAGTCAATGGGATCTATCTAGGCAGTACAGGGACAAGGGTAGGTATAGGGACAAGTGATAGGGTAGGATGACAGGCACTGGCCATCTGGCCGAAAATTTGCACCGGCCAGTGCCATGCCCAAGTCAATATACATGGCAGATCCCATGCCCATGTCAAATCAGTTAATACTCCGTGCAGTGCAGTCCATCAATCAAATCAACTTCTGCCGAACTTATGCCCCACGTCATCAAAAAAAATCTTGCTGGATTTTAGGCTTAAGTTTAATAAAGACATTGCCAACCTGCCCACCTGCTTCTGTTTAATGCCTATCCTGCCATTTTTTCTCTGCAATCTGTGTGCAAATATCTGGCTATTTATGCAGCTGGTTCAGCTTATAAATGTAGTGTTTGTAAGTCTCGTTTGTTGCTTTCTCTGCAATTAACCATCATATCCGCTCGGCAATTCTCGTTAATGCACATAATTTTTACAGGTATTTTTCACAGCTCTTTTGTTGGATTTTATAAATTTGAATGGACTGCATGCTATTCCCGTATTTACAGATCTCTGTTAGATGTTAAATTTTATTGTGTTTAGCTTTGTATTTTTTTTTTTAAACCCAGCTTTGTCTAAATTTACTATGCCAGCTTTGGATTTTATAAATTTGAATGGACTGCATGCTATTCCAATATTCCCGTATTTTTTTTAAAATCCAGATTTTATAAATCTGAATGGACTGCAGTAGCTAAATTCTTCAGCAAATGTAATAAAAAGTTTGGAATGACATTTCTTTAAAATTCTTGTGTTTACCAGAACAACATACTCTGGAAAAAGATTGCATAATGAATGTCTGTGCAATTCTTTTCCCTCGAGACATTTTTTTTCTCACTCATCACAGAGATAGAAATTTAAAAACATCAATGATTTGCTGATGTTATCCTATTTCCATGTATTTATCTATTTGTTAGTCTGTGGGGCACATGTACCGTAAATCCAACCTTTGCTTAAAACAATTATAACAATTAAAGTTAAATATCTGCTAGAGGATATGGGCATGGGATATTTATTTTATGTCATGATAACTCTAAAAGGGTGTTTGGGAGACTTACTAACAGATTAAACTGTTTATTCAAATTTATAAAATCTGGGTTTAAAAAAAATTGTTCATTCTGCATTTCATTTTGTATTTTTATCTACTATTTTAATATATATTTAGTGGCAAAGCTATTTTATTATATTTTATTTTTTTAAATTGGAGAATTTTTAAAGTTTTATAACATTATAAAATCAATATGATTTATAGGTAAATCTATGTGATGCAATGGTTAGATTCTTACAATGTTCCTGCAACCCTTGTCTCAACATGAGTCTCATCTTGACGAATCAGTCTTGCTAATCCAAAATCAGATATCTTTGGTTCCATTTTCTCATCGAGCAAAACATTACTTGCTTTGATATCCTGATGGATGATTCGTAGATGCAAATCTTGATGCAGATATAGAAGCCCACAAGCTATTCCATATATCATGTTCAAACGCTTTGTCCAGTCCAGCTCTTTTCTTCGTTGTGGATCTATATACCCATCCATCCAATTTATTATTTTATGACTTTCACTTACTTAACTTAAGAAGATTAAAAAAAAGCACTCTACTAGTCTCACTTTTATATAAGATGAGATAAACTCACCAAATAGTATTTTGTCCAGACTTTTATTAGACAATAACTTGTAAACAAGCAACAGTTCTGATTTTTCTATGCAACATCCAAGTAACTTCACAAGATTCCGATGCTGAATTTTGCCCACCAATTTGACATCATTTAGAAACTCCTTTTTCCCTTGAAAAGATTGTAAAGAAAGCTTCTTTACTGCTATTTGTTTTCCATCTACCATTGTTCCCTGACACAAAATAAAACACATAAAACTTGAACTTTCATTGCATTCTATATGATGCAGATCGGAATTCTAATTGAATAGAATTCTACTCCAAACTTGTTATGTTGGCTTCCTTCCTGCAGGCTAGATGATAATTACTGAACTGTGTTCGATAGCATATACCAGTAGACATTTGAGCAATTAAACTTGAAACAATGTGTAGAAAAGTATATTCTAATTATATGTGAAAATCCTGAAATGTGGACAGATCTGTGAGGAAAATTAAAATGCCCGCTTTGTATGGCTTGAGGACTTATTCTCTCCCTTTCACTATTTTATGAATAGTCTGTAGATTATTATGAAGTGATTATATTATATATATATATATATATAAACATAAACATGACCGAAGAATGAATAAGTAACCTGGTTCAATGCAAAAGCATGTTTAGTGTTGCCGGCTAGGGCTATGTTACCTTGTATACAGAGCCAAATCTGCCTTCTCCAAGCTTGTTATCATCATGTAAATTTCTCGTTGAAGCCTTGATATTTTCCAAGCTGAACATCGTTCTATGTTCCTCGCCAATTGCTGAGTACACCTCTGTAGCTGTATTCTCTGGTAAATGCATGGCAAATACCACCAGATTAGAGTATCCATAGTTACATAACATCTTCAAACACATATATGTCCTAGGTTATAGATTCACTTACACCATCATAATATCTTCATATACATCTATTATATAATAAGTCTTAGCTATTACTTAACTCAAGATAGGTTTACATTTCCTATAGATTCATACCTACCTTGATCAAATATTCACAAACATTGTTAGACCATCACTTGCATTTTTATTATATATCCCTCTCATACAATATACATACTTCATCCCAGGCTTGTGGCATTATGTCTCTATTCATATCATAATATTTTCTTGTCCAAACATCCCTCATTGCATACATAGAGTAATAACACCACATTGATTCTAACAATATAGGTTCAACCCCACCATTGGCATCCATAATAGTACCTTGTATCTTACCACCATCATAGCCCACAAAAGAAGCCTATGATATCAACACATTTAATCAAACACCATCTTTTATTTTTAATGGTCAAATATTAGACCAAAAAAATTAACAAAAATGGGATAAAATATGTTACGTCCACTTGCAATAATATCAAACAAAAATTTCAACCATGGGATATGCATTCTATATTATTATTGAAAATTCTTCTTCTATCCACAAGCTAGGTTGACATCTTTATAAGCATTTTTTCCTAGATTTACACCACCATAGACTATCCCTTTGTCTTGTCATTTTTTCATAAACATTTATCTCCTATATTTAGGATACCATCATAGTATATGTAATTGTAATTTATTGATCATATTAGCTTCAAGAACTTCAAAATTCTATGAAGAATCTAACATTTAGTTAACTTTTTAAGTATGCTTACAAAGGTATTAGCTTCACCTAGTGGGCCCATATCTAGAATGAAATTTATTCTTATATCTACAAGCTAGGTTAAAACCTTTATAAACATTTATCTCTTAGGTGTACACCACGATTATAGTACCCATAGTAACATAACATCTTCAAACTCATACATGTTGTAACATAAATTAATTAAGCATGTCACCTTTTTTATAAATATTATAGCAATTAATTTATATTTGTGTACATGTATAAACAACTATCATTGTGTTTTTGGGCCTCGCAATGACATAAAAGCACATGACAACAAGAATGTAAAAAAGCAAAGGATACAAAGGTTTATTAAAAAAAATGGGTGTTCAAGCCCACTTTCATGTTAAGGTTATGTATGGTAGACATGATGTTTCTATTATTACATATAATGAGTATATCCATCAAGATGCTAGTGGTGAATTTTGTCATGGAAAAGATGACCCTTATGGTGATCCAAGGAGTAGTGTTGCACCAAGGTTGAATAACCTAACAATTACAATCCTCATAATCCATCTTGATAATATTATGAGGATGTTAACAAGATGAAATTCAAGTGTTTGAACTTTTCTAGGATAATTTTTTAGTGCTTCCAACTTTAACCCACACCTCATGATCAAAACTAATCATCCCACTATCATTATTCTTTGTGTAGGTAGTGGGGGCTTCATACCACTTTACTAGTCTAAATGTTATGTTAGGCCAAGATTATTATTCGAACCGCTAAGGACAATTTTTTTCATCTAACACCTCATTAATTAATAGGGTTGATCACCAAAATAACTCTAATCAAGATAAAAATTTCTCCACACCTATCCTACACATGTAGAATTAGGAATGATTAATTTTAAATTATGCATGCAATCACCTCTATTACATAAGTATTGGAGAAAATTTATTGCATTCAAGAGAACATTCATTCAAATTCAATCAAACTTGTTCGAGTGCATATGAATTCTATCCATTAAGTACATGGTGTATCTATTAATGATTAGTGTTATTATTTTTGTCTCGTGGGTTTATATTTCTAGTTTGGGTAGAACTAAGAGATAATCAAGCCTAGCTTTCATGTGTATCGAATGCTTAAAGAAAATTGTACTATAAAATGTTCAAGTAAATTATCACTTATCATTTCTATTTTTAAATATGTTAGGCTTTTGAAAGTCAATTCCAAGTCAAACGTGGTCAAGCAAAGGTGTTTCTTCATATTGGACACCAAAAATAAGGTAAGTAGGTTTCTTCTTCAATTTTTTAATTGCATTAAGTTGAATATAGATAGTTTAATATTATTAACAAAATTATAATTTAATATTTAAATATTAATTATTTTATCTAAATATCATTTAAATTATCTATTTCAGTCAAAAAGAACGTGTTTGTTATTTGAATATTTTATTATTGAAACATTAAATTACACTAACTTTTGCATACTTATTCTCATTTTTATATGTATTTTTTGAACTGAAATTTTATTAAGAATTGAATCATTTAGTTAATTTTTTTAGTATACTTGACAAAGGTGTTAAGTTTTAAAAGTTCAAAATTTAATCAAGAATTAAACATTTAGTGGGCCCATACTAGGAGTCACTTCTACTTAAATAATTAGTGGGCCATACTAGGCGTCACATAACATGGATTCAAACACATCCATGTCCTAGGTTATAGATTCACTTACACCATCATAACATCTTCATATACATCTATTAAACAATAAGTCTTAGCTTTTACTTAACTCAAGATAGGTTTACATTTCCTATAGATTCATACCAGCTACCTTGATCAAATCTTCATAAACATTGTTATTCTAGGTTTGATCATCATCCATATTGTCATCATCCTTTTGTTTTGCCATTTTTTTATAAACAATTATCTCTTATGTTTAGGATGCCATCATGGTATTCATTGTGATATAATATCTTCAACCAGACATTTATTTGTTAGGTTGGATAATTACTTACACCATCATAGCATCCACATACACATCCATTATTATATATAGACTATATATTGTATTATGTTAGACCATCACTTGCATCTTTATAAATATATCCCTATCATACAATATATAAACTTTATCCCAAGCTTGCACCATTATGTCTCTATTCATATCATAGTATTTACATGTCCAAACATCCTTCATTACATACATAGAGTAATAACACCACATCGATTCTAACAATATATTAGGTTCAACCCTACCATTGGCATCCATAATAGTACTTTGTATCTTACCACCATCATAGCCCACAAAAGAATCCTATGATATCAACACATTTAATCAAACACCATCTTTTATTTTTAATGAACAAATATTAGACTAAAAAATTCAACAAAAATGGAATAAATATGTTACATCCACTTGCAATAATATCAAACAAAAATTTTACCCATGGTATATGCATTCTATTTTATTAATAAAAAATATTCTTCTATCTACAAGCTAGGTTGACATCTTTATAAACATTTATTTCTTAGATTTACAGCACCATATAGTATCCCTTTGTCTTGTCATTTTTTCATAAACATTTATCTCCTATATTTAGGATACCATCATAGCATATGTCATTCTATTTTATTGATCATATTAGCTTAAAAAATTCAAAATTCTATGAAGAATCAACATTTAGTTCTTTTTAAGTATGTATGATTTTGATAATATAGTAAAATATTTTGTTGAGTATATTTAGATATAAATAGATATAATGACATCACTATAACACTTTTCCTATACATTTAAAAATTTTAGAGGCCCTCTAACAACATTGATATTATTTAGGATGGGTAAAAAGAATAAATGGGAATCTCTTATCAATCTAGACATGCAAGACATACCCAATCCAGGAAATCTTTTCTCAAGTTGTGAACTTGAATGGACACCTATTAGGGATGAAAATGGCCAACAAGTAGACTTGTGTGCTGCTATCTCTCTTGACAGACTCCCTCACTTTGTGAAAGGAGAAGGTTTATCAAATGGAACAAAGACAACTTTTATACGCAAAAAACATGTGGAGTATAATTTGACAAAACCTTCTCACCACACCACAAAGATGTATTCAAGGTTTGTCTAGATTTAATAAATTAATTAAGCATGTCACATTTTATTTATTTATTTATTATATTGATTAATATATATTTGTGTGCATGTATAAACAATTACCATTGTGCTTTTGGGCCTCGAGATGATAGAAATGCACATGAAAATAACAATGTAAAAAAGGGACGGATACGAAGGTTTCTTCAAAAAAGGGGTTTTCAAGCACACTTTCATGTTAGGGTTATGTATGGTAGACAAGATGTTTCTATTATTACATATAATGAGTATATCCATCAAGATGCTAGTGGTGAATTTTGTCATGGAAAGGATGACCCTTCTGGTGATCCAAGGAGTAGTTTTGCACCAAGGTTGTCAAATGGGTGTAAATCATATATAGAATCCTTAGTACTGATAGGTGTAGGGATAGACACAATATTTGAGCAGCATTACCTAAATTGTGGTTTGACAAAGTTGATGAATAAGAGGGACACATGTTTATTGAGAAAGGATGTGTTGAAAGCATGGAAAAGAGTGTGTTCCCTACGTTCACAAAAAAATGAAGATAATGCAAAAAGTGTATGTTTGTGGCATGTAGAGGAGAAAGATAACTTCTACTATAAAACACCAAACAATATGGAAAATATTCTATTTATCATAGGCATCTAGACACCATGGATGTGAGAGATGATGGTGAAACATTCACATGACTCAATCACTTCAATGGATTCTACATTTTCAACAAATAAATATGGTGTAAGTAGAACAATGATAATTTTATTTATGGATCTTAATTCAATTTTTTGTCTAATTTATTCAAAAATAATAATGTATCATTGATTTATTCATGTGAAGTATGAGTTATATACCTTGCTTGTATTTTATGAGCAAGAAGTTGGTGTACCTGTTGCATGGGCCATATCTTCAAGAAATAAAATTGAGGATATAAATGAATGGTTAACAGAGGTTTACAAAAGAGGGAAAGAATATAAAGAAGATTGGCATATCAATGCATTCATTAAAGATGATGCTAGTGCTGAGATTGAAGCAATCGGGTTTTATCAACCTTACTTTATATTTATAAGAGTGTAATTATTTAATATTTCATTTACAAAATATATGTTTTCTAATTTATAGCAAGAATTGATTTTTCATTTAACAATCAATTTTGTTAGAATGCAATTGTTATTTACTAGCTTTTATAATGTAACTTGCAGATCAACCTTTGATTGTCGAGTACTTTTATGTATTTGGCATGTGCGTAGAGCATGGCTAAAGAATGTGTACAGGTAAGTTGAAATTCAATTAAAGTATAGGAAAAATCACATGCTTAAACATCATAGCCTAATATAATTTGTATAATCTAGGTTTGTGAGTAATAGGGATGTTGGAACAAAAATGTTCGATAGAATGACTGACAACATAGGCATCATTACTCATTTGATAAAAAAATTCATAGAGGATTTTAAAGAAGAGGAGAAATTTATTGAGTATTTTCAGAAAACTTCGTGTCATAATAGGGATGTTGGAACAAAAATGTTCGATACATTGGGTGAAATAATGTATGCAATGACTGACAACGTAGACATCATTGCTCATTTGATAAAAAAATTCATAGAGGATTTTAAAGAAGAGAAGAAATTTATTGAGTATTTTCAAAAAAATTGGTGTCATAATGAGAGACACATTGGTAAGTTCATCAAAATATCCATTATGGTTTATATGCATTTACATCTTTTAAACAAGGTTATAGTATGAGCTTACACTATAAACAAGTTAAAAGATGTAAATGCATATAAACCATAATGGATATTTTGATGAACTTACCAATGCGTCTCTCATTATGACACGAAGTTTTCTGAAAATACTCAATAAATTTCTCCTCTTCTTTAAAATCCTCTATGAATTTTTTTATCAAATGAGTAATGATGCCTATGTTGTCAGTCATTCTATCGAACATTTTTGTTCCAACATCCCTATTACTCGCAAACCTAGATTATAAAAATTATATTAGGCTATGATGTTTAAGCATGTGATTTTTCCTATACTTTAATTGAATTTAAACTTACCTGTACACATTCTTTAGCCATGCTCTACATCCATGCCAAATACATAAAAATGCTCGACAATCAAAGGTTGATCTACAAGTTACGTTATAAAAGTCGGTAAATAACAATTGCATTCTAACAAAATTGATTGTTAGATGAAAAATCAATTCTTGCTGGAAATTAGAAAACATATATTTTGTAAATGAAATATTAAATAATTACACTCTTATAAATATAAAGTAAGGTTGATAAAACTTGATTGCTTCAATCTCAGCACTAGCATCATCTATAGTGAATGCATTGACATGCCAATCTTCTTTATATTCTTTCCCTCTTTTGTAAACCTCTGTTAGCCATTCATTTATATCCTCAATTTTATTTCTTGGGGATATGGCCCATGCAACAGGTACACCAACTTCTTGCTCATCAAATACAAGCAAGGTATATAACTCATACTTCACATGAATAAATCAATAATACATTATTATTTTTTAATAAATTAGACTAAAAATTGAATTAAGATCCATAAATAATATTAACATTGTTCTACGTACACCATATTTATTTGTTGAGAATGTAGAATCCATTGAAATGATTGAGTCATATGAATGTTTCACCATCATCTCTCGCATCCATGGTGTTTGGATGCCTATGATAAATGAAATATTTTCCATATTGTTTGGTGTTTTATAGTAGAAGTTATCTTTCTCCTCCGCATGCCACAAACATACACTTTTTGCATCATCTTCATTTTTTTGTGAACTTAGGGAACACACTCTTTTCCATGCATTCAACACATCCTTTCTCAATAAACATGTGTCCCTCTTATTCATCAACTTTGTCAAACCACAATCTAGGTAATGTTGCTCACATATTGTGTCTATCCTCACACACATCAGTAATAAGGATTCTATATATGATTTACACTCATTGGACAACCTTGGTGCAAAACTACTCCTTGGATCACCAGAAGGGTCATTTTTTCCATGACAAAATTCACCACTACCATCTTGATGGATATGCTCATTATATGTAATAATAGAAACATCTTGTCTACCATACATAACACTAACATGAAAGTGTGCTTGACAACCCCTTGTTTGAATAAACCTTTGTATCCTTTTTCTTTTTATATTGTTATTTTCATGTGCATTTCTATCATCTCGAGGCCCAATAGCACAATGGTAACTATTTATACATGCACACAAATATATATTAATTGATATAATAAATAAAAGGTGGCATGCTTAACTAATTTATTAAATCTAGACAAACTTTGAATACATCTTTGTGGCGTGGTGAGAAGGTTCTGTCAAATTATACTCCATGTATTTTTTGCGTATAAAAGTTGTTTATGTTCCATCTAATAAACCTTCTCCTCTCACAAAGTGAGGGAGTCTGTCAAGAGGGATATCAGCACAAAAGTCTATCTATCGGCTATTTTCATCTCCAATAGGTGTCCATTCAAGTTCACAACTTGAGAAAAGATTTCCTTGATTGGGTATGTCTTGCATGTCTAGATTGATAAGAGATTCTCATTTATTCTTTCTACCCATCTTGAATAATATCAATGTTGTTAGAAGGCCTCTAAATCTTTTAGATGTATAGGAAAAGTATTATAGTGATGTCATTATATCTATTTATATATAAATATCCTCAACAAAATATTTTACTATATTATCAAAATCATACATACTTAAAAAGAACTAAATGTTGAATTTTTCATAGAATTTTGAAGTTTTTGAAGCTAATATGATCAATAAAATAGAATGACATATGCTATGATGGTGTCCTAAACATAGGAGATAAATGTTTATGAAAAAATGACAAGACAAAGGGATACTGTATGGTGGTGTAAATCTAAGAAATAAAGGTGTCAACCTAGCTTGTAGATAGAAGAATATTTTTTATTAATAAAATAGAATGCATATCTTTTGGGTGAAATTTTTGTTTGATATTATTGCAAGTGGATGTAACATATTTTATCTCATTTTTGTTGAATTTTTTGGTCTAATATTTGTCCATTAAAAATAAAAGATGGTGTTTGATTAAATGTGTTGATATCATAGGATTCTTTTGTTGGCTATGATGGTGGTAAGATACAAGGTTTATTATGGATGTCAGTGGTGGGGTTGAACCTAATGTATTGTTAGAATCAATGTGGTGCTATTACTCTATGTATGCAATGAGGGATGTTTGGACATGAAAATACTATGATATGAATAGAGACATAATGGCACAAGCTTGGGATAAAATTTATATATTGTATGATAGGGATATATTTATAAATATGCAAGTGATGGTCTAACATAATACAATATAGTCTATATATAATAATGGATGTGTATGTGGATGTTATGATGGTGTAAGTAATTATCCAACCTAACAAGTAGATGTCTAGATGAAGATATTATATCGCAGTGAATACTATGATGGTATCCTAAACATAAGAGATAAATGTTTATAAAGAAATAGCAAAACAAAAGGATGATGATCAAACCTAGAATAACAATGTTTATGAAGATTTGATCAGGATAGCTGGTATGAATCTATAGGAATGTAAACCTATCTTGAGTTAAATAAAAGCTAAGACTTATTGTATAATAGATGTATACGAAGATGATATGATGTTGTAAGTGAATCTATAACCTAGGACATGGATGTGTTTGAATCTATGTTATGTGACTCCTAGTATGGCTCACTAATTATTTAAGTAGAAGTGACTCCTAGTATGGACCCACTAAATGTTTAATTCTTGATTAAATTTTGAACTTTTTAAACTTAACACCTTTGTCAAGTATACTAAAAAAAACAACTAAATGATTGAATTCTTAATAAAATTTCAGTTCAAAAAATACATATAAAAATGAGAATAAGCACGCAAAAGTTAGTGTAATTTAATGTTTCAATAATAAAATATTCAAATCACAAACACATTGTTCTTTTTGACTGAAATAGATAATTTAAATGATATTTAGATAAAAATAATTAATATTAAATTATAATTTTGTTAATAATATTAAACTATCTATATTCAACTTAATGCAATTTAAAAATTGAAGAAGAAACCTACTTACCTTATTTTTGGAGTCCAATATGAAGAAACACCTTTGCTTGACCACATTTGACTTGGAATTGACTTTCAAAAGCCTAGACATATTTAAAAATATAAATGATAAGTGACTATGGATACTCTAATCTGGTGGTGTTTGCCATGCATTTACCAGAGAATAAAGATACAGAGGTGTACTTAGCGATTGGCAAGGAACATAGAATGATGTTCAGCTTGGAAAATATAAAGGCTGCAACTAGAAATTTACATGATGATAACAAGCTTGGAGAAGGGGGATTTGGCTCTGTATACAAGGTAGCATAGCCCTAGTCGGCAACACTAAACATGCTTTTGCATCGAACCAGGTTACTTATTCATTCTTCGGTATATAATATAATCACTTCACAATAATCTACAGACTATTCATAAAATAGTGAAAGGGAGAGAATAAGTCATCAAGCCATACAAAGCAGGCATTTTAATTTTTCTCATAGATCTGTCCACATTTCAAGATTTTCACATATAATTAGAATATACTTTTCTACACATTGTTTCAAGTTTAATTGCTCAAATGTCTACTAGTATATGTTATTGAACTCAGTTCAGTACTTATCATCTAGCCTGCTAGAAGGAAGACAACATAACAAGTTTGGAGCAGAATTCTATTCAATTAGAATTATGATCTGCATTATATAGAATGCAATGAAAGTTTGAGTTTTATGTGTTTTATTTTGTGTCAGGGAGCAATGGTAGGTGGAAAACAAATAGCAGTAAAGAAGCTTTCTTTTCAAGGGAAAAAGGAGTTTCTAAATGATGTCAAATTGGTGGGCAAAATTCAACATCAGAATCTTGTGAAGTTACTTGGATGTTGCATAGAAAAATCAGAACTATTGCTTGTTTACGAGTTATTGTCTAATAAAATTCTGGACAAAATACTATTTGGTGAGTTTATCTCATCTTATATAAAAGTGAGACTAGTAGAGTGTTTTTTTTTTATCTTCTTAAGTTAAGTCATAAAATAATAAATTGGATGGACGGGTATATAGGTCCACAATGAAGAAAAGAGTTGGACTGGCCAAAGCGTTTGAACATGATATGTGGAATAGCTTGTGGGATTATATATCTGCATCAAGATTCGCATCTATGAATCATCCATCGGGATATCAAAGCTAGTAATGTTTTGCTTGATGAGAAAATAGAACCAAAGATATTTGATTTTGGATTAGCAAGATTGATTTGTCAAGATGAGAGTCATGTTGAGACAAGGGTTGCAGGAACATTGTAAGAATCTAATCATTGCATCACATAGATTTACCTATAAATCATATTGATTTTATAATGTTATAAAACTTTAAAAATGCTCCATTTAAAATATATATATATATAATAAAATAGCTTTTCCACTAAATATATATTAAAATAGTAGATAAAAATTCAAAATGAAATACAAAATGAACAGTTTTTTTAAACCCACATTTTATAAATTTGAATAAACAGTTTAATCTATTAGTAAGTCTCCCAAACACCCTTTTAGAATTGTGATGAAATAAAATAAATATCCCATGCCCATATCCTCTACTAGATATTTAACTTTAATTGTTATAATTGTTTTAACAAAAGGTTGGATTTACGGTACATGTGCCCCTACAGACTAACAAATAGATAAATACATGGAAATAGGATAACATCAGCAAATCATTGATGTTTTTAAATTTCTATCTCTTTGATGAGTGAGAAAAAAATGTCGCAAGGGAAAAGAATTTCACAGACATTCATTATGCAATCTTTTTCCAGAGTATGTTGTTGTGGTAAACACAAGAATTTTAAAGAAATGTCATTCCAAACTTTTTATTACATTTGTTGAAGAATTTAGGTGCTACTGTAGTCCATTCAAATTTATAAAATCTGGGTTTTAAAAAAATACGGGAATACTGGAATAGCATGTAGTCCATTCAAATTTATAAAATCCAAAGCTGGGATAGTAAATTTAGACGAAGTTGGGTTTAAAAAATAATAATACAAAGCTAAACACAATAAAATTTAACATCTAACATAGATTTGTAAATACGGGAATAGCATGCAGTCCATTCAAATTTATAAAATCCAATAAAAAAGCTGTAAAAAATACATGTAAAAATTATGTGCATTAATGAGAATTGTCGAGTGGATATGATGGTTAATTGCAGAGAAAGAAACAAATGAGACTTAAAAACACTACATTTATAAGCTGAACCAACTGCATAAATAGCCAGATATTTGCACACATATTGCAGAGAAAAAATGGTGGGATAGGAATTAAATAGGAGCAGGTGGGAAGGTTGGCAATGTCTTTATTAAACTTAAGCCTAAAATCCGACAAGATTTTTTTTTATGTTGTGAGGCATAAGTTTTGCAAAAGTTGATTTGATTAATGGACTGCACTGCATGAAGTATTAATTGATTTGACATGGGCATGGGATGTGCCATGTATATTGACTTGGGCATCGCACTGGCCAGTGCAAATTTTTGGCCAGATAGCCAGTGCCCAACTATAAAGGTACTCCACCACCCCAACCCACTAATACATCAGGATAGGGGGATGAAACACAGTGACCCCTCAGTTAGCATCTTTGGAGTGATATCTCAAGAATTTTGTACACTACATAATTGTACACTACAGATAATGATTTTTTTATCATACATATGATGTATGTTATTTTATTGATGGACTATGGACTCTATATATTTTTTTGACACATTTTGCAATACTTATATATGATGGATATTTGGTGGGATCATGTGTATACATATGTTTTTGTGTTTGATATGATGTATGGATGCATATAGTATATGATGGTTTACTAATGTGTTCGTTATGTGGGTTGTGATGTCTGTGAGGTTTATGTGATGGTTATATGCTATGTTTACATGATGTGATGCTTATGTATGTTATGATTGTGTGATGTAGGATGTTATGCATGATGAGGACTTATGATGTTTCATATGTATTGACATAATGGTGATGCATGATGAAGTGGTTTTATTGCTTATGCCTGATGTAATATGTATATACTTATGATTTAGATGTATATGGATGATTAAATTCTTATGATGATGGGACTTAATGATGGGACATGCATATGATATAGATGTAACTATATGATAATGACTTGTGTGCCAAAATTATGATTAATGTAATTAAATGAACATAAGTTCTAAAGGACTAATTAAGTAATGGATTATATAATTGTTATAATGATTGTGAATATAAATATGCCGCTAATGATAATATAATGTAATGTAACTACTATTTTTACAATTAATTTGATATGATGACTAATATGAAATGCAATTAATGTAATTAGGATATAATGACTAAGATGAAATGTAATTAATATGAAATACAACTTATGCTATGAGCTTTAGAATATGATAAATGTAGTAAATGAAAACTAATATGATTAACATGATTAATATGTACATGCGACTAAATGAAATCAAAATGACATGACTAAATGCAAGTGACATGAAACTAAATGATTATGAAATTCATATGTTCTCACGAATGCAACTAATGAAAATACATAATGCTCGAGGATCCACTCACCCAAAATACTAACTAAAGGGAAGGGAAAATCACAAAATCATTTGCACATTATGGTCCAAAAAGATTAGGGGTAAATGGAAAGGAGGGGGAAGATGTAATAGATGCAATGAAGGAATGAAGGATTTTGAAGCTTGAGTTGGGGTGTTCAAAAGGATTACCACCATGTAGTGAGCACTTATTTTGATTTAGAAACTTCTAATACATTTCAAGGTTATAAAGAAACAAGTCTGTCATAGACGTTTCACATGACTAACTCGTAAAATACACAACAATGATTATAGCATCACCCAAAGCTATAGGTGACTAAGGTGGATAAGATGCAATAAAAACCACAAACAAGCAATATCTCCCAAGTGCACCATGTGACCACAAAGATCACATGTGGAAGCGCAAGGGTCATATCTAACTAACACGTGAAAACAAAATATCAGTACCTTGCCCTAGGTTTCACCATTCACAGTGCACCATGATATAAAGGATCATGGCAACCTTGAGGAGGTGAAGCAAGGGATCTCAAAAGAAAAACAACGATAAAAAAGGAAATCAAATGTCATAGTGACTGTCCACAAACATCTTTTCCAAAGAGGGTGACTACATAATGAGGATTTGATGTTGTCTAATATGAGGAAGAATGCATCTTATGAAGACCAATGGTGGATGGGATTGAAAACTTGTTATAACAACAAAAGGAGATTGAGGATGAACAAGACAATAAGGATCACCCAAAGATGTTTGTTGAAGCACTAGCTCAAAAAGGGACAAAGATATCGATTACGCTCGACATGAGGGGTGACCTAAGATAGTGGTGATATTTACAAATGGACCTAAGAAAATACCATATCAAAATGACTATATAGCACATGCAACCTAAGAAACTATATACAACTGCTATGTACAAAGCTGAAGAATTGGGATAGTAGGATGATAATCACCATGCATGTGAAAAAATGGAAAACCCAGGAAATAAAATTGGAAATGGATGGTAATGAGGAAGGATGAATACAAATGTAGAGGATTGTTGCTAGGGGAATGAGGACTTGAAAGATAGTAGCAAGGCCCTTTACACATAACGTTTGTTTCCAATTTTCACCACATGTACTTGTCCATATACGCATGTTTCTCGTGCGTACGAGAATATGATAATACGAGTACAAGAATGCAATAATATGAGTACAAGAATAAAATTGTGAGGATATGAGTACAAGGAAAAGGTTATGAGAATATTCTTTTAGGGTTAGGGTTAACTTTGTAAACCACCTCTAAAGAATTGATAAATAAGTGGTTGTGTGATGTGAAAATCATAAGATTGTAATTTGTTATTCACTAAATAATAAAATAAGTGGATGAATGTTTCTCTGGCAGATGTATCCCATATTGGGTGAACAGTATTAAATCTATGTTATTTGTTTTTTTGTCTTCTTTATTTTTGCATTATCTTAATATTGTTTATTGCTCATATCTACCTAAACCCTAACACACACCACACAATAATACTCATCAATGACCAAATGTTTTACTGACACACACAAGGATGGTAATTCAAACTCAATTGGTAAGACCAGCACCATAAACATTGGAGTATAGAGTGGTGCATGTAGGATTGCAAACGGAAATATGGTATGCCCAAAGGGCGAGATTAATATAGAGGTGACAGTCATGAGCAGTTTCATTGACAACCTTTTTGAGGATTTTTAGTATGGTTTTGTTGGTTTCCTTAGCTTGGCCCTTCCTTAGGGGTAACACAGACTGGAATATTGATGCTTTATATGGAACTTGGCACACAATTCGTTGATATGTTGGCTTTTGAACTATGTACCATTATCTATGAGAATGGTTGAGGGAATGCCAAAATGGAAGATGATATGGTACAGAATGAATTTGGATATTTAGACACATGTGGTGAGAGAGGGGAATTTATTATACCCACTTCGTAAAGTATTCTGTAGCAATGCTAATATTATTTTTTTTCCAGATGAGGTGGGGTAGATCTTACTAACAAGGTTGAGACCCCAACAGGAAAAAAGCCATGGAGTGATAATGGGATGCAAATTTTGTGTTGGATTGTGGATCATATTTGTGTGTTGTTGGCATTGCTAACATCTTTTAACAAGCTCACAGGTGTCATGCTCCATTATAGTCTAATAGTATATAGCCCTAAGAAGTTAATTAGCTAATATCATGTCACTCATGTGGGCACCACAGGTTCCCACATGAACCTCTCATAATGCTTGGGTAGCCTTGTTAATGTCTAAACATCAAGAGAGTATGTCGTGATAGTCCTGACTATATAGGGTGTTTGTGATAATGGTGAAATAGAAGGATAAAAAAATGAGGTTTTGGCATCAGGTGCGAGTGACATGGGGGGATATGATACCATCTTTTAAGTAGGCATATATGTCATGATACCAAGGGCTCTGGGGACCAACCAAAACACATGTACCATTTCGATATCTAACATTTCATAAGTTAGTGTGTGTAGTTTCTCAACTAGGAATTCATACTCTATAGCATCATGTGGAACTTCTAGGAGAGATGCAATGGTAGCAATAGCATCTGCTACTTTATTAAATTATAATTGGGGAACTTGGGTGAACTTTAGGATCTCGAAATGTTGTGTAAGATTGTCTACCATTTTTTACATGGCATCATCTTATCATCTCTTGTTTGGAATCCATCTGTGACTTTCTTGATTATAAGTTGTGAATCCCCAAATATTTATAATTTTATAATGTTCCATTAAATGGTAATTTTTAGCCCTAAGATAAGAGCCTCATACTCTACTATATTGTTGGTACATGGGAACCGTAGTTTAGATACCTTGGGAATGTAATCACCCTAAGGAGTGAAAAATAGAATACATGTCCCCGACCCACAAGATGTCAAAGATCCATCAAAGTACAATTTCCATATTGGTTATTCATCTACCATACAAAGTTTCTCATCAATAAATTCAGTGACCAACGGGTACACATCAACTTATGAAGCATCTGCCAACTAATCTACAATAATTTTCCCCTTGATTTATTTCTTATCCATATACTGAATATCAAATTTGCTCAATAACATGATCCATTTATCCAAATAGCCTATGAGAGTGGTGTAGGAGAGAAAATACTTGAGTGGGCCTACTTTTGATATGAGATTTATAGTGTGATTGAGCATGCAATTCTAAAACTTTTGAGTGGAAAATACCACCACAAGGCATGATTTTTCCATAGGGGAGTAATTGATTTCATATCCCACAAGTGTGTAGCTAAGATAGTAGATGGTGTGTTCTTTTTTGTTGTCATCATGCTGAGAAAGGAGTGCCCCCAGTGTTGTTCTGGTGGTTGAGATGTATAGTATTAGGGGATTCCAAATAATTGGGGGCATCAAGATGTGTGGATTTTCTAGATATTCCTTGACTGTGACGACAATGCAGTGGGGGAGATTATGATCTGGTGAAACAAAAGGCATGTCAGATGAATTGAATGAAAATTTTTAGGATGATGCAAGATGACCCACAAGTGCTTGAAACTATGTGGGATCAATATCATTTGGGACACATGAATCTTGAAATGATTTAGTGAGGATCTCCTAATAGATAGGGGAAGTGTAGAGGAGATTTAAAATGGATATTTGGGTAGGGGAATTTCCAATTTGTTCCAAGAGATTGTATTGTGCACTAGAAGAGGATGTAGCAGTGGCACCAACAACAGATATCCTTCTCGTCGAGTAGTGACTGCGCATTGAGTATCTTGTCCTTTAATGTGAATCATCCATACAAAATCCTCGACTTGTGTGATGCAACTAACAATGTTCACATAATCAATATGGGTAGTTGTATAGTATTTTTCATTGTTGTGATTACTTGGCTTCTTATTACCTTGACCTTGGGGACCTTGATTGGTGTTAGATAGACCTACACCCATATTGTATTTAGGAAACACATCCTAATATATTTTAAGATTTGTGTTAGGGGAAGCATGTGAAGGAGGCTCAATAGTTATATCATTACAATTCAATAAGATCTTGGATGTAATGCTTTAGTTTCATGCACTTGACAGTAGCATTTCCATTGACATGGTGGTAGTCGAAATACTCATTCTCCTTGTACCGCGTGGGTTTAGGAGTGGAATCATCAAAACATTGAATTTGTGGGTATACAATCAGATTGTATTTATCCATTATGTGTAAGATCATATCTAATGGTTCACCCAAGGGGGTGAAGGTATGCTTTTGTGCATTCTAGACTTGAGGTTTGAGTTGGCCTTGAGGGACTGAGATGGCATTTGTATGGTGTGTCACCTCTTGAAAAATAGGTGGGGATGGAGTAGGCACAAAAATGATAACTCATATGTGCTTAGTATTAGTAGATCCATCACCCACAACATTCTTGTTCTTGTTCCAATATTGAGGAAAATCATTATTGGGTTTGTCATTGTGACCTTCCTTATAGTGTTTGATGATTCCCTTGTCTAAGAGGCCTCTCTCAATGTCAAGTCCCTTCTCATAGATGTTCTTTTAGGTATGAATTGAATTCACTCACATATGATGTACCATATTGGGATGTAGATTATCAATGGATAATTTTACCAAATGATTATCTAAGGGTTTATATAGCAAATGAGTTGATAGGGCTTGCCACCTTTGAAGGTAGTCAACAAGGTTTTCACCACCCTTATGTTTGGCATTGCAAAGATCAAGGAGAGTAGGTTCACTCTCCACATTATGGGTGTATTGAAAAAAAAATTCTCAGGTAGTTTGGAAAAGGTGTTAACCATGTCGTAGGTTATCTCATAGAACCATTCTAGGGTCGAACCTCCTAAACTCTTAGGAAAGAGGTGCATGAGATAATTGTCGTTATATGCCACCTCTTGACAACCCATGTAAATTTATTTAACATGGCTGATTGGATCACCTTTTCCCCTATATTTATAGATCTTGGGTATCTCAAAGAGCTTTGGGAAAGGGATTGCTATGATAGACTTGTCGAGTAAATAAGGGAAAACCTCCTCAAACTTGGAGGTCTTGGTCTCCATTCATGCGCATAGCTCCTTTAGAGAACTTTTCATTTCCTCCCACTCAAGGTCGATAGGTTGTGAAGTGGTTACACCAATTACATTGGATATTGGTATAGTATATGGGTAAGGTTATGATGGTGCATAGACAAGGATTTGGTAGGTTTGTAAGGATGGTCAATATGTAGATTGCGGGATCTAGTAGGTAAGTTGATGTTTGGAAGGTACGTTGTGTTGCTCAATATGTGAGTTGTGATTGTTGTTGTGATGGATGCTAGGGTTGATACTAAGTAAATTATCAAGATTGATATTGGGGGTGTTGTGGTTGTTGTTGGACCTAATATAAAAGTTTTGGTTTCTATTGTGGTGGGATAGTTGCGAGGTTTGTTGGTAAAAATCAGGTTGTTATTGTTGTTGAGATGGTTGGTAAGTGGAGGATGCATATGTTTGGCCTATGTAGGGTGGTAAATAGAATAACTGTCAAGAGGTGTGTAAGTGCTCTAGGTATGCATGACAGTGGAAGGTGGAGCAAGATAGTTCAAATAGGCAAATACAAGGTTGGTATGCAAGCTAGGATAATATGGGGGTGACATGGTTTGCACAATGGTAGATGTGGGCATAGCTAAGTAATTGACATATGCAGGAATGGATGTAGCTAGTTATTGAGGATGAGTAGGTTGGGTTGTGAACTATGTGGTAGCTTGAGAAGTGAAATGTGGGGGATTAGTAATGTGCAACTAAGTTGGAATGCCTTGATCCTACATTGTAGGTTGCGTAAAATGCCTAGATGATGGTGATGTTACATGCATAGCATGAGGAGCCTATGTGGTATGAAGAGCCTACAAGGTATGAGTGGGTTGTTGTAGTGACAATGTTTGAGTAGTAGATGTGACTTTATGTGATTGCGTGAGTTGTTGTGGTTGGAATGTGGATGCATTTGGTGTTATCAGGGATTGTAAGATGGATGATGGTGTTATGGTACTTGCAAGAGGTGGTAGCAATATAGGCCGATTGGTTGGCCCTTTGAGTGACATTCTAGTGGTGCACTATGGGGATCACTGTTACATTTATTCGGTGATATATTGTTGCAAAGGTTGTAGAGTAGGTTGTTGTGGTTGTTGTGATGTGGACTATTATGTTGGGTTGAACTGTTATGATGGTTTGATGGATAGATCCCCAGCAAGGGTGAAACAAGGTTGTTGTGACATAGTATGTACCATGAATTGTGTGCTAATAGGTTGGGTGGATTGGGATATGGATACAAAAATTTGATTGGATGTGGTACTAGGATCAGTGAGTTGTTGTATGACATTGTTCCATGCCTCAGATAGGAGATGAAAACATGGTGTCGGATTGGCAATCCTAGGAGGAATGAGTTTCTGTGGGATAGAAGCACCTTCTCATATTAAGTTAGCAATGATGGTTTTGTGGTATTTTCCTATGATGTGGCTAAACATGGAGGCATACCCAAGTTGATTCATAAAATCCTTATGGTGCTAGTGGTATGGATTTTGTCTATTTTTACCATGATCTCCTATGGTTGAACTTGATTGTTAGGGAAAAAGGTGACAAGATCACTAGTAGTGTTAGGCACAATACCCAATGAGGGGCTAACACTGAAATTCAGATTCATTTTGTTCCTCTTTTGCGAATGTGTCAACGGTGACTTGTAATGTATGACCTAAGATGTATGAGAGATGGAGAATTCTACGAGTCTAAAAATGACCTAGATGTCTAAGGATGGGTGAAAAGGATTTATGAAATGCACTATGTGATAACGACCTAAGAGCTAAGGATTTTTCTTGATACTCGAAAGTGAGTTGAAAATAACTAGTGTTGATATTGATGGATGTGATGGTCAACATAACATGGACTAATCTTCCTAGATGACAAGATAGTCAAAGTAAACCAACCTCTTGATCGTGGTGATGTGGCGACAATAACAAGATGAGCTATCCTATATAATACTTAGTTCTCGGGTCATCCTTGGAAATGATGGTTTTATTAAAATGTAGGTAAATGACACCTCAAGGATGTGAGATTGAGCATGGATTTTTATTTTGTATTTTTTATCTTTTGGATTGTTTTTTATCTTTTTGGATTTTAGATTTGACTTGTGCAACTAGAATTATGAGCTATACGCAAGATAATAAAGATAGGTGTGGTGATGCAAATGTGAAACTAATACAAGTCCGAGGCACGGGGATGACAAGATGTATTCACAGGAGAATGTACTTTAGATCATGTGATAATGTGTTGGTCAAAAGTGGAATTTTTAACTAGAAATCCTCTAAATAAAGGTTATCAAGATTAATGTTCAAATTGTATTTTGTGTGATAACCTATAACAATGTTGTGATAGTTCATCAAAGGGGTATGTTCCAACCTATCAACATTATCTTTCTTATCTTTTACTATGTGCTTGAAATCCTTATTGATTTTATTTTTCTCTTTCTTCCTCCTATACTCAAATGCATATTTTGATGTGACTTCTTTTCCTTCACCATTTTGCACATTGATTAGATAGATGCATTGTGACAAGGTAGGTGATAATAACAATGTTATAGGGAATTTATGTGGGGGATGTGATAAATGGGAATATAATATGGACCTTGACACCAGATGACAAAAGAATAGGATTCCACTAGTGCAATCTCGTTGAACTTTGACAGTGATCCCGTAAATGTTTTCAAGCGCTCTCGCAAGAGTTTTCAATCGTTCTCGCGAGAGTTTTGATGTAGTAATTTAACAATGAATGAGGAACAAATAGACAAATGGAATCCAATTTTGTTGACTTTTGGGGGTTAATCCCATTAGAATGCAAAGCAATCCCATGGGATTTTACAATGGTAGTGACCATGCTAACTTTACCAGTGTTGACTGCTCAAAAAGCATTACAACATGAGTGTGACGTGACTATTTTAATTGGTGATCCTACATATTTGAGATAGTGATCCCATAAGGAGTTTAGTAGTTTGGTTAAATGCAATCCCACAAGAAATCAAAGTGATCACGTGGGAATAGTTGACTTGGTGGATTTTGTTTGAACTGTATTCATTTCGAAAAATAAAAATTGATGTGGACAAACACGACAAGCACAAAATTTTGTAACCAAAATAAACTTCAAAACCTAGGTTGGAAAAGGCGATACTTGTTCAATCCCCTTACAATAAAATACTAATTTCAATTAGATAGATAGATGCTTGGAGACATGGGCTCCCCCTTACATGGCACACACTTCTCAAGCACACCAACCATTGAATTTCTAAAGATCCTAAGATCTTAAGAAATTTTCTATCTCAAGTTGAAGGGTACATGAGGGGTGTCTTCGAGATGCACATATCATAATCCCTATGTCAACAGGTACAAGGATTTTTTCTTTCTACAATATCTGGTTTGTAATATGGGCATTTGTTCAAGTAGTTATACTTGTGGTAGATTAACTTTGTTAAGGAGACCTCCTAGCCTACAAAATTGTGTTGTGTATCTTTTAACATACCATGCAAGTACTTAGAGATATCTTCATCCTAGTATAGCAATACTTGTTGATCATGAAATTAGTCACAACCATATTTTTATATATCAATTGCAATTGTCTTTTCTTTAGCCTATTATCACTTGGGTTATTCCCTCTCACTAGTGCTAATCACATGGGAGGTAATCCCTCTATAAAAAAAACATCACTAGCATTTTTCTCTTGCACCCAATACCACTAAAGCAAGGGGAGAGGATAGTATGTGTTAGTAGTGGGACTAGTCTACAAATGTGCAAGTGCACAAGACACGCAAGACATGGGGTTCTTTTTATACCCAAACAAAAATTCATATTTAAAGCAAGCACATGAAAGCATGAAAGGTTTATTTTTACCCCAAAAAAGAAATGTTTTTTTAAGCCCAAATGAATGTTTATACTTAGTTTGTTTGAAAAGAATAACCTTGCCTACAAGAGAAGAGTTATTATGGGGCCTTGGACAAATGAACCTACACAAATGTTAGCAATAAGTGTTGAGAAGTAGCTTCATTCGGATTATAACACAGAAGTAAATATACATATATATGTTGGGGTAAAAATAATATACATACATATGTGTGTGTGTGTGTGTGTGTGTGTAATTCTAAATTTAATAACATATATATGTGCACTTGTTATCGAATGATCTTATTCATATTTATGATGACTGTCAAGTGACCCGATAGTATCCACGATGCAAAGACCATCGAGTGACCCGATAGTTGTCTTTGATACTTAACAAATACTGTTGTTAGTATAAATCGGTAACAACGATAGTTATCTGAGGGTATACCTACGTAGGGACATGACCCTACGTTGCTTAAGCCATGTACGGTCATTTCTCTACGTAGACATAACCGTTCACTCTTTTATATATATATATATATATATATATATATATATATATATATATATATATATATATATATATATATATATATATATATATATATCACCATGTGCTTGTTGTGGAAAAACATCAATCACAGTATATGTTATTACCACATCAAGCACACTACTTCTATAATCTCTGCAATTATATTATTTGATGAATTCTGTAAATGTCATAACATATATCAGTCTAAGATAAATTTTGTAAACAACATAATTAAAAGACTATTAATTTCTCTATACTAAGATCTAAATTCCTTAAAATGGTATCAAAGCCTAACCAATAGAGATTAATAAAGATAGTAGAATTTTTATTCAGAATATCAGACATATATTGAAGAAAGGACAATCATGGTGAACGATGTTAGAGTGGAAGATAGACTCGAAGGCGCCTCCAACTTCGTCTCATGGAAAATATGTATAATTGCAATTCTTTAAGAACTCGAATTGGATTCATATATAGAAGAAGACAAAAATATGCCTAAAGATGAACCAGAAAAAACATGGAAAAGTCACAATAACAAGGCTAAGAAAATAATCATTTGATGTTAAAGATCACATTCTTCCAACCATAGCTAGATTATCAAGAGCATATGAAGTATTCAAAACCATTCAAACTACATATGAGATCAACAATGCAAGTAGGCTACTGACCTTAAAATAGAAACTCATGAACATCAAAATGAATAAAGGAGAAACAATTGCATCATATTTTTTGAGAATTTATGAATTGAGAGATCAACTGTCTACCATTGGAAATAATTTAGATGATCTAGAACTATCCCTAATTTCCCTAAGAGGGTTACCAATCTCTTAGGAATCTTTTATTCAATGCATTAGCGGTTGATCGTCACTACCTAAATTTGATCAACTCATAAACGATTGCACTCAAGAAGAATCTCGACTAATCTCAAGAGGGATAGGTTTGAATAAAGAGGGAGATATTCAAGCACTTCATGCTACAACAAACAACAAAAGGAAAAAGAAATTTAAACGAAAGAGAGGAAATAATAATCGACATCACAAAAGAAGAGATCTCTCAAAGGTCCAATGCTACAAGTGTGATAAGTTTGGACACATAGATTTTGTTCAAAAAGAAAGAAAACTAAAGCAACCATAGTTGAAGTCAAAGAAGTGGAAAATCCTCTATTTTTCTTAGCCTTATCAAGTGAACTAAACTAAAAAAAAAGCACTTGGATAATCGATGGCGTGGCATCAAGACACATAACTGGATTTAGAGATCAATTTGAAACCTTTGAAGAACACTCAACTGAAGAGGTCACAATTGGTGACAACTCCACCTACCCTGTGAAAGGAATCGAGACCTATTCAATTAAATTGAGAACTAGAGTTACATTATGTACAATTAAAAGATGTTCAATTTGTACTAGGAATCAAAATAAATTTGGTCTCTATTTAAGGTCTAGTTGATCAAGGATACCGCGTCACATTTCATGAAGATAAAGTTATACTTTGGCCTAAAAAATCCAACATTGAGAATGCAATTTCCATAGGAACAAGAGATGGTAGCTTATACAAACTTTGTAATGATAAAAAACATGCTCTAAATCATGAAGTATCAAGTTGTAATGAAATTTGGCATAGAAGATTAGGTCATCTTTGCTATAGTGCCCTACCTACCATAAGGAAGATCATTGCAGGTCTACCTCACCTAAAATCTGAACATACTAGAATTTGTAAAGGTTGTACTCTAGGAAAGAACTCAAAAGGGTTGTTTCCTACAAGCGAGCATAAATCAAAATTTATACTAGAACTTGTCCACACTAATTTGTGAGGTCCTATTTCAACACCCTCATTAGGGGGATTCTTGTATTAAGTGATCTTTGTTGATGACTACTATAGGAAAACCTGGATATATTTCCTAAAACTTAAAGAATCAAATGAAGTATTATTGAAATTCAAAGAATTCAAAGCCCTAGTAGAAAATCAAACTGGGAAGAAAATAAAGACTCTAAGATCTGATAATGGGGATGAATATATCTTTGAAAACTTTAAATAATTCTACATTTCTGTTGAGATTAAGAGGGAGTGTACTGTACCTTATAATCCTCAACAAAATGGAGTTGCAGAATGGAAAAATAGGACCATCATTGAAGTCGCCAAAGCCATGATGCATGACCAGAATATACATATCTTATTCTGGGCTGAAGTCTCAAACACAGTCGTATACATTCAAAATAGATGCCCTCATTCAATCTTAGAAAATATAACACCTGAAGAAGTTTTTACAGGGAATAAACCATACTTAAGTCATCTAAGAATATTTGGTTGTCTTGTATACATTCATGTTCCTAAAGAAAAAGGGACCAAGCTAGAGCTATCCGAGAAGAAAGGCATTTTTGTTGGCTATAGTGAAACCACTAAAGGATACAGAGTCTATATTCTAGGACAATGATCTATTGAAATCAGTAGAGATGTAAAATTTGAAGAAAATACTGCATATAAACTATCCCTGAATACAAAAGATGATTCAATCACAAAATTAGATGAAAATTATACAATTGAGAATCAAAGGGAGAATATCATAGAAGATAATGAACCTCTTGCAACTAATTCTGAAAATACTGAAGTTCCTAATAACAAGAAATGGCCACTATGGGCAAGAAAGATGATTGAAGAAAACAACATTGAACCTAATGAAATGTTCAGAGAGAATAAGAAAACAAGAAATCAAACATGCTATGTTGCACTCCTAACTGAACTCACAAAATCTAAACCTTCAAATGTTGAAGAGGCCTTATCATGTCAAGCTTGGAAAGAAGCAATGATTGAAGAATATCAATCTATATTAAAAAATGATGTATAGGATGTGGTACCTAGACCTAAAGACAAATCAGTTGTATCTTCAAAGTGGTTATTCAAAATCAAATATGCATCAGATGGTAGTATTGAAAAACACAAAACCATATTTGTTGCCAAAGGGTTCTCCCAAAATGTTGGAATTGATTACGAAGAGACATTTTCCCCAGTTGCACGATGTACTTATGTAAGAACCGTTATTGCCATTGCAAGGTTTAAAGGATGGAAGATACACCAAATGGATGTAAAAACAACATTCTTGAATGGTGTAATTGAGGAAGAAGTATATATAGAACAACCTAAAAAAATTTCTACTCATGATAGGAATCTCCATGTGTGAAAACTACAGAAATCTCTCTACGGCCTTAAACAAGATCCTAGGGCTTGGTATGAAAGGATAGACAATTATCTCTCCAAACTAGGATATTCCAAAAATAGAGCAGATCCTAACATATACTTCAAAATATCAGATGTTGATATGTTGATTCTAGTTCTCTATGTTGATGACTTATTAATAATAGGTGAAGATCATCTTATTGAAAAATGCAAACGAGATCTTGTAGCTGAATTTGATATGAAAGATCTAGGCCTTCTACACTACTTCCTAGGTCTAGAAGTATGGCAAAAGGAGAACTATATTTTCCTAAATCAAAGAAAATACACCATTGATATCTTGACCAAATTTGGAATGATGGATTGTAAACCATTGTCTACTCCAATGGAAACAAATCTTCATAAACTTAAAAGTGATGCAGAAGATTCAGAATCTATAGATCCTACATACTATAGACAAATTATTGGATCTCTCATGTACTCGGTGAACAATAGCCCTGATATTTGTTATGCAACTAATGTGTTAAGTCATTTATGTGTGACCCTAAGAAGATTCATTTAATGGCTACCAAGCATATTCTGAAATACTTGCCTGGCACTATTGGACTTGGTTTGAAGTATGAGAACGTTGAAATCAATCTACAAGGGTATTTTGATTCTGACTGGGCAGGCAGTTCTATTGATCGTAAAAGTACTATAGGATGTTGTTTCAGTCTTGGATCGGCTAAGATATCTTGGTTTAGCAAGAAACAGTCTGCAGTTGCTCAAAGTTCCACTGAAGTTGAGTATATGGTTGCTTCCATGGGGGCTAGTGAAGCAGTATGACTAAGGAAGTTACTAGTTGAACTATTTGGAAAACCCTTGAATCCCATCATGATTCACTGTGATAATCAAAATTGCATCAAACTTTCAATTAATCCAGTTTTTCATCATCGATCCAAGCATATAGAGATATCGTACCATTATATAAGAGATATGGTTGACAAAGATGTTATCAAGTTGGTGTATATTAGCACTAAAGAGCAAAATGCCGACATTTTCACTAAGCCCCTGGCCAAGTTGAAAATTGAATACTTCAGAGGTAAACTTGGTATGACTAAATTGTAATTGAATCTTTTCTGAGATTGAATCTCTGCCATATGTACTTTGATATTATATTCATGAATATTTTAATATTGCAATATTTATATTTGTGTGTTATGAAAGTTGACGATCTTCAATATAATCTATGTGTGAGGTTACTATTGTTAGGTGATGATCTCAACAATAGTTTGACCTATTATCAAGTTTGACTACATTAACTTGTCCCGGAATGTGTCGGGTATCTTGATACTGAATTTATGTTATCACTAAGTGTTGTCCCGATTTGTATCGGAGACTATGATAACAATCATATCATGATTGACTCCATTAAGTTGTTGTCTCGGACTATGTCGGATACCATGATATTGAGATAGTTCTTGACTCATTGTTATGACAGACTGCTTTAAATTGTTGTCCCGAAATGTGTCAGAAGTCATAATAATTTGTATGTCAAGATGCAATACCTGTGATATTGGAGACTTCAGTGTCATCCTAGGATCGAGGTTGTTATCTAATAGACTTCATTTAATTGTTGTCAATGATCAGATAACCTACATTTCTGAAATGTATTTCATGAGTAAGAAACTCAAGTCATGTTGTTCAAATCCTCTCTTGCTAAGAGGGAATGTTTAGAAATAGCTTCATTCATATTAGAACACACAAGTAAATATACATATATATGTTAGGGTAGGTATATATATATATATATGCACTTGTTCATATTTACGATGACTGTCAAGTGACCCGATAGTATCCACGATGCAAAGACCATCAGGTGACCTAATAGTTGTCTTTGATACTTAACAAATACTGTTGTTAGTATAAATATATTAGTCTGAGATAAATTTTGTAAACAACATATTTAAAAGACTATTAATTTCGATATACTAAGATCTGAATTCCTTAACAATAAGGCCAAAACAACAGCAAGATTAGTAGGTTAGCTGAAACAAACAATTAGATAAAAAAAAATTAAAATCGCAGCAAAAAGAAATCCTACAGGAATAGAGAGGGTTCCCACAGGAGAAAAATTATAAATGCAATCCCGCTAAAGTTTCCCATCGATCCCACCAAACATGTAGAAACACAGAACAACAACAAAATAGTTTTCTCGTAGGGGATCAGAGCAATCCCATGATAGTTAGTTTCTAATTAAAAAAATGTAGGAAAATACAAAAACCAAAAAGTTTTACAAAAATTTGTTTCTAACATTCCCACAGGAGTTACCAGTGTTCCCACAGAACATGGAAATTACAAAAATGAATAGAACCAGGAAAGTTCTACAAGATCACGATCCCACAAACCGTTTAAGCGAACTCGCAGGAGATCAGAGCATTCTCGTGGATCCTTAAAAGATGACCTATGCAAAAACCAAAAGCATGCTAGAATGTACGCAAGGAATTAGTTTGTCAAAAATGGAATACAATAAGTAACTAAATTATTCAATAAACAATTCAATGCAACCTCAAGATTGGAGTAAAGAGAGTAATGGAAATATAAATAAAAGCATGAAAACCTTTACAAACCCAAAGAGAGCTCCCTTGATGTGTATATTTGTCCAAGTTATTTGATGTGTGCTCAAGCTTCAATGGTTTGGAGTGATTTTGACATTAGGATGATAGGATTGCAATTGATTGGAATTCAAAATGGCATGATAAATTTCCTCTTGTTGGTGGATGATTTGATGAGGAATGAATCCTCAATTTATTGGCTTGAAGACGGACGGATTGATGGATGGATCATTGAGATGAATTGGTGAGGAAGCATCAAGATGCATTTTGGATGAAGCACATGGTTTTCAAATTCATAGCATGGTGATAAGTGTCACTATGGGAGAGCTTGAGAAAACATTGGAGGCGGAGTAGATTTTCCATAAAGGCATTTCTTGTCTCACACCCCAAAAGCCAAAGTTGGGGAATGTAAGCATTTTTTTTAAATGTGAAGCGGTTTTGGAGAATAGAAAGAAGGAATAAGATATTCCTTGGAGGGGACAAACATGTAAGAAGCTCATGTGGGCTCTTACATATGAATTTAAGGTTGACAAGAGGGGACTTGACTTTGGCACCTAATCTTTTTTATTAAAAATGTGCAAATGATTAGGGATAAGATTAGGCCAAGATTAAGGTTGATTCGTGGTTAAGTTGGAAGCATGGGTTAGGTAGTTGGAGTGAGGTTAGGAGAGGGTCAAAGTTATGAGCCATGTGCTCAAATAAATTAAATAAAAATTATTTAATCACAAATGGAGGAAATTAGAGATTTATGAATTAATAAAATAAATAAAGATATTTGTTTGAATCAATAGGAGAAGGGAAATTTAATTAATTAAATGGTTATAGGTTACCATTAAATTAATTAGGCTATAGTTAATTAATTAAAATTAATTAAACTAGAAATCTAACATTATACAATTAAATAATTAAATAATACATGATTATTTAATTATAATACAAAAGAGAAAACTAAATTTAATTAAAATTGTTTATCAATTTAGTTGTCTACATTAATTATAGGTACTTACTATTAAGGATGATACAGTGACTAAATCTTTGTTTCTCATAATTCTCAAACCCCATTTTTCCAGGCTCCTTGCCACCAATCTAGTGGCAAGAGAGACTTTCACAAGTAGTACTCCACCTCTTCAACACATGGGGGCTCAACCTCCAAGTGAGACATGGCGGGTTTGGGCCCTTCTATGGGTAGTGGTACTAGCTGATTGGATACCAGTGACGATAATAGTTGATCGAGATCCACCGAGTAGTTCCTGCAACTAGCATTGGCACAATCTCCTTCCAATTTGAGGGAAAGAAAGGAACAAAGAGGTTGTGCAACCGAAGAAGAGTGGTCCTTTCTAGATAACAACTCCAACCCCATTGATGTATGGTGTCCCAAGGTGATCAAGATCCTTCTCTGCCACCCATGGTCACTGCTCTAGTCACTTAGCAGCTTTTTATGCGATGTTTCTACTTCCAAGCACTACCCGTGTTGTTGTTTCTAGGCTCTACCTATTTGCTATATGTTTATTCAGGCACTGTCCAATTGACTATTGAGGGGGGATCTCATATACCCTACTTTTTTTGTGAATAGTGTACTCTTATTTATTTATTAATGGAAATTCTTTTTCTTCAAAAAAATATTACAAATATATCATTATAAAACATAAATTTGATTAATAATATATACAATTTTAATATTTGAGTGGTTTTAATTTGAATGTGTTTTATTAGTTTTTATAGTGGTTGATTCATTTAAAAAAAAATTATTAAAATAAAGAAACCGATAACTATTATATATATTATTTATAAAATAAAAATAGTTTTATATTATATTTATAGAAAGGGATGGATGAAATGTTATTACACTTCAAAGTTTGTGTGATGAAGATTAAAATAAAAGCATAAATAATTAGTCAAACCACTAAGCAACATGAGTCATGTATCTAATTAGTGGTGAAGGTCAATCATAATTATCAAGTTTTCCTCAACCATTGAGAAGGTATAGGCTATTAATTGTGTCATAACCTGTAATGAATCCTTCATCATGTCTAGCTCTCTATTCAGTGGCTAAACAACATTCCTAGATGAAGAAATGGCCAAATCCAAGTGAAGAATTTAATTGTTGTTTGATGGCCAACCAAGAGATCCCTATCATGGTGTGTGATGTAATAAAAATAAAGTAAGATTTCTAATACCAAACATGAGCATTATGATCTCAATATCTATCTTGACACGGTATGGAACCATGAGAACCATATCTACAAGTTATCATTATTTCCATATCAACACTCTCAAGAAGGGAACTAACCTCCGAGTGTAAGGAAGTTAATGTAGTGGAATAACTTCCTATGCTAACCTTGAGATCATAGATGAATATAAACTAAGATTTTCCAACGCTACTTTTCCAGTGAAAACTAAAAATGTTGCAATTTTTGTTCGTCATTAAAACATCTATGTGAAAATGGGCAGGTGTTTGAAGTTCAAATAATAAGGATATTGATGAATGAACAAAACTAAAGAGAGGTTTCCCTTAAACCACGCAAAGCAACATATTAAGCCTAGAAAATGTCAAACAACTCTGAGTGTTTAGCACTTTTTTCGTAGGAGTCAAAAGTTAGTGTGTGTGATATAAGGGTTATCAAATATCAAATCAACATATCATAATAATAGGAGAAAGAAACCCCTTAAATAGATTCTCTAAACGGCCTTTGGACCTCAATTCACAATGTGTAATTTTTAATAAACTTTTTCCCTCCTTCCAAGAGGCTCGTCCCACTTCTAGAATGCTTAACAAATAAAATAAAATAAATTTATAACTTTGTCTTAATGATAAAGTCACTTTATATTTTATTACATTCTTAATAAAGTCAATTTATGACTTTATTTCATAACTTAATTCACTTTATTTTTATAATTTAATTTTATAACCCAAAGTGCCTTTTCCCTTATAATATTATTTTATGGGTTCAAAACAATATTATTTAAGTAGGGCCCATGTATAAGAGTAGGGCGGGCCCAACAGTTAATAGCCAGTAGGGGCCCATCAATTAATAATTGACAATGTTAGCCTTTCATCCCTTGTATCTCAAAAGTAGCCTACCGAGATGACAAAAGAATAGGGGCCCATCAATTAATAATTGACAATGCCAGCCTTTCATCCCTTATATCTCCAAAGTAGCCTACCAAGATGACAAAAGAATATGGCCATCAATTAATAATGGACAATGTCAGCCTTTCATCCCTTATATCTCCGAAGTTGTCTACCAAGATGACAAAAAAATAGGCTAATCAAGGGATTTGTCAATTTTATCACAACATAGGGATTTTGTCAATATTTATATTCAATATTATAATTATGCATTCAAAAGTGTTACATCATACAACATCTTGCATTTAAAAGTGTTACATCATACAACATCTTGCATTTAAAGTTTGTATGGTGAATTTAGTGGTTGTAGATAACTCTAATCAACGTAATTGGCAGGTGTTTCCTTAGCAAGTTATCCCTCGATATAAGGCAATTTGTACTTAGGGTAGGTCAGAGCTGTTTCACCCATCTTCTCTCCATGTCTCCCCCACTTATTCCAATTAAACTCGTTGAAAAAAAAACTTCATTTAGTTAATGTAGTTCAAAGTAGGTAGCATTAAGTGGCCACAAAATGTTAACGTGACAAATGTGATGGTTTATGGTCAACAATTTTCAAAATGACCATATCATTCAGAATCTTTTATTGCATGAAAATATGACAAAACTGATTTCAACCATAAAAGCTTTTATATATCAGCAATGTTCTGTATATCTTGACCTTGGAGGTCTTAAAGTTAGTTGATTCTTCTAGGTAGTTAAAAGAAAACTTTAAATATTTGTTATACATCAGTAAGCCTCTGGCCAGAACCTCATCAATGAAAATTTTAAATATTTGTTATACATCAGTAAGCCTCTGGTTAGAACCTCATCAATTCAAGGGCCTATTGTTTTCTTTATAGCCACAATATGTGTCAGCATGGGAAGTGTCAAAATACATATAAAAAGCAAATAGCTTTCCCTGTTGCTAATGCTTTGGACAATTCCACCCAACGAAATCAAGATTGAGATCGACTTCTCATCTAATAGATGACCCCTTATAGCAAAGAGATTTCAATTGGTTCATGGAGGCATGAGTTTTCCAGTCTATGTTTGATAAGCAAGAGTTACCAGAAAAACTGTGTATGCTTTTTGAATCAGCATTTCAGATTGCAGTCAGCAATCCATTATTAGGAAGAGGAAAGTGAAAATATGAATTGCAGACAAAATCTTATAGGAGGAGCTAATGGGCTTAGGAGTGGAAAACGAAGAACAAGAAAGGGGGAAGTGCAATCAGATACCTTGATTCAAAAAGCATAAATTGTTTTTCCAGAAACTCTTGCATAGTATAACAAATTGTTGTTCAAGTTGTATACCTAATAAAGACTTGTCAACTTCACTCTGCATATGCCTCAGAAGTACCATAGGCTACCCTAACACAATCATATAGACTAGATGTCATAAGCCACTCTAAAAAAAATTGCATATGGTCATAATGGTTCATCTTTGTGAAGCATTTACAAATGAGTTGCCGCTTATATGCTTGAGAGTTAGAAAACAAACCGTAGAAAGTCAGAATGGCAACAGAGATCCACACACTAGTCTTACTCCATAGCCTTCACTAGTAGACAGGCTTCTTTGGACTTCTCATGAACCTGTATTGAGCAATTACAGATGGATTTGGGGAATCTACAATTTATGCCACTGAAATAAATTCTATGTAGAAGAGAGTCCCAAAATTGTCAAGTTAAAAAATCTTCATATTTGTAACAGAACCATATCATACCAACAAAGGCAGATATGGCAGTGGAAATTAAGATCTAAATTCAAGTTTATCTTTGGTTGATGTTATAAAACAAACTCTCAACTTAATATATTGTCAACGGGATAGAATGGGCCCACTTGACGTCTTATTTGTCTTTTGCTACTAACAAGTCTGTTAACCATTCTTTCATCTAGACCAGTCATGCTGAAGCTGTATGGAATATATGAATTGCAAAATATGTTACTCTACCAAAATAGGAAACATGAAGAGACAGCAAAATAATACCTGTTCAATTGAACAAGTTTTTACGAGTGTAAAGCTCCTTCACTCCACCACTGTCCCAACCCACAAATTCTAGATGTAATTGGTTATAAAACAAATGAGTTCCTGCAGACTCAAATACTCCCCAACCAACAATCACTTTAAATCTTTTCTCCAACATCATGGCAATTACACTTGCTTATAATTGAAGATCAATTTGGCAACACATGAGAAATGAAAAATGTTTTTCATGTCCATGCCCAACCTTTGTAACAACCAACAAAGCAGTTTGCTGTCCCAATAAACTTTCATTGAGCTCAAGCTTGATGGACCAAATGTAGGCTATCTTGTTTTAGTTAATACAAAAAGTAGCAAATAGTCTCTTGTTCAAGCTCGTGATCAATTTCCAAGCATCCACAAAGAATTCTGTGAAGGCCTATAATTAAGGAATTCACAAGGCCAAAGACAATGATGACAATTCTATATTGAAGGTGAGTTCAAGCATAATCATCTTCCTAATGCCAATAATGTCCTAGCCTCCGAGCCCCATTAACAATGCATTAACTCCTTTCCACATTTCACTCAATTTTTTCGGTACATTCTTTTACTTCTCTCTTCCATTCTATCCACTTTCAACACTTTCCATCTAATCGAAGACGAGCACAACTGCAACAAGGTTTATCAAGGTCCATAAAATCTTCATCACCTCATTTTAAGCAAATAACTGACTTTACTTCCCCAGATTTTGGCCTCATTTTGCCAAGGTTAGCAAGTTATGTTCTAAACTGTTCTAAACATAACTTTTTTTATGAATACATGAAACTGGACTTACCTTTGTTGTTTTTTTTACAGTTTGAATGTATTATTTCATTACTCTGAGAGGAAGGTGCATTCTTCCTTTATACCAATCAGAGGTGCCCCTTCACCAAAGGACGCCACTCGTCCAAGTTGGCCCCAATAATTAATTATATAATTATATTATCACAATTAATATTATAATATAATTATATTATCACAATAAATATTATAATCACAATCTTTATGTTATCTATGTCGGCTTGAAGTAATCCAACCATAGCTACAATAACATTAACAACATTTTTCATTTCCTTGGCTCTCTTGCATCCTGATGATGGATCATGTAGTGTGATCCGAAACATTGATGTTAAAAATTGCTACACAATCAAACCCAGAAGAAAGAATACATTAACAACCTTTACCTAAAATGAATCCATTTATGACAATCAACTTGTTATATGTCCCCTTTGCCCTCTTGATAGTTCCTTTTAATATCACTTTAACCTGACAAAACACAGATGCACAAGGCTCTGGCAACTTTGGAAGCAGCATCCATATAACAAGTCGTTATACTGGTAACTCTGTAGACAATTCAATACTATAAATTCCCCCAACTTCTATCATTATTTATAAACGATACTTTCGAAACCATTCTATCGTATAAAATCCTTGCTCCCTCCAACACCTCCTGCTGGGACTTTTAGCAAACTAATCCACCTGAAAATTTTAGCAGAAATTGGAACCAAAATATCACATCGTAATAAGAATTACTATAGGCAAACACTGTAAAACCTATCCCAATCAAATGCCACAAGGTCTGACTGACTTCCAGCTGCTATGAAAATTGAAAGTGGAAGATAGCTTTTACGTTTTGCATGAGAGTTTGTAAACCAGGTCAGTTCTGTTTGGAGGCAAATTCGCAAACCAGGTCCATGTTCTGAAGTATTATGCAATGACATAATATGTCGTTTGTGCATGATTTTAAATTAAAAAATACAAATTTTCCTAGGCAGTAATTCTGCGACAAGTCACTGCTGGTAAAATTCATCTAAGCTTAATGATTTTTGCACTTACATAGCATAACAGCCAAAAATCACAATCAAATGTTGCTTCTATGAACAAGATAGTATTTCTTATTACCATGCCCAAGGACGAGTCCATTAATTCCAAACTAAGCTGTCAAATACTCCAGTATATAATGCCAATCAGATCAAGGAATCTTTTACAACCAAATATGGCCATTAGGCTGGAATCTCCACTACACTTGACCATGATAATGTGAATCTAAGCTGTCAAATACTCCAGTATAATATAATGCCAATCAGATCAAGGAATCTTTTACAACCAAATACGGCCATTAGGCTGGAATCTCCACTACACTTGACCATAATAATGAGAATCTTATACTTGGTGTATAACCTTTTTATTTCTGGATGAGCTTATAAAAGTAATGCAGATAAATGAAATAATAATTAACCTATAGCCTTGAAATGCTTGCTCAGAAAACTTCATGTAAGTAGCTTGACAAAAAAAATGTTCAGATTAGAAGCTCAATTGCATTCGGCAGAAAATGTAGCACTCAATTGTAATAATAAAACCCCTTGCAATATGCCCTCATCAAGTTCTAGGTCTGTTAAAAGAAAGTGAAAGTTCTAGATAAAGAATTGACATCAAGTTCAACTAAACAATTTGAAAACAGACATGACAAAGGACCAGATTGGCAAATGCACTCATTTTATAGACAATTGCTTCCACAAAGGACATTTGAAACATATTAAGACGCAGTTTATGAAGGTAATGAACAGGGGAGTAATCCATATATTAGACACTAATAATCCAGAAATTCATTTCACAAATAATTAACAATCCCTGTGAAACAATAAAAAGGTAAGAGTGATCCAGAATGGTGTAGTTTACAAATTTATCAATCAGTAAACAGGTCAACCCTCCCTTCAGAGATGTATAATTGAGGTTGTCTTGTTGGTTGTCTAAAAAAATCAAACTATAGATGTTGTAAGTCAATAAAGAAGCTTGCATGGCTTACTAAGCAAAATAAGGCAATGATATGGCAAGATAAAGGAATAACTTCCCTTCTGGTGTCCTTAACTTATCTTGATTTCTTTGTGACAGTTATTTGCCATATCCTGGAGCTATTTATGTTGTATAGGTTCACCAAGTAGTACAGCATAGTATAAGTTCATGTTAAAACTGCCAACAAGCTTTAAGATGAGTTAAGTACAGATAGCTAATATAAAAAAGAAATAACTTAATGAACACAAAAGAGAAAGAAAAAATAGGAACATATAAAAAGATACAGCAAAAACATGGAGCGCACCATGATGATTACAAATTCAATTTCATTATAAATTTTCCAAAAATGTGTGTTCTAGAGGCCAAGCACTGTAAATACAAAATGTAGTAAGTTTTATGCTTCAAAACTCTTCCTTACAGCATCACTTAACAACCGACTAACTGACACTGAAAAGATTAGATCAATGCCAAATCTAGTTATTAAGGAAACATAAACAGGGAAATGCAGGAGTACAAAACAAAGATACATAAAGTGCCCTAAAAAACTTAAGACTATATCTGAAGACGAAGCAAAAATGGGGCCAGGTAAGAGGTGCCAAGGGGTGGAGAGACATCTCTTTGCAACAAAGATAATCTCACTTAAAAATGCAAAAAGCTTTGCTCCACCTTAAAAGAGACTCCTTAACCTCTGTTACTGCACTATCACATCAGCTTTCTACAATATTTCCTTGCATACAAGTTTTTAAGTCTTAGGAAAAAAGTTGCCTTAAATAGGGATCAAATATTATGCATTAATTTTAGAGCAGATGTTAAAGCATTCAGAACTACTACCACCACCTGCTCAATACATATCAGAACAACCTATACCACTTTTCCTGATTACATTAATAATATATAAATGTTTCCATAAAAGAATAGAAAAGGAGAAATGTTTGGCTGTCTCTGCTAAACACAAATGAAACTTTTCTTCCTGAATGCTTTTACTCCAATTAAATAATAAATGGGCCCTAAAGTTTCCAAAAGAAATTGCCAGGTGTCTGTTCAATTTTTGGAAAAGAAAAATGCATCGTTATTTGAGTAGACAATTCACTATCAACCCAAGCTTCTCCACGTTATCTTATATAACAAAAGATTAATTAAGAATTTCTTTTCTTTTAGATGAAAAACCTTTCAGGAGAGTGGTTCAATAATTGCTTCTAAAAACTTACTCTAAAATGTATGAGAAATTCAAAACACATGATAAACAAAATAAGATGAAAAGGGAAACCATAGGAACTTATCTTGCGACAATCCCTGAAACTAGCAAAAGAAAATGTGCTAATGTTTTCATATTAAAAACAGAATGTTACATTTAAAAATATAGACAATTTCTCACCAGCGATAAAGTTATCTGTTATAGTGTAAGTAGCCATAAATTTGAGTTTCATTTGAATATTAACATAAACCTGAATCACAACTATTGTTGTAAAAGGTTTAATTCTAATTTGTATTTGTAAGATACCTGAGGTTATCTTGAAATGCAATGCAATATGAGAGAAGTCACCAAGCTTGCATTTGCAGACTTCATCATATTGCTTTTAGCTCCCTGACAACACCTTCTACGAAAAAATGACCAGAGCATTCTAAATTGACACAAATTATCTCACCGGTAAATGTTTTATATTCCCCTAATCCAAAATGTAGTAAGAAAAGCAATAAAATTTCACATTTGTCAGTTATTTATTTTCTTGTGCTTTCTTTAAAGTAGCTTCTGATGTTTATACATAACATTTTGAATTAATAAAAAACATGTAATATGCACAAGTAAAACATATGAAAGATCACTGCGCAAATTCTATAATCATTTTTTAACAGTCAAACACAAAAAAAAAATACAATTCTGGGACCTGCAATGCTAATGATAGACAATCCACCTCAATGAAATTTGATACCAGTTTCCAGATTTACAGAGATCTACCCCTTATTGCTAGTTCTTTCTCCCTCTGTCATACATTAAAAAGTAATAAACGTGGGGCTTGGTAATAAATTCCCTTGTGAAGAAGGTGTTTGCCTCACAACTCTTTAGGGAGTTCAATTGTGATTTATTGGTCTTATTGTTTACATATAAAAAGTAGGTATCATAGTGCGCCTACCAATGTTCTACACCAAATTTCGATCTTGTCGACATGAACAATGATTAATGAGTAAATATGATGGATCTTATATGTTCTGATAGTCAACAATATAGATCAAAGAAGAATCTGAGCTGACTGATACTGATACTTCGATCCTTTCATATTTCACTCCTTACGAGCATTCACAATCAGATGACAATTTAGAAACTACTATTACGAACCAAAAAATGGAAGGCCGAGAGTCATCACTTTGGATTCCACCTTAATGTCATTTTGGGGATGTGATCAGACCTCGCATTTAAGCCAAAAGGGGTTTACATGCCTCAATTACTTAATAGATGTGTTTCAAGAAGCTTTCTAACAAAACAGAAACATCACGTGACGAAAGGATACAACGAAAAGAAGTTATGACACCGAATATTCCCAAACCTAACACGCATTTTGAGTATATAGAGGAAGATGTACCTTTTTGCTGGGAGTGGATACATATGTGTGGATTATCAGGCTTCTACAGTTAACGATTTAACATGATTCATGTAAAACAGTGTAACAAACCCACTCTTCACAAGCAAACATATGACAATTGCATTAAAAGAGCTGCCAAAATCCAAGAAATGTCATAAACAAAAGTAATTAGTAAGTTAACAACAACGTTCTATGTCTACGAAGTCAGGAGAAAAAGTTTTTAAAAACAGTGGATTTTTGGGTGCTAAGATCAAGCGAGAACATCCAAATCAGCAGGCAAACAAAGAACACATATTTATTCACATTCAAAATAGAATCCTTCCATTTGAAAAAGCTGAGACCCAATAAACATCAGAGTCTTCATTTTAGGATACAACAGAATGAAAATCTACAAGGCACCCATTGATTCCCTTGTGGCCTCCTATCACAGTGATCTCTTATGAATCTAAGAAACCCAAAAACAATAAAGGGAGCGGGGGTGAGGTGAGGTGCCTAGCGTTCATTTCTATTTTTTTAGCAGGATTCATCTTACCACCAGCCGTAGACAATCTCAGTGTACTTGTCCTTGAGCCAGCGAAATCCCTTCCTGAAGGAACCCTTTACCTTGCCCTCCACAGTGTAAACCTTGTAGCTGGCCACCCTTTTCTTCCTCTTCACCTCAGGATCATTGATTCCCCAGAACTTGGAGGAAGAGGAAGAAGATGACTGATTCTTAGCCACAACGCCATTGTAACTACTGGTCTTGTAGCCGTTATAAGCTCCAGGGCCATCCGTGTACGCAGGGGGCTGACTGTAAGCATGAGAAACTCCTGGCTGCTGCTGAGTAAAATAAGGCTGAATCTGCCCGCCTCCTCCATTATAGCTATAACCCTTGGACGCCCCTGGGTCGACCCCATATGACCGAGATCTGTAATCGCCCATTTCTTCTGTTTTCCCTCACCTGACAGACAAGTACAAATAACAAATGCACACAAAGTTAATCAGGACCACCAGAAATACATTTTGCAGGCCAAAAGGGCTCAAAACAGACATGCCCAAATACTCAAACTACTACAACAATTGATCTAAACCGAAAAAAGATCAAAACAGACCTACCCAAATCATAAACAGGGGATACCCAACAGAATGCTGAGGATTTTTTGGGATTTTGCGGGGATGAATAATGTTCTAGTTTACTACTCTATAAAATAAACCGCTTTGCCCTTCAACTCTAAGAAATTTCCACAGCTGTTGGGCACTCCAAAATAATATTTTCTTATCACACATCTCTAATTTGACCTGCCAACTCTTGGTCTTGATCTCTCCATTCCCAAGACAAATTCAACGGTATATCATTTTGAATTAAAGCACAGTTAGAACAAACTATGACTTCTAGGAGAACCTCTTGTGAAGTAGGTGACTAATCCTTAGGTAATCCATATTTTCAGTGGGGACAGAGGAAGCCCACAAATGTTAAATCAGAATAAAATTGTCTAGGCAACTCAGCTTTTCCGTTCCTACCTTTCAATTACCTAAATTTGTTGAAAAGATAAAAAGCTGCACAAACTCATTTTCAATTTTTAACAGCTTTACTACTAAAAAAATATTCTTCTCATCCTTTTTCAACTATTCTCTCTTTTAACATCTTGTAATTTCTAGTCATAATTACGTAGGTGCCAAGTATGATCCCACAAAAAACAATCTAAGAACACAAACTTTCATGATTACCATTACAATGCACAGTCAATTTCAAATTGTTCATCCTTCCGTTTTTGACAATTGGGATTGTGAAAAACAGCTTGCCCGTGCAATTGGTCCTTGCCTATGTTTTGGAACAATTATATAGTGTGGTTCCAATGCAATAGCATACATAGAAACGGTGTTAAGTGGGCTACATGATCCCAAATGTACTGATTTTTATTTTGTATTATTTAGGCATCAATTTTGATTTATGATTTTTTTTTCAAATTAATTTTTTAGTGTAAAAGTGAACTTGATTAGTTTTGCTTCTCTAGTAATGATTCTTTCACTTTTGAATTTCTTTTTTTGAAAGGATATTTCGTTCACAAAATCATTTTAGATATCTAACAAGAGCATGATCCATCCCACCAAATTCAGGCGCGATGTGACCTCGTCTTTTTCTAAATCATTAGAGAAAATATTTATTTGTGATTCTTAAAGTTGTATTTGAAATATATTTTTAATACATTTTAGTTTGTTTTAGATCATCAAGAAATGTCTAGAATTATTTCATCCTATAACTATCACTTACTATTTGTATGCATAATAAAGAATATTTTTGAGAATGTCTATATTTCACAAAGATCTAAGGCGTTTTGTAGGTCTCCAACTGTTGTCCTTATCTTTTATGTAGTCTTCAAATAGATATTCTTGATGATTTGACACAAGATGTTAGGACCCAAAGTTCTAACTATTTATTCCTAAGTATTTACTATTGTTAAAAAATTTAGTACTAAAAGCATCAAATGTATATACTTTATAAGTCATCTCTTTAAGTGAGTATGTTATACCACGTGCTTGGAAAATAATAGTCCTCTTGAGTAGTATTAGCTTTTAAATAGAGGATTCAAATAGAATGAAGGTTGTCCATGAATTATATTATATTGTGAATTACTCAAGTGAGATTGCTTGGTCATTATGCTCTCACTTACAACCTTTTTTTTTTATTTTTTTTATTTTAGGTATATGGCTAATCTATTGCAAGAAGGAATGTAACATCAAGCATTAGAACTCTCTCTAAGGCTATCTTATTTGTAGTTGCAGTTACAACTACCCATTGTATGCTCTCACCTTGCTATGTGAATATAGATGATCAAAAAATAATACAAGAATGGAGGAACTTAATCTTTTATTAGAATTTATAAGTAGATGTTTATATTTCAATATAGACTTAGTATCCAACAAAAATGTAAGATTCCACAGTGGCTTGCTTTGATTATTAAACAAGGAAAGAGAGTTACAAATATATATAGTCTCATAGTTTCGAAATCCAATAAGGATGGGGATGAAGCATAAAACTAAAAATTAAGGGATTACTTATCCAAGATGCCAAATATACAAGTATAGGGCCAAAAGCAAAATCACATGAGTGTGGAACCCGTTATCATATCCCGCCTAAGTAATCAAAATAAATTACCTAAGTGAATTAAAATAACATGTACAATAGCATACCTGGTATACAATTATTTAAGTAATAAAAATGTTACACTAGTAGCCCATTAAGTGTAAATGAGGTAAGAAAAAATGGGTCCTAGCAAAAAGGCCATGTTAGGTAATTTGAAATAACCCCAAAGTACATAGAAAGTGTACACCCTAGAAATAGTATAAGAGAAAAACATGTAGGATGAAATTCTATCCCAATTGATGTATGTGAAGGTAACCACTCCCTCTCCCAAAAAGAGAGTTTCTGTAAATCTCTAGATAAAGTGAATGTGTGCCCCCACAAAGAAAAGAGAGAAGAGCAATGCATAATGTCAGATAGAAAATATCATAATAGCTCTCCTACAACAAATGATGCATCTTCCTTTTAGAAGAAACAAATATAAAGTTTTTAAACTATTAAAATCTCACTCAAGTGGAATGTAGAAATGAATCAAGGTGTATTGTTTTGGGAGTTGCTCGTGTTTATCAATTATGTTGCTAAACTATGACTATTCCATACATAATTCAAGAATAATGACTAATCAAATATGAAACAAATGAGTAGCATGATATGAGAGAGAGGGGGGGAAGAGAATCTGAAATAGTATATGATGCAACTCAATGTAATATGTCATCAAAATAAAGATTAATATCCTCGATATTGTCATCAAGATCTAAAACATGAAGCTCCACATATATCTATTTGAAATTTATATTTAGACCATCCAATAAAGTAGATCATGTTAATAAATATGGTCTACTACAAAGCATTATGAGAAATATGAAGAGAAACTAATAATAGAAATAGGAGGAGAAACTAAAATGTCGTCCACTATAAGTGGGGAATCAATATATATTTTAACTAAATAAAATAATCATAACATGATGATGTTTCCACATGATATGGGAAATAGGTTTTAGTCTCATCCATACATTTGTGTTCATCCAAGAAAACATCACTATATGATGAAAATTCAAAGTCTATATACAATTATTGGATGATATTCTAAGCAATGAAAGGAAGCAAAATGTGCTTTATGTGATGGATAATATCCTCAAAAATAGTATAATATTATTTTATGGACCATACCATTGTTGTTAAATCATGCATTCTTTTGTTCATAACCACCTAGCTTAAGAACAAGGCTAAGGAGATAACGAAATATATCCTACTCTTGAGCTAGTGATTCTTTATCTATTGTTTCTAAAACTAATACTTATCTAAACTTATGCTAACAATATAAGTATGAAATATAATTATTCTAAAATCCAAAATGAACCCACCCCTCCTCTCCCAAAAAAAGGGAAATTAATCTCAATTTATGACCAAAAAAACCCCATGTATAAGTCGTCCAAGATCGATATATTAATTTGACACTTTTTGAGTGTGCTTTAAAAAACACCAAACCATTTAATTTAAACACTCTTAGTTGCTAAAATTATCCTTTATGGTGTAATGATAAGCCCATGATTGTAGCAATCTATTAACAAAAACTGATGAAAACTTTTGCAAATGAGAGCTATAACAAAAATGTTGTATTTGTCTTCAAAGAAAATTATAATAATGACACAATGAAAATAAATAATCTTACTATATTAGTAAGGGAAAATCCTTAAGCACATAAGATTATGATAAGTTTCTAAATCCTATGAATTGAGACAAAATGGAAAGAGCAATCTAAGTAAGCTTAAGACCAAGGTGTGGATAAATTGTTCTAAGTTCTAACTACTTAGATAAATTACCCTGATTACACCAACATTCCCTCTTAAGTGAAAATGAAGGAGACACTAAACCAATACATGAAAAAGAAAAAAGAAATTGACAACTAGGTCTAATGAAGTGCCCATGTATAAATAAATAAATCTCTCACAATCAAAGAAAAGAGAGAGAAAATATCATGGGACAAAGCTTCTCTCCAAAAAGAAATGTAAAAATGTGAAGGAAGGATGAATAAAAAAAACTCCAAGGACAACTTTCACCCAAACATCAATCACAATTAAATGTAATGAGGTAATCAAAAAATTTAGTGGAGATGTTTGCAACTTACTTCTTAGTAAGAAAATACTCTAAGGAGAGATGGCCATCATGAACAAGATATCAAATGAAAGGCATATGTATCTTAATGTATTTCATTCTTTGATGATTAATTGGATTGTGTGCAATGTGAGTGACACTTTTGCCATCACAACAAAGAAGAGCAATACTATCAATTAGGTGACCATACTCAATCATAATCTATCAAAGCCACAAAACTTCCTAGTTGGAAAGAATTGCACCTCAATACTCAACCTTGATGGATGATAGTGGAATATCATGTTGCTTCTTGAAAAACCATGAAACTAGATTGAAATCAAGGTAAATAAAAAATTTCAAAGTGGTCTTCCATGATTCAACATCACTTTTCCAATCTAAATTGATGAAAGCTACTATATATGAAGATCCTAGTATGCACCAAGTGTTGAAATGTGTAGTGTCCTGAATATGCCTCAAAATGAACTTGGCTACCATCTAGTAGATCTCATGAGGATCATCAAAATAATGAGAGAGAAGTCCAACAACAAAGGTGATAGCAATATGTGTGCATGTCAAATATAAGATACCATCCACTAATTGTCTAAAAAGTGGCATCAATGGTAGGTGTGGTGCAAGTGGTAGCCAAAGTGATACCTAACTAAAATAGGATTGGAGTTAGAATAAAATAAGCCATGCTAAAATAACAAATAAGATTGATGACATACATGTAATTATATATGGAGATAACCTTAGTAGACCAAAGAACTTGTAGACCAGGAAAGAGTGCAAAAATATTAACTCTATCATGTCAAAGTGATTCATCAATGAGTATTGTATATCCTAAATCATTAAGGAGGAGGTATTAGTGAGAATTAAATGATCTATGTGCAATACTAGCATCAAACGATTAGCTACATATCTTTGAATGCACATTATATGATTAGCGTGGCAGGCTATGAAACCAAATTCAAGAAAGAAACTATTTATCTTCTCATACCAATCTCAAGAGTCATTTTTAATATTATATAAAGATATTTTTAGCCTACAAACAGGAGAATAATCTTGCACAAATTCTATAGGCTTATCATATAGATCTCCTCTTGGAGATCACCATGCAAGAAATAACTCTTCAAATTCATCTAGTAAATAGGTCATCCCTAAAATGCATCAAGATAAATAGTGGCCATCTTGGCTATAAGGAAAAATGTCTCAAAGTATTCAATACCCTCAACCTAAAAAGCTCTTAATAACAAGATGTTTCATGTACCACATAATGGAAACATTTTCTATAAACTTGGTATAGTACATCCACTTCAACTAAACAAGATTTCTTCCCTTAGAAATAGAAACTAGATCCCATGTGTGACTCTTAATCAAGGACTAATACTTCCCATCCATAGCATTATCCCATCCTGGAATGTTGAAAGCCTCTAAAAACTCTAAGTATTATTAGATATGACATGGCTCAAAATAATAGTGTTTAAAGTGTGTGATTTACTGCAATAAGAAGTCATCAGATCATCATCTAAAGATCCAACCTCTTAAATAATATTTCCAATACCATTGAAAAAAACTATTGGTATTGAGGAACACTGGGGAAGGGGGAGCGAATCAATGTTCTAACACCTTTAACTTTAAAAATCTAGCTTCTTAACCATGAAATAAGTGTAAAGAAAAGTAAATAGAATAAGAAAATGAACAACATCCACAACATCATAATAGCATAATTTTTGTATGGAAACCCTATTAAGGTGAAAACCAAGGTGGGGACGAAACCCACAAATTACTTCTACAAAAATAATAATAACTCGGTTAAGGGAAATAGTACAAAATAGGAATGCACTTGCATTTAGGCTCACTTCCTTGAGCTCGATGTTTAGATTACAACATATAGAGGCTCACTTCCATACAAAATGGTTGGACTACAATCCAAAAGTGTGAACTAAGAAATAACGTTGACTATGCCTATACAGTTCCATTTAGGTACATAACAATTTATCAACTACCTAACCTCTACAATCAAGTTCTTCACATACACAGCATGTCATTACATCATTTTTGTACTTCACACAATATCCCTTAGCAATCACATTGTAAAATCACCATAAAAACTCGGTCTTATATACCCAATTACAAAAAAATAACTTAATTGGTCGGCCAGAAGAACATAAAATGAAACGTGTGATATGTCAGCCATATCCATACATAAAACTTCATGCTAACCTCAAGAAATATCATGAATATCTTTTACCATGTCATCTTAACCAAATAGAACTAGTAAAATAATTGGATCAATGATTTGTTAGGATTGTTGATCGATCCAACATCCAACTATCCCAGTTCTTCACTCTTTATCGTCAACTCAATATTCAGATCTTCATAACTGAAGAAAATAATAACATCAACTAGTGTGATGATATATACCTTGAAGAATCTCCCTCTAGCTTCACAACTTGAAATTCATTTGTATCTATCCATATTGATCCTTTTAGCGAACCTTGTACACTATCTTGTTTTGCCATACTTAGCCAAATATTCAATTTGACCTTCGGTAATACCAAAATCTAACAAGTAACCACAAAATATATGTGTAGTTTCCATCAATGACAACATATTGTCTATCCATAGCAATGTCTCTTGCCAACAATCTCCCCCTTTGGCATTGATGGCAACACTTAGTGAAAAATAATTAAGCGTCCAAACAAAATGCCAATCACCAAAAGGTCTCTCCCTAACCAAAAATTTGTGCTCCCCCTAAGCTAAATATCTCATTTTTCACTCCTTATCTCTCCCCCTTTGACATCAATGGCAAAGGCTAGGATCCTCCTCAAAATTTGACTACCAAAATCCTATATCATATGTCTATATACATAAGTATGAAAACTATACTTAGAAGAGTTTAAATATATTTGACAAATTGGTTCTCAAAGATACAAAGTTTGTGTCCCAACTCTACTTTATACTCTCAACAATATCAATTTGGCCACAAATGGTGTAGGCCAACTTCTCAGCTTCAACTAAATCAAGTGGATCTAGAGAGTTGTGTGTTTCTTCTGCTTCCCTCAAACCTCTTAACATAATGTCATTTTTTGGAACAATTAGGCTCAACAATTCTTCGACCCTTTCTTTTACTCTTTCTTTTTCAATGACAAGTATTTTTATTTTATCATTCAAGGATGTCAATTGGGTTGCATGAACTGGGGTTGATTCCTTTAAGGGATCATACACTAGTGATATTTCAGATAACTTATTTTCACTATCCTTAATAATATTATCTACATAATAAATATACTTTGGAAATTCAATACAAGATTTGTAGATTTTACCTGCTTCTGACAATGCATTCCTCATCCTAGAAACTCCCAATGAAGCCTTATCCTTAGCAATTATGATGTTCAACTAATTGAATCTCCTAGAATTGAATTCATTATAAGATTTTATCATTGTATATTTTTCTAAGGATTCAAAATGAGTGTCAATCACATCCAACAATCATACAAGCTTATTAGATGTAGATTCATTCTGATTAGATTTGTTACTTGGCATGATCCTGCTCAAAAATTTTGGTGCCCTAGTCAACAGTCTTTTGTCCTTTTCATGGGTCCTCAAAATTAACTCTCTTGCTTTGGCCTGAGCTACCAAAGTAATCCCCATTAGATGAGCTAGAGTAAGAGTGTCTAATTCAATTGGACCTCATATAATCTTCATTTCCTCCATTTAAGTGATGTCTCCTTCCAAGAATTTAGTTGCAGTGTCTCTTGCCTCCTCAACTTGTTCAACTTTCACTTCCTCAACTCTCAAATGATTATGTTATTCCATTGAGTCTTTTTCTTTTCTCAGCTCTTCTTCCCTTTGACTGTCATCATGCATTAACTTTATCTTAGCTTCTCCTTTATCTGATTCCTCATTTTTTATCTTTGATTTGTCATTTGTACTATCTTTTGCTTCATCTTCTTTATTCTTCTCACAAAGAACATACTCATCATTTGTCATAGTCATCTTGATATTTGGAACTCTAAGAATATCTCCTCATTCATAGTAGAAAGTGTAATTGGTACACCAAGTACACCAGAGATAAAGACATCTAGCTCCACATCCATTGTCTGAAAACTAATATCCATTTATTCTACATGTGTCTTTTCTCTATCCTCTTTTGATGGTGCTTCATACCAATTGTACAACATGATTTTTCCTATTACATCTTCAGTCTCTTCAACAACCTCATGAGCATATTCACCCTATTTTTTCTCATCAATTCCTTCTTAGCTTCCTCAAGGATTATGATCAATTCATCTTTTGCAATAACTGGACATAGTTTGTGTTAGAGTAATAAAGTGTTTGCTTATTAATTGAATCATATTGATTAAATTATTAAGTCACTTATTACCTCTTTCTACTTAAGATAAAATTTAGGCCTATAATAATTAATTGCTTTATTAATTATTATTATGCAACCTGGGGTTTTACCTTTTTAGGTTTTTTGATCTCCTTTTATAAGGATTGATCTCATAACACTTTGTAACCTTTTTCTGACATTTCATTATTGATTGAAACTTTTGTTTTTACACATCAAGGATTTCTCCTCTCTCGTGGATCCATACGTTCAGGTCTCCATAGTTGTTTTCTTCTCTCTCTTTTTGTGACAGGTGTTTGTGTGCAAGTGTTCTTGGGAGTTGTGGGTTATTTTTCATCAACTCCAATAGTTTGGTTACGACACCTTCTCTAATCCTATTATCTTCTTCTAATGCAGTCAATATTCTTGCCTCAAGCTTATCAAATAGATCATCATGGATGTCCCCTTTGATCTCAACTAAATCTCCATTGTACTTATTCAAATGCACTGTGACTCTATCTTCTATTTTTATTTTTTCTTCCTTGTCATATCTATGATAATATCTATTTAATTGAACGAAAATTCTATGCACAGTCATATTCTTCAAAACATCATTCATTGTAAATTGTGGTTTACCAACAACTACTTCCTCAGATACTTTACCACTTACCACTCTTGTTGCCTTGGCTCCTTCGCTCCTCAATTTCTTCATTGTGTCATCTAAATTAGTGCCTTCATCCCTTTCATCATCCTTGGTCCTATCATATGTCCTTTTTTCTCTTTGACTTCAGTCTCCTGCTTGTGGATTCAAAGACTACCTTTAGTTTGGCTGATTTAGGCTTAGTAGCCTTCACTATAGGGGTCTTAATCTCTTATTTAACTACTAAATTCTTCTCACATGGACTATTTGATGTTTTCATTGAACTTCTAGTAGATCTGCTCCCAGATGGTGATATTATAGGTATGCAAGGTGGTGGAGCATCATCATCAACATTGATAGGTTTTTCTACTTATGATTTCTTCATTTCTCCCTCTTCATGCTTCCTTCTTGCTTCTTCCATTTGTTCCTTAGTGAGTCCCATTCTTTCTCCTAACATTTCTATTTATTTTCTCACCTTTCAGTCTCTTTCAAGTTTTTTAAGCTCTAAGTGCACTTTTATTCTCTTCTCCTTGTAGGTACCAAACCTCTCCTCATTAGGATCAATTGGTTTATCAAGTAAATCTTTCACATATGCTTCAACTAAGATAGGGTCTACTTCATATCCCATAGGCATGATCCAATGAGTCCTTGGGTCAATTGCCTCCATCAAACATTCATCAATATCTACCAGGAAATAAATAAAGTCTTCATACTTCTCCACAAGTTACTTTGAAATTATGTATATGCTCTACATTTCCTTCTGAAAGGCCTTAAAGGGTCCCCATATAGTTGTTATCATTGATTGCCTCTTTTGCATAAGATAGTACTCTCTTATTTGTATCACCACAAGTACATCCATCTTCCATGTGATGTTGCCAATGCCAGGAAAGAAGTTCATAAAGTAAAAGAAGATATGAATAATCAATGATCCATACTCATATTTTCTTCTTATTCTTCTTTATCTTTGTCAAATTCTCAAGAAGCTACAACCTCAATATTTCATAGCAATCATATTTAGATTTCTCCTTAACCATCCTATAAGTTGTATGAATTATGGTTTTGTAAATAGAGTTCTCTTTGTTAGAATGATAGACTTTGTATCCCAAAATCATTGAAACAAACTTCACATCAGGCTGCTTGATGTCATTTACTGTCATGGATCTTTTTTCCCACTAATATTTTGTTTGTTTTGTTACTATTTCCTTATTTATGGTCCTTGGGACCGTAACTTACCCATTTGCATTGAATCTTGTCACAACCTCCAATACTTGCTTTGTGATGTCTAGCCAAATAAACTGATTATGTATCCTACTAAGAAAAAATCTTATCCATTATGGTTCATCAAAGATGTGGAGCTTCATGACATGAGTTATCTTCATAGTCTCTAACACTTTTAACTCTTCTTTCAAATTACCATTTTCACACAGGGATTCATACATCTAATTTATAGAGAACTGACCTAGTTCTTCAATGTTGTAGTGAATGTGTGCCCTAATGTCCTCAACATGTAATACTCTCTAAGGTACATAAGAAAATGCACCAGCAATATCATCTTCTATAGATTTATATAGGTGTTTCTTGAATTTAGGTCATGTCCTATCCTTTACAGCAATTACTATAGGTGGATCCATAATTTTTTATTCAATTCACCAAGTGATGGAGTGATAAATACCTTTTTACGATGACGATAAGGGTTTTGAATTTGATCTCAAAAAATGTACCCAATATCTACTCAAATCACTTGAGATCTCTCTACAACCTCATTCTCTAGATAGCATAGTGTCGAATGCTGTCACAAAATACATTTTTATTCCTTCACATGCTCCAAAAAGCATTCATAATAAATGCATTGAGCCCTAGCTAAAACATATGTATATAGCTAGTGATCAAATATATGTATGTGATCCTAAAAAAATGATTAAAATATATCCACACAAATTCTTTTAAGATTAAAATTCAATTCTACATCTAATTGTATCAATCGCTTCTTCTGATCCTTCAGATTTAGGGGTAAGGTAAGATTTTTCTTAATAAACTTCCACTTAGGTCTATGACCTAATTAATTAGCTGATGATATTTTCACACCAGAATCTAGTGTGATTATTTATTAGCGTCAATTTATTCTTTGCTCACTCATGTCTTTGTCATTTCTTTCTTAACTTCTTCTACATCAACAATTTTCTTTCCCTTGTCATCTTGCACTTTGTTTGTTTCTACCGAACCTATTATATTCACATTAGCTTTGTTATATCTACATTTTTTTTCAATGTGACCAAAATTATTGCAATGAAGACACATCACATTTGAGTTTCCATACCTTGGATTTGCTTGATTTGTCCTTAATATGCATTTCTTCGCCATTTGTCCAAAAAATTTGTAGTTGTGACAAGTTACATCTCCTCGATTCACCTTTGCTCCGCATTCACTTAATTTGTGTCCATAATTGTAGAAAGTGTAACAATATCCAAAATAGGTTGTATCTTTAGATCTACTTTTGCACTCTTTCACCCTATGACCAATTTTGTTACATTTAAAGCACCTTCAACTAAAGTTATGTCCAATAGTTTGTCTCATAGGTGTTCTTTTAGGTTCCTCGGTTTGATTATTTGATATAGTGTCTTTTTGTCTAGATCCAAAACTTCCATTTTTCTCAAAATAAATTTCTTGTGTATCTCCCTTTGGTCTTTTCCTCTCAATATATTCATCAAGATTCACTGAATTGGATTTTAGTTTATCATTTAATTTATTATTTGTAGCAAGCTTTCTTTCAAGTTCTTCAATCTACTTCCTAAACTCCTCATCGTGATGTTTGGCTTTCTAAATAAGATAGTCTTCGTGTTTTCTTCTTCCTTCTAGTTCTTCACTGAGTATCCTAACCCTATTAGTATCTCATGATTTATCTTTTCACATTATTCTATCTTCTCCATCAGAGATTGATCAAGAATTTCATCATTCATTTTCTTTTCTTCTAGCCTTTATGTTTCAATATTTCCTTCTCTTGAGATTTTTTTTCACATTCTTCCTTCAAGGATTTTGAATCTTCTTTTTGTTGCAATTCCTCAACAAGTTCCTTTCTTTTCTTCATGGATTTGTGCAATTGATCTTTTAGTTTTTGAATGTATATTTAAACATCATTAAGTTCCTTGTTCAATCCAAGAACCGCTGCTTTAAGTTCACCAATATCTTCAAGAGAAACCAAAAGTTTTTGCTAAGCTGAATTCATATTATCCTCAATCAAAACCTTCCTCAAGTTGTTAGGCTTCCTCCAAGAATCAATGTTCTAACACCTTTAACTTTAGCAATCTAATTTCTTAACCATAAACTGAATGTAAAGAAAAGTAAACAATATAAGAAAATGAACAACATCATAACACCATGATTTTTGTGTGGAAACCTTGTTAAGGGAAAAACCACATCGGGGATGGAACACACAAATTACTTCTGTAGAAATAATAATAACCTAGTTAAGGGAAATAGTAAAAAATGGGAATGCACTTGCATTCAGGCTCACTTCCAAGAGCTCACTGCTCAAATTATAACATATAGAGGCTCATTGCCATATAAAATGGTTGGACTACAATCCAAAAGTGTGAACTAAGAAATAACATCAACTATGTCCATACAGTTCCATTTAGGTATAGTACTAAATCAAATACCTAACCTCTACAACCATGTTCTTCACATACACAACATGTCAACATATCATCTCTTTACTTCACACAATATCCCTTTGCAAGCACATCATAAAATTACCACAAAAACTTGGGCTTATAGACCCAATTACAAAAATAATAACTTAGTTGATTGGCCATAAGAACATAAAATGAAATGTGTGATATGTCGGCCAAATCCATACACAAAACTTTATGCTAACCTTGAGAAATATCATGAATACCTTTTACCACGTTGGCTTAACCAAATAGAACTAGTAAATTGATTGGATCGTCAATCGGTTAGGATCACTAATCAATCTAACATCTGACTATCCTAGTTCTTCACTCTTTATTTTTAACCTGATTCTCATATCTTCATAACTCAAGAAAATAATAGCATCAACAAGTGTGATCTTAGAATAACATATTAATATATACCTTCTAGAATATCCCTCTAGCTTTGAAATGCAACATTCATTTGTACCTATCTATACTGATCCTTTTACTGAACCTGGTACATTGTCATGTTCTGCCATACTTAGTCAAATATTCAATCTGACCTTTGGTAATATCAAAATTTGGCAAGTGACCATAAAATATATGTATAGTTACCATCAATGCCAACATATAATCTATCCATAGCAATGTCTCTTGCCAACAAAAACATGAGTAGTAGGAGGTGGAAATGTTAGTGTAGGATGCAATAATACAATACCATCATCTAAAGTATCCTTTAGTGCTCATTTATTATCATGAGAGGAAGAAGGTATAGTGAGAAATAAGAGGTTGTGTAAAGTCTAATTGTGTGAAATACTCATCAAATTGGATCTCTTTGTTAAAATATACATCTCTTATGGTAAGATGAAACAACCAATAAGCCTTCACATCCTCACAATAGCCAACAAAAATAAGTGATTGAGTCTTCTTCTCCACTTTTATACTCTAAACATATGGCATGAGTCCCTAAGACTTAGTAGAAAGTACCTTGAAGAATGAAACATTATGCTTGATATTAAACCAATCCTCCCCTAAATTGATACTCAAAATTGTCTTATAGGGAATGAATTATGGATATAGTTAGCATAATCGATCACCTCAACCCAAATGGAAGGGGATATGAACCATGAATGAAGCATATAATTGGCCATCACCTTTAGTGATATATTCCTTAATTCAAAAACACCATTGTGTTAAGGAGTATAAGGATCCAAATATTGATGACGAATGTCATGCTAAATGTAATAGTCTTAAAATATTTGGTTCATGTATTATCCCCATTATCTATACATAGATATCAAATATAATAATCTAATTACTTCTCCATAAATACATTGAATCTATTGAAAGTGGCGAGTACATAACTCATGTGCTCAAGAGAGTACATGTATGTGGAAAAAGAGTAATAATCAATGTAGGTAAGCACATACTTATCTCATAAAAAATGAGTGGTAAAGGACATTTTGCAATCCCCAATAAGGTAAAAGTATAGTGGGCCTTACCCTTGGAAAATTATTACTCGTGACATTTTTCAAAAAGTTCACAACCTTAACATATACCATATATTGATAAGTAGGAGATATTTTTCCACAACAAATCAAATTGCGATATTGCTATCATGATTCAACTATGTAGTTTTCAAGTCAAATTCATTGACCCATGTTTCATGTGTAGTAGTTCACAAGAACCCATCTCTCATGAGAATTAATGAAATACTTAGCACTCATTGCATCTAGGTGATGCTCATAGGGGTGAAGCATTGGGCCTTCCTAGGAGATCACTCGTCCTAGTATTTCTCCAACTCAAGTACACTTAATCATGGAGTTTCCTCCAAAGTTAAACCCTTTTAGCTTGCTGCCTCATTTGCAAAACCTTCAACATTTTTTTTACCTTATGAATCATTCAATATAGAGCCCCTTTAGCTCCTCAATTAATAAGTAGGAGATATTTCCATAGAAATTCAAATCATGATGTTGTTATTAGGATTCAACTATGTAATTTTTTATTCAACCTCATTGACCCATGTTTTATGAGTAGTGTTTCACAAGAACTTATCTCTCATGAGAATGAATGGAACACTTAACACCCATTGCATCTAGATTATGCTCATAGGGGTGAAGCATCAAGCCTTGCTAGGAGGTCACCCATCTTAGCATTTATCCAAATCAAGTGTACTTAAATTTATACCCCATTTTCAAAACCTTCAACAAGTGTTGTGCCTTATGAACCCTTCAATATAGAGCCTCGTTAGCACGCCAATTGATAAGTAGGATATATTTTCCATAGCAAGTCAAATCACGATATTGCTATTAGGATTTAAACAAGTTTTTCAAATGGGGTAGCAAGCTAAGTGGGTTTAACATTGGAGGAAACTCCATGGTTAAGTATTCTTGAGTTGGAACAATACTAGTATAGATGACCTCTCAGGAAGGCTCGATGCTCATTCTCATGAGCATCATCTAGATGAAATGAGTGCTAATTATTCTATTCATTCTCATGAGAGATGGTTCTTGTGAACCACTACTCATGAAACATGGGTCTATGAGTTTGAATAGAACATTACACAGTTGAATCCTAATAGAAATATCACAATATCACAAATACCATATCCATATGAAACCTTAGGAAGAATAAGTACCTACTCATGTGTACTCAGCTTATTAGATATTTGTAGTTAACATGACCAAAGTGTTCATTCCAAAGTTTACTCAAGAAATCTACATAGGTAATGTGTGATGAACCATTAGATGAATCAAAACTATACACTTAAAAATGGTCAACATCTATAGCACTACTTTTTAATATGTCATCTATGTTACATGTGTGGTCTTTATCATTCATTGACATTGTGGCATTCTTTTATTGATTAAATAATATTTATTTTTTAATTAATTACTAATTATGTCCTCTATTCTCACCATTTCTTCTTGACTTAATCCTTCTCACTCTTGTTGTTAGTCTAAATAAACAATTGGGTAAATTATTTAATCTGTCATTGATTTGTCTTATGGGAATAATTATTTAATTATTTCCTCCATTGTCCTAGCATGTCCCATCTTGGTATAAATAAATCATATATGCATATACATCTACATGCATGCATGCATGTATGCATACATACATACATGTATTTATCGATAAAATCCTATATATTTTATTAATAATTTAAATTTGGATTTACAAAAGTTTATCAATTCAACAAAAGAACCAGAGCAATCCCCATGAATTATGCAAAGAAACCATCCCAACATTGTCTCTTTCCCACCTCCTACAACTACTCCCCATGACTATACCCAATTCAACCACAAAAACCCCCAAAAAACACAATATGATACCCCCAAACACACCCAAGGATAGACAAGATGAGCATTATCTCTCTACCTCGTTATAGACCAGTATATGCATTCTTCACAAAAAATGTAATACATGACCAAAATCACAAAAAAATTATAGATTGGAACATTTCACGCCCATGAAGAAAGTAGCCCGGCCTCATCTTGGATTACCTCTTGAAGAACATCATGAGCCTAACTCATGTCACCTCTCAAGAGTCACCTTGTACTACAACCACCACTACGTCTGCCACCACCACATTTTCCCCCTTGAGCACCAATCCTTTACCTTCGGTCTCTCACCACCCTTTATGATCCCCCATCATTTTTCCCTTTGTTGTTACCAATCTTTGGAGCCCTCCAATAGTTTTCAATTTTGAGTTTGAGGACAAACTTATCAAATTCCTCTTTATTTTGTCCTGACATAATGACCCTTTCCTAGTCTCTTGTGTAGTCACAAAAAATACTCCATATTATATGGGCATCCATCTTCCTTGTGTGCCTATTTACCCTCACCCGATATAGTATAAAAGGGTGCAAATTTTGTGGGTACCCCAGGACATGTTGAATCCAATCTCCCTTGTTTATATTGAAATCCTACCCAAGCTATACATATTGCAACAAAGCATCAAGACCCTACCTCAATTCTTCCTTCACACATTAGCACACCACCCTCCTTATTTCATCAAACTCGCCAAATTCAAGTCTCAATTCACAAAACAAGGATGATGTATCTATATTGGAATGGTATGTGTATTTTGCAATAAAAAATTTTATGACCAACAAGCCTCGTAGCATGATCAAGAAAAATGGGTCATCTATTGTAAAAATATGAGGCACTTCAAACGCTAGTTTATGGAAGTCCTACCCTAGAAGGCCATTTTTTGTTTGGAAGCTTTGAAAAAAAATTTGGCCTCCATATTTTAGACCTTCACCTCACATTGTCACCCAATGAAATGAGTTGATCTTTTATTGCTACCACAACAAAACCTTTTCTCTATGCCTAGTGATTAATTACTCATTGTCCTTTTGATCTCATAAAATCTATGTCATCCTTATTTTGCTTTCAATGCTCAATTTCTCAACACAAAACCATCATCCTTTGTTGATGGTATTTCAAAAATATACCACTTTGATGCATTATCAACCCACGTCACCACTTGGTCATATCCATTGCAACATCATCTCCTACTAGGGTGTACCATCATTGCCACTACACCTTATTGAGGAGTCAATTTGAGTACCATCTTGGAGAGGGAGTCCACCAAGGTGTTTTCCTCCCTAGAAATATAAGATAGTTTAAAATTACAAAAATACATTACCTTTTTTCATATAATAGAAATTATTTTATCAATCTTCCACACATGAGATTTCTCGATAGCAATGACATTGACAATAATCTGTGAGTCTCCTTTCAAATGAAATCTTTCCACCTGAATTCTCTTTTCCATTTCTATAGCCAATATCATTGCCCAGGCCCCTTCTTCATTGTTTGCACCATCCTCTACATTTTTAGACTTTGATGCTATAATGTTACCCATAGAGTATCTAGCTACACATCCAGCCCCTGAGGGACCCAAATTTCCTTTTATAGCTCCATCAAAGTTGACTTTGACTCATCCTTCATCTGGTGCTTCCCATTTCACTTCATCTCTCTTTTAATAGGAAATTTATCATATATACTATTATCTTTATCCTCTTCCCACAATTAAATAAGTTAATTTATCTAATTGTCTAATTTGCTAATATGAGAGAATTAATAATTTTTAATTATTAAATTCTACTCCCATTTCTAAGTCCACTTTCATCTTCCACTAATTTCTCCTTTTTTCACTCCCTTTGATTTCTCCACTAATTCCATCTCCCATTAATTTCTCCTTTGACATTCCCTCTAATTTCTCCACTAATTTCTTCCCCCTAATTTCTCATTTCTAAACCCATGAGAAATCTTGTCCATTGATCTCATTTGTCCATGCAAAATTTGAAAATATATAATTTTTGAGCTTAATTATCATTTTCACATACACCATCTTTCTAGTATCCTCGATGTCATTCATTCGAATTATCCTTTGCTTTTATTATATTTGTGCACTCATCCCCATTAAGAGAAACATAGTTTAGAGGAGAAAGAAAAATTGGAATGGAGTGAAGAATATACATGATGATGGTTTGAATTTGTTTATGTTATTTATGCATTTTGTATTCACAATTCTATTGATGAGATTAGGATTATTGTTTACATGATAGCATGGCTTTTAGTGTTTGGCTTTATCATGTATATTTCTAATGTTGATTTCCCTAGTCAACAAAAACTATACAATCCATATAAGTTAAACTTGTGATCAAATATACATGAAGTAAAAAATATCTCTCCATGATAGAGATCATGAATGACAACATCATATGGTGAAAACTTAATTATATTACCTTCTCCCTCCCCCCCTCTCTAATATGAAAAATATAGTAGATGAATAATGTTGATGCTATTATTGTTGTTTTCATTAATGGTTTTCATTTATGTCAACATATCTTATGCTTAGATGAAGATTTGATGCTTTGGTGATCCAAATTTTTGTTCTCTGGATGATGTGCTATGAAAATCTATCTTTGGTAGTGTTTGTCATGATCCTATTGATGTTGCAACATATTGTGGTTCACTCCTTTGGGTTTGGACCTATCTAGAAAGTGGTTAGCGTGCTTGAGAACAAGTGCTTGTATTGTAATGTGTATATCCTATTTCTTGGTCCCTGATGTTATGGTGAATGTGTAGCATGTTGTATTGAGCAACGAGGTTTTGTGTGGTTCATGTTTCATTCCTTACCACCATGGGAATGTTTTGTGGTGACCTGTTTCAAATTGTGTTAGGCCAACTTAGAAGTTTATATGGCATGTCATGGTATAAGAAAGGGATGAGAGAATGAATATGCGTAGTGAATATGAGTTTGAGAAGAAAATGATATGTGTATGGATGTGTATGTGATTGTGTGTAAACATTAGTAGATAGAAATATTCTTTCGATGTTGATTTTGTTAGCGATAGTGATTATAGTGGTGGATTCCCTTTCATTATTCTTACTCTAGCATGAGACTTTTTGTATTGGTAGTGAGCCTTATTACTTTTGGGAAAGGAGCCTTACCTGTAGTGAGAAAAATAACAGCGAGCCTTTGTAAAAATCACTTTAATTGTTGTCACCTTAATTTGTGTTTATATTCATGAGAATTAGTTTCTCCATGGTTTTCCCATCTTGGTTTTCCACATAAATTTTGATGTTCATGGTGTATGGTGCTTATGTGCTTTCATGTTCATATCTATTTTAATTTTAAGATTGTATTAAGTTTACTCCAAATCAAACAAGGTTAAGAAAATTATTTTATAATAATTGATTCACCCCCCCCCCCCCCCCCCCTCTCAGTTATTTAGCATGTTCAACAATTGGTATCAAATCTCTGGTTCATTAAAGAAGAGATTAACTGCTTGATGTAGATCAGATGGTGCATAAATTGGCAATTTGTTAGAAGTATGAAAAAATGAAAAGAAGTTAAGGAAAGAACCCAAGAAAGTGTAATGCAAGAAGGAATTCTACCATAGACCAAGAATGAGATAATGCTTCAAAATCAATCACCAACATAAGAATGCTCCAAGAATCCAAACAATGAGCCAAGAGATTTTGAAAGGGGAAAGCAAAGAAAACCCCTTGTGATATTATGAATGAGGCCATAGCCTAAAATGAGAGAGAGAGAAAGAGAGAGCGAGTTGCTCACTTACAATAACTTCATCATGAGAAATGAGAGAGAGGAGCATCTCTTAAGGAGGAATAAACTAATTTCCTTATTAAAAGAATTACAAAATATGAGTTGTCCTCCCACTTGGACTAGAGGACAAAAATACATGAAGGATACCTTGGTTTATCCTTATTTAAATAATACAACCAAGGAAAGATTATATATTCTAACACACGCTTTAATCTTTACTTGGGGATTTTACAAGGGGTATTAAACCCAAAATTTACAACAATCTACAACTTGATATTCAATATAAGGAGAAAAAAAGTATTGTCTTCAAGTGTGCAAGTAGTCATTGTATGTTGTACATGCATGTTTTGTAGAGCCAAGAGAAGTGGATGGTTCCTTTAAATTTGTTCTATTTAAAAAATGGTCAGCGCTACCCTCAAGATTTGTGACATGGCTTAACTGCCTCTTGTGTCTTCTATAAGTCTAGTGGTTGTATTGGGCATTAACATGTCGATCTTTTGGTGCAACAACAACCACTACTTGTAACAAGTGGTATCACAGCTTGGTCATAGGTTCGAATCCCCTCGGGTAACGCTGAGGGGGAGATTGTTGGAAAAATGGTCAGTGCTCCCCTTGGGATTCGTGACATGGCTTAATCGCCTCCTGTGTCTACTATAAGTCTAGTGGTTGTATCGAGCATTAACAGGTCAATCTTTTCGTGCAACGACAACCACTACTTGTAACATGTTCAAGTGGAAGAATATCCACATCTTTAAGTAGACTTGTGATTCATAGGATTTGTATAAATGAATTGATATCTTGAATTTCCCTTGATGGATCACCTGAAACATAGAACATATAAAAACCACAAGCGGATTTCCCATAGTTGGGATCTACCCTGATACAAATCAGTACACTTTTGAAAAGGAACTTATAATATGTACCATAAAAAATAATTCAATTTTAAAGAATCATTGAATACTTTAGAATGAGATTAATGATGAGCAATCATAAAAATGTGCAATGTAGCTTAACATGATATCAAGATAAACCAGATGCTCAAAGTGAGGTATAATAATCATTATCAATGCTCTCATAAATGAAACATACTAATGCAAAAATGACCACAAACAAGGCCAACTAATGAGACCTACATCAACATTGCATCAATCACATGGATATAGACAATCCACTAATCAGTCATCCCACTGTAAGTGAATGGGTCATGAATCCATCACCTACATGACCCACAATCTAAGAAATGCAGAATGCAGTGCATTATCACAATAGTAGAATTTGCATAGAAATATGAGAGAGACAAAGATAAACATGAGACTCAAACATCAAATCAACCTATGAAAACATGTCTACAGACACGAACTAGAATTAAGGAACCATTAATGATAAATCAATCTAGACCAACATAAATCAAATATTGACATATGCTAAATAATAATTTGAAGTAAGGATTATGAGAGAGAAAAACATATTGCCTTCCAAATATTAGAGATATCCAACAAATTTTAGGAAAGATTTCAAGAGCACCATCCTCATCATGAGGAAAAAACAACCAATGGAACAAGTTGATAAACATCAACTGAAGTAAGTGCAACCCCATGCAACTTACAATTGGAACAAGTTGATAAACATCAACTGAGTAAGCGCATCCCAGTGCAGCTTACAAATGGAATAAGTTGATAAAAATCAACTAAGTGCATCCCAGTGCAACTTATAAATGAAATCAATGGATCAAATGGAACTTAAAAGATGCATCTAAGTGCATAACAATAGATCATATAAAATCTGATAGCACTTAATGCTAAATAATGAAATCAATAATAATCCACTGGAAGACAATGTTGTTAGATAGCTCACAATACTTGAATAAAATTAAAATTTGGCAATGCAATGAATTAAATAGATAGCCCATTTTTTTATAGAGGGTCAGAAACATTAGAACGAACTTTAACTGAAATGAACTGAACTGAACTGAACTTAGCAATATCAATGACGTTATTTCCTGCAGATCAATTATATGAAACATCTTTTTGTTTCTGAAAAACTGATATGATTACAAAAGGTTGAATTTTGGTTAGCTAGAAAAATAAAATTTCCCCCTTTTTATATGCTTTTTTGATGAATAGTTGTATGATTCCGGCCTAAGTGTCGAGTGACTTGCGGGGTGATTTTTTCCCCAGGCCCCTTTTTTGTGAATACTGTACTTTTATATTATTAATAGAAAAGGCCTCTATTCATCAAAAAATTACCCCCTTTATGTGAATAAAATTTATTTTCTTAAAAAACATTAGAAACAAAAAGAATAATGTAAAAACTTGTGAAAAATAAATAAATAAAATCCCTTTATAAATAATTAAATAACAACTGAAATTTGAGACAAACAATTAATATTGAAGATATTTTAAAATAATTTGATAAATTAATTAAATCTTTTATATTAGAAATAAACACGCTTAGGTTCTAAATGAGAGATAAGTACAATTGTTAAAAGTGAAGTAAGGATTGAAAATTCATAAAAATTCTAATATATATAAATACATAAATATGAAATATAAATGTAAAATGAATTTTTATTTTACATATATGTTAAGTTTGAATTATTATTTATTTTAAAATTTAATTGAGAGCATATATAGATAAAAATTGAACTAAATATTAAACTTTTGAAAAGTTTTTTTTGTTTAAAAGTTAAAAAAAGAGAGGAAATGACTGGAAAAGACCACATAGTAGTATGAAAAAAGAGACGTAAGTGAGGATTTTTGGAGATTAAAAAAAATGAAAGAGATTTGATTTAAAAGACACAAAACTATTAGAAGAGATGAGAATTTATAAGCATTTCAATAACAAACTTTTATTATCGTTTCTATTTTTTTTTAAAACATGAATGATTTAGATTTGATAGTATATAGTAGCGCAAAAAATAATGACAGATAAATCAAGAATGAATATGAAATCTGATTGCAAATGAGAACGAGATAGCAGAGAACAATATTGAAAAAAAAGTTATGAAGATCAAATGAATTAAATAAATAGATTGGATTGAAATAGGATAAAGAATCTGGATAAAGCACCTGCAAAACAAAGTTAGAGATTGATGAAATTGATAAAATAAATAAATTTAATAAAGAACGTGCAGGAGAAAATGATTGAACAAAATAATTTATTTAGCCAAGGGAAATAATATTCTATTGTGGCAGAAGAGTAACCGGCCAAAAACATTATTAAATTTTATGAATGGAAACTGCAACAATCAGAAAATAGTTAGACTAGTCAAAGAAAAAAAATGAAGTTATTGCAGCAATGATAACACAACAGAGAAAAAAATGTTAACTTTGCCAAGGAAGCATTAGAAAACAAGTATTTAATGATTCTACCAAACAAAATGATGCCAAAACATGCAAAATCAAACCATTCCGATTGGCGAGATAAACATAATCTTACAATTGAGCAATAAACTCAAAGAATGTACAGAGAATAAACTCAGGAAAGAGGTAGCTTAACAACTCTTATTTGAAATTGGTTGCGTTTGGACTGGTAAAGAAAGATATAAAACTAGAAATGAAATGATTTAAAAATGTTAATTATAATAATACTTTCATGGGTAATAATGATACAAGGCAAAGAATAATCTTAAGATAGAAACAAATGGTTGTCACAGAGGAAAGAGAACCAAGCAAGGAACAAAGACTAACTAAGAATAGCCAAGGCAGACAAGATAAAATGCAAGAATCTAAAAAAAACTACAAAGAGCCAAGGAACAATGCCTTAGTTACGCAACCTAAAGGCGTACACAAGGTAAAGGGGAGATAAAATGCAAAGAAGAGGAGAGTCCTACTCTGGTTATAAAAAAAAATGCAGCCTGAGATGAAGTCACGCAACCTAGAGGCATGTGTTGGTTAAAAAATGTAGGCAACTAGCTAAAATAAGGAACGGTTCCCAAGCAAGGAAGAAGTTGGCAAAGAAAAAAAAAGTTTGAGGAGCAGAATGAACAGATAAAGAACAATCCCCCAAATCTCACATAGACAGCCAAGGAGGAGTCACGCAAGGTTGGGGAATGAAAAAAACAAAACAAAAAACAAAGGGAGCAACCACACAAGGCAAGGAAGGAGCTGGCAACTGGAAGAAAAGACATAAAACATAATTAAAAAAGACAAATACCAGAAATGTTGCTCACACTTTTCCTTTTATGAAAAATTTGAAGAAAGATTTGCAAGGAAAACACTTAAGTGAAGTTAAAAAATGAAGAACTTTCAATTGACAACATGAATTTCTTTATAACTAGTAAAATCTTATTTAGAAAGATAGTGGACCCACATGATGTCCCATAACTAATCCAAAGGAAAAATACAGCTTACAAGTTTCAATAATTTGTACTCTAAAAATTCATCTTACACAACACTTAAAATTCCACATGTAATCATAAAAAACTGCTAATTTTCTAACCGTGCAAGTTCAAACCATCTCAGCTCCATCATGTGATCTGTAAGGTTTATTGTTCCTTGAATCAACAATGACTTGTAATCATAACTAAATTTTATTGATTTTTTAACCTCCTTCAACAACATTCTAAAGCTATAATCATTATTAGATAATTGAAGGAAAAACATACGATGCTTTATTAGCAAACTCAAACAATTATATATGCATCAAGAAAACATCAACACTGAAGCAATTAATTATTACCAAAGTCATAAAAAATACATCTTTCTTTTATTTATTTTCTATTCTTGATACTTTGTGAAGATGTCATTTCATTAACTCTCTTAACTCATTGATAATTTTCTTTGTCCTCTAGATGGAACTATCACAGTAAAAGACAAGGATCCATTGCATCTTTTAAATTCTTAAATAGTCTCATATAGGGCATTTTCAATCATTGTCCTTCACTATGTTCAGAAAGTTCTGCAAACTTCTTTGTTCACTCAATAAAAATACCCAGAGTTTAGATGTAAATATATATGTTGAAATAAATGAGAAACTTTGATTGTCTTGAATTAAACAATTTGTGGGACTAAATATCAGAGGTTGAGGAAAAGCATAAAATGTATTTCCCTTTGTTTAAATTATAAAGAGGAAAAAACTTTGAAGAAAACTAATAATTAATAAATGATTTAATGTGAGTGCAAGAAAACTAAGCTTTAAAAGAAAGTGGCCAACATAATTTATCAATATCTAAAGAAAAAATTGAAGTTCCTCATTTACTTTTGTAGATTGCGCAGAATGAGAGCCTGAGAGCATCAAGATATACATAAATAAGAGCATGTTGTTTAAACATCACAAAGAGTTACACAGTTTACATTAAAAGTAGAAGATACCAAAAAAACACATCAAAAGGTATGAAGAATGCAGTAACGAGTTGCCATAGCTTGCAATTTAGTTCAAGCCCTCATCTAGAAATTTGTGCTTCCAGTGGATGAAAATACAATTATTTTTGCAGATTTTGAGAATCGTCATTTATGGAAAGGGACAAAGATGGCTTTAAAAATGTTAGAATCTTAGAGAAGGTACATGGAAAAATTACTATTGTGGTTCCACAACACATGCCCCATTTTCGCCACTTGGCCTAATGGGGACCCCCTCCCCCCTTTTTTAGGGTTCTTTTTTGTTGTCTTTAGGGTTTCAGTTTGTTTTCCTTGTGCAATTAGTCTAGATAGATAGATTTTTCTTCATGCTTTCAATAAGACATTACTTACAACTATTTTTGCATGCAGAATTTTGATGTCCACCTTTTGAGATTTACGAAGAAATAGCGAGGAAAGCTGATACCCATGGGAGTAATAAGATTTTTGGAAATCCAAGAAGTGATAGAGAAGTTTTAAAGAGCTCACCCCAACATTCTTCCAAAATGTGGAGTCTTCAATTTTGACAAAGTTCAGAGAATTTCAACACTTAGCCATTTTTCAGTGTTGAAGGTCTGAAAGTTCGGAGGTTCGCAGGTTTGAAAGTTCGGAGGTTCGAAAGTCCGAAAGGCCAAAATTCCTAGACAACATTTTTTGGACAGCCAATTTTTGCATGGAGAAAAAACTTTTTGACACTTAGAAAATTTTCGGCCCTCCTAAATTTTTGGCCTTCCTAAAATTTCAGCCTTCCTACCTCCGAAATTTTTGGCCCCCTAAATTTTTGGCCTTCCTATTTTTTCAGCCCTCTAAATTTTTGGTCTTTCGGCCTTCCTATTTTTTTAGCCTTCCTAAAATTTCGGGCTTCCTAAATTTTCGGCCCCCTAAGTTTTCAGCCTTCCTATTTTTTTGGCCTCTGAAAAGTCTGAAATTTCAAAAGTTGGAGGAGAGTTTTTTTCGGCCTTACTATTTTTTCGGCCTTCTTAAAATTTCGGCCTTCCTAAAATTTCGAGCGTCCTAAATTTTCGGCCCCCTAAATTTTTGGCCTTCCTATTTTTTTGGCCCTCCTAAATTTTTAGGCTTCCTAAATTTTCGGCCTCCGAAAGTTTGAAAGTTGGAGGAGAGGTGGTTTTGACAAACATTTTTGAAGACCCTGTTTGTCGGCCTTTCGACCCTAGAGAATTTTTGGCCTCTGAAATTCTGAAGTCCGGAATTGGGAAAAGTGGACTTGAGACTTAGTCATTTTTTAGACTTTATTTTTTCGGACCAACTGTCGGGATTTGGACATTTTTTGGCACGTCCGAAGTTTAACTTCAGTTATATCAGAGTTGATTTTTCAGTCAACTGGGCTTCTATTTTGGGGTCTTTTCTGCATGATTTTGAGATCTCTTCCAATTGAGTCCACGTGGAGAAGCCGCAACCAAGGATCAAGGGCAGAATTGTGAAGATTATCAAGAGTATGCACGAGTTCTAGCTCCATTTTCAAGATGTTTAATGCATGATTTGGTCAAAGTTTTGTAATGCACAAGGTTTAATTTTGTGCTAGGGTAGTTTAACTAAGTTTTGGAGGTAGTTTCATTAATGCAATCTCTAGTTTAGATTTATTTCCAAGTTTTAGATGCAGCCAAAACCCTAGCTGCGAAAATAAGAGCAGAGCTCTATAAATTATATTAACATAATGTAATGAGGGTCGATTTGATCATTAATACAATACATACAATTGGTGATTCATTCATGGTGTGATGCTTCTACTATCTATGCGAAATTTGTGAATGTGTGATTTGCTCATTCTTTATTTCAAAGAGCCAATTGATTGTTTAATGATTTCACATCTGCGATTATTACTTCGGTGTTTGCTGGTATTACATTGATATGTTGTGACGAATTTTCAAGAAGAATATTCTTTGGTGCTTGAAGATTAACTTGTCTCACGTGTGCACACATCTGTGGTGGCTTTGTGATCTGATGAGTTTTGGCTTATCATACGTTTGCGTCTGTTTCGTTCCACTAATGATTGCATCCATATAGCTGAAGATTGTGATATGATTTGATTTCTATTTTGTGGGTTTCTTCATCTTCTTGGTTATTTAATTCGCATAATGGTGTGATGCTAGTTTATGTCCATTAGGTTTTCTTTTCGGAAATTTCATTTAAATTTCTCTTTACCCCACTCCTTCTTACCCTCTTTGCAAATCATTTTAGTAGATTAATTAGATCAACATTGCTTTATTCTAAATCTGAAAATCCAAAAAAGAAATATTTTGGTTTCCTAAAGTTTGTTTTACAGTTTTCCCTAAGAGAAGAACCAACAAAGGCCTCCTTGTTAACAGATTCACATCTATCTTCCATTGAGCTATCCAAGCGGTTGAGACCCAGCCAGAAGGAACCTTGAGATTGATTCCACCAATCTTCCAAGAGGGGAGTTTGTTCGTGTAAATTCCTAGTCATTGTCTTCATGTAAAAATGATGCTCAACAATTACAATTAGTTGTGCAAGGCAATCTAAAAGCAGGTTACATAGATGGATATGTTAGATATTGGGAAAACAACAAATAAAGGACCAAGGAAAGATTACAAAGAGCTGCAACAAGCTAAATAGCAATATAAATGTAATTTAAATAGTAGACAGAGATATATAAACAAAGATATTTAAACAATAAAGATATAATATAATGGAATAACAAAGATACGTGTGAGACAATAAACTTGCATGCACAAAGAGATATTTAAAACTTGATAAAATGTTAGAGTAGAACAAATGAACAAAATCCAAATCCTTATAGTCGTTTGACAAAGGGTGAGGTTAGATCTGAAATAAAACTTGAAATGAAGAAACTAAAGTGGGTTTGGCGGAGAACCCTCCAAATCCAAAAAAAATAAAAAAAATCTACTCTCTGGCGTCAAGCCATCCAAAGAGGGTTAGAAAATAAAAAACTAAAATGACAGAAGAACAAGAAAAAGCTACAACAAATATTATATCAACAAGAAGAGACTTTATTCTTCAGATGGCACCTTCCTAAAAAACACTTAAACAAGGATTAAACCTGCTCTAATACCATGTTAGAAGTATGAAAAAATGAAAAGAAGTTAAGGAAAGAACCCAAGAAAGTATAATACAAGAATGAATTTTACCATAGACCAAGAATGAGATAATGCTTCAATATCAATCACCAACATGTGAATGCTCCAAGAATCCAAACAACAAGCCAAGAGATTTTGAAAGGGGAAAGCAAAGAAATCCCCTTGTGACATTATGAATGAGGCCATAGCCTAAAATGAGAAAGAGAGAGAGAGAGAGAGAGAGAGAGAGAGAGAGAGAGAGAGAGAGTTGCTCACTTACAATAACTTCATCATGAGAAATGAGAGAGAGGAGCATCTCTTAAATAGAGATGAGAGAGAGGAGTTAGAATGTAACTCCCAAGTCTATGAATGCCACCATTCATAAGTGTGTGCAACAAGTGCCCATATCCTCTTAAGGAGGAATAAACTAATTTCCTTATTAAAGGAATTACAAAATATGAGTTGTCCTCCCACTTGGACTCTAGAGGACAAAAATACATGAAGGATACCTTGGTTTATCCTTATTTAAATAATACAACCAACGAAAGATTATAAATTCTAACACAATTCCTATGTTTTATGGATCTTATTACAATATTTGGAAAGTTCAAATGAGAGGTTACATGATTTCTATAGGTTACACTACTTGGAAAGTTGTTGAGTGAATGGCCTTACTACTATAGATGAGATTTCATCCTATGAAGAGAATGGAAAATTAAGGTATGTAATTTTTAGTACTTTATCAAAGATCGAGCTAACAAAATTTATTTCTTTGAATACTCCTTATGAAGTTTGGGAAAATTTTAAAGAGACCTATGAAGGAAATGATAGGGTCAAGTTATCAAATAAGATAACAACTAAGTGCCAATATGATAATTTGAGAATGGAAGAAGGTGAAGATATAACAAGCTACTTTCAGAGGGTTAACAATGTTGTAAATGAAGTCAAAAATCAAGGTGGCACTTTGATTAATGAAGATGTTATGGAGAATATTTTGATAACTTTACCAAAGAGCTATAATGACAAGATCTTAGTTATTGAGGAAGTTTATGATCCAAATAAGTTTACCATAGAATAGTTATTTGGAACCTTGGCTGCATTTGAGTTGAGGAAATTTGGAAAAGAAAGGAACAAATATAAAACAACCTTTAAAGCCATAAAGACAAAAGATGATCAGATAATGACATTTTATATGAGTTGGAAGAAAACTTTACAAGGAAGCTAAAGAAAGGTGCTGACAAATACAAAGGTATGTTACCTCTTGAATGTTTTAGATGTGGAAAGATTGGTCATTTAGCAACTAGATGTATGTAAAAAGGAACAAGACACAAGTTTAAAAAGTTAATTAAGAACGCATGTCATGCTAATGAAAATTCTAGTATATAGGATGATGAATTAGATTAAGAGGATTATTTATTTTTGGTGAAACAAGAAGAACCTAGATTTGATATCTCTAACATTTGTCTAGGTGATAACATTGGAATTGCATTGTATGTTGGAATAAATAAAAATGAATGGTTGATTGATAGTTGATGTTCAAATCATATGAATGGTGATAAAATTAAGTTTGTGAAACTTGAGAAATATGATGGAGATCTTGTTAGATTTGGAGATGATAAAGTGAAATAGATTGTTGGAATTGGCTCTATTACCTTTGATGGAAAACATAAGACTAACAATTCTCACTATGTAAAGGGTTTATATCATATTCTTTTGAGTGTTAGACATATGTGCAAAAATGGCTACAATGTTGTATTTCAAGATGATGGTTGCGAGATCTAGAAGATATCTAGAATTGTTATTGAAGTTGGTAGAAGACTACGTGGAAACATGTATCAACTTGAAGGAGCTACAAATACTTTCTTATTATCTTGTCCTGATGGTAATTGACTCTATAACTGGAGAGTGTGACACATAAATTTTGACAACTTGGCATGGATAAGTTTAATAAGTGCAATAGGAGATTTGCCAAGGCTAACCAAACCAGACAACATTATCTGCAAAGGATGCCAGAAGGGAAAACATACAAAGAGATGCATTCAAAGGAAAAGATCATTCATCTACCAGCCTGTTGGATCTTGTACACACTAACCTATTTTGTCCAACTAGAACAAGAAGATTAAGAGATATTTCATGCTTTTTATTGATGATTATTCTAGATTAACTTGGGTTGCATTTTTGAGAGAGAAATCGGAAGCATTAGAGAAATTCAAGATATTTAAAGCAAGATCTAATAGAGGAGGAGATTTTACTTCTGATGAATTTAACAATTTTTGTGAGAAACATGACATTAAAACATAATTATCATCCCCTAGAATAAAGATTTTAATGATGATATTATTTGATATTGAGTGGTTTGCTTTGTTATTAATGAATGTTTCCATCAATGATAAAGGGGGAGATTGTTGGAATGTGATGTTGATGCTATTATTATTTTTGGCATTAATGGTTGTCATTGATGTCAACATATCTTATGCTTGGATGAAGATTTGATGATTTTGTGATCTATATTTGTGTGCTACAGATGATGTGTTGTGAAGATTTATCTATGGTCATGTTTGTCCTGGTCCCATTCATGTTGCAACATATTGTTGTTCACTCCTTTGGGTTCAAACCTATCTGGAAAGTGGTTAGCGTGCTCTAGAACAAGTGTTTGCATTGTAATGTGTATATCCTATTTCTTGGTCCCAGATGCTATAGTGAATGTGTATCATGTTGTATTATAGAGGTTCTATGTATTGACGTGTATGTAATTATGTGCAACCAATAATAGACAAAATTATTCTTCTAGTGTTTCTATTGTTGGTAGCAATTATTTTAGTGGTGGATTCCCTTTCATTATTCTTATTCTAGAAGTGAGTCTTTTTGTATTGGCAGTGAACCTTATTACTTTTGGGCAGTGAGCCCTACCGATAGTGAACCTTACCTGTAATTGGAAAACCTATAGTGAGCCTTTATAAAATTCACCTTAACCAGTGTTTATGTTCATGAGAATTAGTTTCTCCATGGTTTTTCCCATCTCAGGTTCCCACGTAAATTCTAGTGTTTATGGTGTATGATGCTCATGTTCTTTCATGTTCATATCTATTTTAATTTTTAGATTGCATTAATTTTTCTCTGGATCAAATAAGGTTAAGAAAATTGTTTTATAATAATTGATTCATAGGTAGAAATATTTGAAATAAGGAGAACATCCTTAATACAACTATTAGGCATCTATGCAATCCCTTTTCTTGCAAGTGGCAAAAATCTCAAGGGGTGAAATGGTGTACTACTAAATGATTTCTTCTTATGCCTCTAGTAACTTCTAATATATAGTAGTTGCATGTCCTTATTTAACATATACATTATGAGGATCTCCTAATATTTTCTTTGCTTAAGAGTAAGACTCGCTATATTTAGAAGATTTATTATTTTAGGGTTGGGTTGATGTTTCTTAGCTAATATACACTTTCAATTTGGGGAACTTTAACTACCTGATTTAGATTGTGTCTTAAGATTTTTTGAGTTATTTCATTTTACCTTTGGATGACTATGCAACCAATGCAAATGAAATATGAATCTATGCAATGTTTTTGGATTTTTTCTTTTTAAGGGAATGCTTGCTAATGAGATCTGAACCTATGTTATGTTTTTGGATTTTTTTGCCTTTTAAGGGATGCTTGGAAATGAAATATGAAACTATGTTATGTTTTTGGATTTTTTTACTTTTAAGGGATGCTTGGAAATAAAATATGAATATATGATCTTTTTGAGGTTTTTTATTTTTATTTTAAGGAATGTCAAATCTTGATTCTATGATGGTAGACCAAAGTTAGCACAAGGAAATTCTAGAACTCAGAAGGACAATGATCGAGATGATGGTTGATAAGTGTCCAACCTAAACTGACTAATAAGTTTTGGGCCCAACCTTTGGTGGGATAATGAAAATATATGAGATCAAGATAATCAAGATAACTAAGGTTTGATCAAGATTTGATTATTTCATTGATTGTGAAATGATAAGATTTATGGTTATGGTATTGGATGGATGCTTGAATACAATTGTAATCAAAGGATGTGTTTGTAAGCTAAAAAACTTAAGTATGTGAAAAGTGTAATGTTGAACTAGGGAAACTGACATGTCTCAAGTCTCTATGTTAATCAAATATGATGTCTTAAGTTTTGATTCCAGAGCGCAATTTTTGAATATGTGTCAAGGAAATTACCAATTGCGGTGCAAATTTTCTCAGATGTGCCATAGAAAATTATTGTTATTGTGTTGTAGCTCATAATTGTGATACATAAAGTCTCAATTGTAGTGTTACAACGTATCACATTTAGAATTTAAATTTAAATAGTACCATGATAAAATGTTGTAAATATGTGGTTGACTACCATAAATGTGGTGTTGAAGTTATCAATTACGGTGAATAATTTATCAGTTGTGTAACTCTAGTTATTTCTAGATCTTCCAGGAACAATCATGTTACAAAATAACTAATATGTATTATTCTAGTATGTTATTATATATTTTTTGTATGAAATTATTTTTCATGTTGGCCAAATTTATCATATCATATTTTTTATGAATAATACACTAAAAAAATAGTAGAAAATAACAATAGTTGATTCGACTATTGATTTCAAGGAATAAGGATAAGGCCAAAAAGGCTAATAGTTCCACTAGTATAACACAAATTGTAGACACTTATAAGAATTTGCAATCTAATTGGTGTGAGACACCTCTCTTTCAAGAGAAAATAGCTAGAGGTTCAATGGAACAAGGGATCACATTTTCTCTCTTCCCTAGAGGCTAGAGAAGCCAAACCTGAGAATTTCTAATTCAACTCAGGAGTGTATATCATGATAAAATTCAAGGTATGATCTACATCCCTTACACCACACTAAACAATGATTGATATATCCTAGGCTTCTAATAAACATAGTTTCATAGTGAGGGACACTCATGAATAAAGAGCTTATTTATAATAGTTTGATACTAGGAAACACTCTCTCATTTTCATCACCAAACAAGTCTTGATAAATCAAGGATCCTACAACTAATCATCAAACAATGTTGGCCACTTATTAAGGAACATATTTCACTCCCACTCCTTTATGTACCCCATTGAGAAGCATGCTTAATGTCATCAAACATTAAGGTGATGAAATCCCTAGGAAAACCCTATTGAAAAATAAAAGGAGGCTATCATATGTTTCTCTTACACCTAAGTTCACAAGGGCACGTGACGAGAGATAATAGACACATAATAACACATGATTATAACATAGAGACTTGCAAGCACACAATACACAAAAATTAGGGTTCTTTAACCTTAGAAACCAAAATGTGAGCTATCTTATAAAACACAAACACATCAGGTTTTATGATTAATGTCTTCTTTCAACGTATTGCACCAAATGTATCAATAGTTTTATGATTAAATATACTCCCAATATTTGCCAAATATCTACACGTGTGATTAATAACACAAATCCCTTATCTAAGTGAATAAGAATTTACCAGTCAAATGCATCACCAAAATATCTACACAAATGTGATTAGTAAGATGAAACCCTTATCCAAGTGAAATGGAATACATAAAATGATTGAAACCTTAAAGTTCTACACATTTTCTAATTTATTAGTTAGACACATTGAAATACAACCATAAGTGGCACAAAATGTTTTGATTGTAGTAGAAGAAATTATAGATTTGACACAAGATTTAATAGATGTGTCACTAAACATAACAACTATGATAGGGAATTTAGAAGACACATTGATATAACTTGTAATGCATAAAAAATATGAAATAGAAAAGAAATAAAAAAAAATCAAATCTCACTATCTACATGCAATAGAAATAACATCAATTTTTATAAAGCATTGAAGTCATTTAACATCAAAAAAAGTAACACGTGTTGTAGGATCTCAAAGAAAAATATAGAGTCATAAGTAAATGTATCATGGGATTAGAAATTACATCATAGAACTCTTCTTATGCATCACAAAATCTATTAGATGTGGTGCAAAACATGTCAAATACACCACAAGATTCTGCAACTTCAAAAACTCAAAAAGTTCTAACAAAATTTGTTAGATTAAGGACATGGGTCCCATCAAGCATGCCAAAATGTGAGATCAAATCAACCATGCACACAAACCCTCAAAAGGAACCATAAAAATCCTTAGATTTATGCAAAGATCTAATCAGGATTTTACAATTTCAAAAACTCAAAAATTTCTTATGAAATTTGTTAGATTAGGGACATGAGTCCCACCAAGTGTGCCAAGATGTGACATTATAAATCAACCATGTGCATGAACCCTAAAAAGGCACCACAAAAACCCTCAAATTTATGAAAAAGCTCTAATCTACCCAATGAAGAACAAAATTGATGAAAGAAATTAGAAAACCAACACAAAATTATATCTTCCATCATTCACATTGAATTACCTCCAATGTCCTCAAATTTTGTGATTCAAATTATTGCTCTTGGATTTGTATGTGCACTAACACATAAAGGCTCAAAAGTTGATTGATCACAAAAGCTTTGAATAATTGTGGTTAAATCAAATGAGAATGAAATTCACATTTATATGCTCAATTTTTTTTTTATCAATAATAGAGATCAAGTAAGAAGATGGATGAACTATATTGGAGGATGATTCCAGGTGTAGTGCCTCTTGTGTTTGCATTCCATTCCATGGTGATTTTGATATGAGATATACTCTTCATTTAGTATTATGATTATCTGCATTATGATATACATTCAATTATAGTTAATCAATTTGGTTGTCAGTATCTTGGTTGTGATAGATGGTTAAATTGTGTTACTATTTTCAGTTTGATCATATATACATGATGATTCTAGTAATGTGACATGATGCCTTATTATGATGATATCTAGAGTATTTTGAATTCGAGACAATTGATTATGTATCAAGATGATGTTATTAGACTCCTTTATTATTGTGTTTTTATGTTGTTGGATATATTAGTTATTTGCTTTTAGTGATTTATGCTTAGAATAGTCATAAAATTATTTATTTCAATGCTTTAAATTTAAATTCAATGTTAGTTTAATGATATCATGTTTACTACTATATCACACAATTTCTATGCATAATATCCTTTGTTCAGTACAAAGTGAGACAAAGTTGTAGTCACTCATTTGTGAGATCTACATGATGTATCACTCGCCTTTGTTCTTTATTATCATGTATTTTATGTGCTTCAACTATTTGTATCATGAGCATCTACACTTGATGTTTTCTTGTTTTAGTCAACAGGTATCAAACACATTCTGCTTGACTTGTAGGATTTGAGTGTGTATATATCCCTAGTAGTGGCACATGAGATAGTAGCTTTGGCCCTTTGTAGTGAGCCAATGTTGTCCCTATATGGATGACATATCTGTAATTATAGTATATTCCTCTGGTACATGTTGGTAAATTTGGAGTCATATTGCATTTGTGATAGACCAGTGTTTGTCTATGCATTTAGAGTTTCCACAGTTGTTGTGGAAGGATTTTATTTGAAATGTTGATTTTTATTTAATCGAGGAATATTATTATTATTTTTATTTACCGGCTAATTTTTTGTAGTTGGATTCTTATAATTATTGGAACTGATTTTATTTTATTTACGAAAAAGGAAAATGGATTATTTAAATAATTTAAATAATCCATTTGAAAGTCACTTTTGGGAAAAATGCTTTATAATTTATAAGCGAGTTTCTTTTACTCACTTTTCACTTTGCTCTTTTGTAAAAAATAAGATTTTGCTCTGATTTGTGTTGGAGAAAATCAATTATTTGCTTGTTGGGTAAAATACGGTTGTTAAATTCATGTGTGGAGTGGCTCGTTGGAATTGTGATAGGATTTCTCTGTTTTGTTGAAGGTTTCATCTGATTTGGTGGAGTTTTTATTTTCTTCTCATCTTTTTGGGTTCTCTCCATTTGTGTGAGGTAGGGCATCTCACAATTTTCATTTTTCTTCATCTTTTTTAATGAAATCTTTTACAATAGATTAGTGGGCTGAGAATCACTATTCCACCATGTTTTTGTTTGATTTCATCACTTGGTTGGATGGGCGTGAGTATTTCTTTATTTTCCCATTTGGATTTTGGGGTTTTAGCGTTGTTATGCTATTGGATTTCCGTGAAGTACCTAAAAATGGATTTTTATTTGATAAATGTGATGTTGGGTGCTTAAATGGATTTTGATTTCATCAATTTCTGTGATGTTTGATTTTTGGGCATTTTTGGGTTTTCCTCATTTTGTGTGCCATCTAGATTTGTCATTTGGCACGATCAACATGATTCAAATATTGGAGTGGATTGTCCTCCATGTTTTCATCCACTCTATTGTTTTACTTTGTAGTTTTTGGATATGTGGACAAATTCGTACTCCCAAAAAAGTGCTTGGTGGAGTTTGCCATGGGTATTTGTATTGCATTTTTCCTTCTTGTGGATTTGACTCAATGCTTGATTTGGGATCACATTTTGAGTATGTGATGGATATATTTGAGACCACATCACAAGAATATTGAGTGTGCCCTGTCATAATCTTGAGAGACCCGCACTCTTGGTTGAGACTAATTAAGCTCCCATGAGTATTTTTTGGGGTTTTATGCATTTTGCTTGTTGTATTTTGCATTATGCCTCATTGTGTAATGAGAGGGTTTCATTGTTTGGGTAGAGTGTGGAGTCACTTCTCGCATGTACCTATCTCGTAAGTGGCCTAATTTGGTAACATGGAGAAGTAAATAATAATTGAAAACATAATAAACTAAATTGGGGATTCAAACTTAATGATACGAGTATTTTGATTGTCTGGCCAACTGAGTGTGTTGATTGAAGACACAATATTTGGCCATCTAAGGGTGTTGATCGAAGATACATTTTATGCCTGGTCATCTATAAATGTGGATCGAAGACTTGATGCTACTTGGGCTACTAAGAGCCAAGTAATAAAACTCCACTAGATTCCTTGTATTTGTATCCTTTATAGCTCTGAGTAATGACCCTAAGATTTTGCATTGTATTTATATTTGGACTATGGTTTCATCCTTGAATCATGCATTCTAATTGGCATGAGTGTAGCCTTCTTGGTGTGTTTGGTTACCTTGTATTTGTGGCTAAGTTTCTATCTCTATGAGAATGGTGGGGTGGGCCTAAGGGTTCCACGTGGTAGGGTGGCATTGCACATTACCACTTCTAGGGATCAATGTAAAAGTGATGAACTTCCTCCAGTTACAAGACTTGGAGATTGAAATCTCACTTCCCTTTGATAGAATTAGTATATGCTCATGTTTTATACTTGATGTTCTTGTTTTTATCTTAGTTTCCTTTATGCTTTCAATTCATGCTTTATGGATACAATCGAGTGACTATGGCCTCAATATGTTTTTTTCTAGTACTCCTTGGTGTGGAGCTACATGCTTTTTAGCTATACATTGCAGTTAGATTAGGTTTTGTTCTTTATTTCTTGCATTTTTTTGTCTAAATTCATAGATTGGAATCTACACCTGTAGTTCAGTGTCTCTGCAAGCCAAACTAGTATCTCCGCCTCTTTGGATTAAGACTTTTTATCTCAAAAAGTTTACCAGTCACATATCAGTGTCTATTCTTTGAGAATCAACATCTATACAAATCGGCGTTTACACTTTGAGATTTAGTGTATGCTCTTTGAGAATTAATGTTTGTGCTTTGAGAATCAACATTTGTTGAAATAAATGTCTGTAGAGCTATAATCAATGTCCTTGTCTGCTTTATCATCTCTGACCAGTTTGGTGCCTCAATCAATTTTGGGAACTAGGTGTTTGACCTATGCATTTGAGTTGGTTTTCAGAGGGTTCTATGGCCCCTATTGTTTGAGGATTTTTTTTTATGTTAGTGTTTATGTTTGTGGTTAAAAGGTAAATGAACTTATAAGGCTAATCACCATAGGAACATCTATTTGGGCTTAAAAAGATCATATGTTTTATTGGGTTGATATTTTTTATTGTTTCCCTCTTTGTTAGCGATGAATGCTTTCCATCTTAGCCTTTCATGGTACATGTAAATTGTCTAAATCCTTGTAGGGAAATTGTTAGGAATAACAGTCCACCAATACAACTAAGAGGGGGGGGGGGGGGTGAATCATTTATATGACATATTATTAAACTTTAAACTTTGAATAACATCAATATCAAATCCAATGAACACAATGAAATGCCAACACAATAACACAATATTTTGTTGTCGAGGAAACCTTGTTAAAGGTAAAACCCCTGTGGGAATTAACACCCACTAATGATGTACTGAGAGTCTAGTATCCTTGCTAGAAGATCTAGCCATGTTAGGAGTTGATTAAAACATTACAGTACACATTCCTTGTTAGAGGACATACCCTGTTAGGAGTCAAGAAAAAGAAAGGTAGGTTCACTGCCCAAAGATGGTTATGTCCACCTTTAGAACTCATTGTTCTCAACAAAAGTGTATATAAAGAAATACACAATCTTTTGAACTGTCCGATAGCAACTATCTTTGCTTGATCAATTCCAATGAAGTATATAATTATCCTCTACTCTACATCTAGTAGACTCAAGCTCACAGATTTCAAAATTCTCTTTCACATCACATACAATCTCCCATTTATATCTTTTCAAAAGAAAAGATCTTACATATATACCCTATTACAAAATAAACCATCAGGTCGGCCAACTAGGCTTTCCTGATATACAAATAATTACATAACTCCTTGCTAAGATACACACATTATCTAAAACAAGTATACAATAGTTACAATTCAATAATTAAGGACCAACATCTATAAATCATGCTCGCCATTCATGATATATGCTACAACTCTCAAGTCGGCTTCCAAATAGGTCTTCTCCAGAATACACGCCACAACCGACGTCATCCTACTTTATGTACCTTGTACAAACCATGGAACATTCTTCATTACCATATATGTCATCTCTTAATCTTGCATACACTGAACCCTTATCACCTGTAAGATATACCCAAAACTCAGAGACTTACTTTGTCAACTTCCACTGTCACTGTCTAGTAACCAATCTTCACCAAATCTTATGTAACTCAGCCAATATGCAATATTACATCATGTGATCTTAGATATAAGATCACACAACTTTCATGTACACACAACTGACTTCCCATATTCTAAAACATCCGTACAGTATCCATACACCGTAATAACCAACATGTTCTCTTCACAGAAACATATGTTGACATCAATGACAAAACATGAATGACAATAGCAATAACTTCCATCATCACTCAACGTAGTGATTAAACATATTAAATGTATCCAGTAATCTCCCCAATGCATTAGCAATATCCAATAATCTCCCCCTTTGGCATTGATGGCAACATATGGGAAAATCCATCAACCTAAAAGTATTTTCTCAGTACCTTTACCACATAGTCTCTTTCCCCAATACATAGTCTCTTCCATGTAGGATTTTCACATAGTCTCTTCCCCGCTTTGACAAAAATGGCAAAGGGTTCCATAAGTCATAAATTGTCTTCCACAACTATCTTCAATGATCACTCCCCCTGAGGAGTAGATCCCTACTAGAATATGATAAGGCTCTGAAAACCTCTGGACTGATGCATCCATGCATCATTTAATTCTGACTAAGAGGGGCCTGCACGCCAAGCATACCTCTGAGATACTCAAAGGCATCTTTTGGAAATGGTTTTGTAAAGATGTCTTCTATCTATTCCTTTGTGCTAATGTATTCTAATCTTATTTCCTTCTCAGCTACCTTATCTCTCAAAAAGTGATACTTAATAGAAATATGCTTAGTTTTAGAGTGCATCACATGATTCTTTGACATGTTTACTATACTAGTGTTGTCACAATGAATAACCACTAGTTCACCAAAAGTTATTCCAATGTCTTTCAACATTTGTTTCATCCAAACAATTTAAGTACAGTTAATAGTAGCAACAACATACTCTGATTCTATAGTAGATTGAGCTATACAATCTTACTTTGTACTTAGCCATGAAATCAACTTTTTCCCAAGGAAAAATGCACCTCCACTAGTACTCTTCTTGTCATCAATATTTCTGCCCAATCAGCATCAGTATAAGCATGAAGTTCAAAGTTATCATTTCTATCATACCATAAGCCATATTCTATTGTTCCTTTCAGATATCTAAATATCCTTTTCACAACAACTAGGTGTGTCTCTTTAGGTTCTGCCTGATATCTAGCCACAATTCCAACAACATTAGCAATATCCAGTCTAGTGTGAGTTAGATATTGTAATCCTCTAACTATTGATATGTACTTGGTCTGAAAAACACACTTTTTCTCATCATTACTTGTCAGTTTATGAATAGTCACCATGGGTGTACCAATTGGTTTACAGTCTTCCATTCCAAACTTTTTCAACATTTCTTTAAGATACTTAGTCTGAGAAATAAAAATGTCATTCTTGCTCTGATTTATTTGTAGTCCTAGAAAGAATTTCATTTCTCCTATCATGGACATCTCAAATTTGTTTTCCATCTCTTTAAAAAATTTCTTACATAATTCACCATTGCCTCCAAAGATAATATCATCCAAAAAAACTTCTATTATCAAAACTCCATCTTCACTAGTTCTTAAATATAAGTTACTGTCAGCATTACCTTTTCTAAACCAAGGCAAAGTAATTATTTGTCTAACCTTGCATACCAAGCCCTTAGAGCTTGATTTAGTCCATATAGTGCCTTTTTCAACTTGCATACCATGTCTTCATCTTTGCATAGAGGAAATCCATCAAGTTGTTCTATATACACTTCTTCTTCAAGATCCCCATTCAAGAATGTAGATTTCACATCCATCTGATATACCTTGAAGTCCTTATGTGCAGCATAAGCCAAAAAAAATCTCACAACATCTATCCTAGCAATAGGAGAAAATGTCTCTTCAAAATGTATGCCTTCTTGTCGTGAACAACCTTTACATACCAATCTTTCTTTGTTTCTTAAAAAAACTCCTTCATTCATTTTGTTTCTAAAAACCTACTTAGTTCCTATTACATTTTTGTCTTTAGGTCTAGGAACCAATTCCCAAGTGTTATTTTTCTTTATCTGTGACGCAGTCAAGGATGGTGGATCCAATTAAGGACAGTCCAAACCTTGAAGCTTCAGAACAACACAACAAAATACTCAACAACACAACAACAAATAATTGTTTAACTTCTAATTTTCATTAACATGCCCGACTGTAAGGCCTTCTGGGTTAGGGCCAATTATAATAAAAAATAATTATGCAAGATCCAAACAGATCTAATACAATCTCAGCTATTTCAGCTCTGGAGACAATCAAAAGCTGATGGAAACCCTAAGGCAGATCTAAACTTGAGCTCGCAAGCCTCCAAGCAATCTCCTTGTCTCCAAGTGTGCAAACCACTAGCTCTACAACTACAAACTATCAGATAACAATCTGATTTGCAAGATCATGCAAGATCTTTTCCACAACTTTGCCATCTTTCAAAACCTTGGATCTAATTTGCTAAGTCTTCCAAGACATGAACTTCTATGATCTCCTGATGATCCTCCTAAACATCTACCCAAACATCCTATAAATACTAATCATCAGCCACAAGTCGGTTGGATGAAACCATTAACTCCCCCCAATAATTATTAAATGCAATACAAGTCGGCATCAAAATAGCCTTCCAAACATTTAAATCAATATGTCATCCTGTAACAACAACTTCCAACAATAAATGCACCAATTCGGCCCAAAAAATCACACAGAACTCCAGTCGGTAAACCAGAACTACCGAGCAACAATGAAATAACCGAGCATACCAGGCACCGCCAAGCACCAGTGTTGACCGAGCATCACAGACATCGTTGAGTAACACTTTCATCAAGCGCCAAGGATTACCGAGTTCCTTGAATGATCGAGCTTCCTTCAATGACCGAGACCATCGATCAAGGCTACAACCGAGTAACACCAGCCAAACATACACCTCCCATACAGATCCACTGAGTACCCTAGAATGCCCCTGCATCAATCTAATCTAACTCTTCTTGCATGGCTTTTATCCAAGATTCATCTCTACAAGATTCATCTATAGTCTTTGGTTCAACTTGAGAAATTAAACAAATTTCTTCCCTTGTCTTTGATCTAGTCATTACTCCTTGACTTGTATTACCAATAATTTGATTTTCAGGATGGTTTTTCTTTACATACCTTAGAGTCTTAGGAATCTCAATAGCCTCATTTGTGTCATCATCACAAGTCTCATTTTCACATTCAGTCTCAACAAGTTCTTCTTCTTCTATAGTAGCAGCCTCCTTGATCTATGTAATCTGATTACAATCATACATTCTCTCTTGTATCTGAAACCTTTCATCTATCTTCACATTGTTACTTTCAATCATCTTTCTTAATCTCAAATTAAAACATTTGTAAGCCTTGCTCTTATTAGAATAACCAAGGAAAATTCTTTCATTACTTCTAGCATCAAATTTCCCTATCTCATCATCTCTCTTGATATAGCATTTATGACCAAATATTCTAAAATATTTTACAGTAGGAGAATTATTAAACCATAATTCATAAGGAGTCTTACTTGTACCTTCTTTGATTTGAATCATGTTCAATGTGTACACTGTTGTCCCAACAACTTCTCTCCAATGCACATGAGATATATTTCCTTCAAGCAACATTGTTCTAGCAACATCCAGTATTGTTCTATTCCTTCACTCTGCTATCCCATTCTATTGTAGAGTCCTAGGAGAAGATGTCTGTCTTTGTATTCCATGCTCTTCATAGTATGAATTGAATAGATCTAAAGTAAACTCTTCACCTCTTTCTGACCTCAAACATTTTATCTTTAAGCCTAATTCATTCTCTACTTTTTCTTTGAATATCTTGAATTTATCAAATGCTTCTGATTTCTCTTTCAAGTAAGTGACCCACATCATTCTAGAAAATTCATCAACAAAAAGTATAAAATACCTTTCACCATAGTATGATCTTGTCCTTGTAGGTCCACATAGGTTTGTATGTACCAGATCCAACTTTCCTTTTGTTGTATATGATTTTCTTTTATAACTGCTTCTAGTTTGTTTTCCCATAACACATTCTCTGCATATGGTGTTAGATGGTTTCATAATCTTCGGTAGATCTCTTACTTCATTAGTCAAACTTGCCTTCACAATATTATCAAAATTAACATGATAAAAGATTTTGTGCCATAACCAACTGTCATCTACCTTCGCAACAAAACAAGAAGCTCCAGATGTATTTAACTCAAACACATTACCTCTAGATTTAGTGTCGGTTGCAATCAAGTTTCATGTCTTACCTTTGATAAAACATTTCCCCATGAAAGAAATTTAATTGAAATCCCTTATCCATCAACTATCCAACACTCAACAAGTTATGCTTAAGTCCATCAACAAGCAATACATAGTTATTATTAGTCTTTCCATCCAAGGTAATAGATCCTACTCTTATGATAGGTTTAGGAACATTGTCTCTAAATCTTACAACACCACCATCATACTTCATTAATTTAACAAAAAAAAATTTGTCTCCAGTCATATGATGTGAACAACCACTGTCTATAATCCATTCAGATTTCTTATCAACATGTTATACTAAAGCTTTTTCCTCATGTACCGGTTTTTCATCTTTAATAGCAATAAATCCAATCTCCTCATAATCCAAATCATCATCATCAGAAATACCTTCACTAGCATAATAACATTCCTTATCCTTTGAATACTTAGACTTGAAAAACTTAGGTTTGTGCTTAGGAACTCTTGTGGGACATCTAGATGCAAAGTGACCTATCTTATTGCATGAAAAATATTTCAAAGGTAACTTTCCTTTAAATTTACCCTTACCTTTCTTTTCTCTTCTAGTGATTAGTGCAACAAGTTCATCTAGCTTTCTTTCATCTACTTGTATCTGTACCCATTCATTAGCATATTCACGGAGCTCTTCTTTTATGTTCTCACTGCTGGTGCTCGAAAGTGCAGACATTATCTTCTTATGTGTAGATGCTTTAAATGTTGTTTCAACTTTAGGTACAAAATCTCCCATTTATGCAACTTCAAAAGTAGTTAGATTTACAATCAACATTTCTCTGCTAAAGTTCAGAGTCTAAGGTATAACTTCCTTTATAGCCTAAACTTTGGTCTTATAGATTGGTGTCAATGATCTAAGCATCTTCACAATGACTCCTTCCTCTTCATAAGTACCTCCATAATTTTTTATTCCAATCACAACCTCTGTAACTCTTTGTACATAAGCCCTAATGTTCTCACCATCCTTCATTTGTAGCTTCTCCATCCTTGTTTTCTAGTTCTGTAACTTCACTTGCTTTGTAAACTTGTCTTTTTCATACAATGCCTCTAATCTTGTCCAAATCTTGTGTTCTGAATCCATATCTTTCACTTCAGTAAATTCTCCTTCAAAGAGTGCGTTGATTAGTGCTTCCCTTGTGACCATATTATATGAGAATATCTTCTTTTCATCATCAGCTTTTTCCAATTCATCCTCAACCTTCATAGCCACCTGATTCTTTGTAATCATCTAGTAGTCAATGCCCAAACATAGTAAATGAGTTCGCATCTTGTTCTTCCAACTATCAAAGTTTTCAGGATCAAATTTTGGATTATCCTTCCGATAAAATGTCATCTCCAAGATCACCTCAAGCTATTAATATTTCTCTCTAAGGACCAGTAGCTCTAATACCAATTGTTAGGAATAACAGTCCACCAATACAACTAAGAGGGGGGGGGGGGGGGGGGGGTGAATCAGTTATATGATAGATTATTAAACTTTAAACTTTGAATAGTAACTATTGTATGCACCCTAAAATGGTCACCTAGACTTTGGGCCCCATTCTTCAATTTATCAAATGATGGAACCAATTTATCAATTTTCTGAATCAATATTTTCAAATTAAATCAATTTCCTTGATCAAATCCTAATTTTATCATTTATTCGATTATATTCCATGGGCTAAACATTTTATCCTAAGTTTTTTTTATTTATTTAAAAGGAATTTCCTCCCCTTTTATTAAATAAAAAGCCCCCACCTTTCCTCTTATCCTAAGTTGCACAAATAAAGAATTATTCTTATTTTATAAAAAGAAGAAAAGCCCTTTTTGTCTCACATGAGGCTCAAAAGTCAACACTTCTTTCTCATTGGAGGAGACTTGTGCACATGGATTGCTCCCTTTTTCAAACTCCACCCTTGATCAAATCTTTTGCCTCTTAATCTCCATCGTCCATTGATTCTCACTTTCTATAAAAGAAGAGCTCTCTTCTCATTCTAGGATCCAAATTTTGAATACTAATCTTATGCTGCAGGATTTCTTGGTGACTTTGGAGCTTTGGAGATCTTCTTGCATTCTAGCTTTCATTCTTGCATCATAGCTTCATGTTTATGCTTTCTTAGCTTAGATTTCCTTTCAAGTTCTAGTTTAGCTCACATAGCTTAATTAGTAAGGCTTGTAATACTTTCATTTTCCTTCCATAGCTTAGTTGCATTCTTCACTCTAGCATAGCATTGCATTACATTCTCATCTTGATTCTTGAAGATATTGGAATTCTTGCCCTTGTCTCTTTGAATCTCCCATTGTGTGGTTTACTAGCAAGGTTATAGACTTAATAGCTCTAGCTGAGAGCATTCTTAATATCCTTGTGACTCCATGCCTAGGGAGCTCTAGGTCGCTTTCTCAAGGTTTCCAACCCATGGATTCTCTTGGAAGTAATGACTTAGAGAAGTGCACATCTTAGTGTGTACATTTTTGGTGCCCACCGTGGGGTAGAACACTCTTGTTTTGTCCTTCTTTTCATGCATTTCCGTCAATTTTTCATCATATTTTGCTTGCTATTTTGGCTATTTTTCCATACTTTCTGACAGAATATCATATGGCAATTTTCTAGTATCGTACAATAGTTTTTTGTATACCTATGCGATACTTTTCCAGTAAAATTACCATACGCCCTTGAAAGATTCTATCGCAGAGACATACATAACTCCATCATCAGGACATAGTGCGATCTATCATATAGAGAGAAAGTATCGCACCAGTATACTACGAAGTATCATATGATTATTTCTCTAATATAACTATCACCCAGGCCTAGTAGTGACTAATTTTGATCATTTCTTTGCAAGATTTGATTTGTTTGCTTCGGATTTCTGATTTGTTGTGGTAAAACAAAGGTTTATTTGCAGATTATTCTTGATTTTATCATGCTAACCTTTGTGGGGCTAACAAGTTGTGCTTGTAGGTGTCTTCATTGCTTGAATATTTGCCAAAAAGAATGCATGTCAAAGCTTCAAATGCACAAGGGCTACTAATCCTTTCTTGTAGGGCTGCCCAAAGCATAAAAACAATCAAGTGCTTGTTCATTGTTTTCATTTTAAGTGTTGCATATACTAGTTGTTTCTTTTCTTAGGCACTTAATATCTTGTTGTAGGAGTCTTTTGGTGGTAGGAGAGTATGCTCTTCACCCTTGTGGTGAACCAAAAATCTTGTCCCACTTCTAGATTTTGAAAGCAAGAGGCTAATTGAACTTTGCTTGGTGTGTTTGGGAGAGATTTTTGAGATAGGAGAGTATGCTCTTCACCCTTGAGGTGAACCATAAATCTTGACCCTCAAAGGTTGATCCACTCTTTGTTTAGTTTTAGAATCCTTTAGCGAGCCTTCTCTTGAGCAATCAAGAGGAACGAATGAAGTGGGGACAAGCTAATACCAAGCTATTTCGACCCACTATAAAATGAAGGCTATCAAGGACACAAACCCTTAGTAGACGTAGTACTTGTCTTCGCTTGGTGTGAGTACTTGTGGGATTGTGACCATGAGAAAAATGCTAGTCAAGAATGCTTAAGGTACTCTTGTGGCCGCGAGGTCTGTTACTTGCCGCAAGGTAAGGAGTCCCTTTGGGGAGCAAGAGGGGTATTACGAACGAAAGCCCTTACTAAGAACCATAGATAGAAGCTACCCAATTTTTCCACTTAGCATCTTGGTGCAAGGATTGATCCTAGTGGACTAACCTGGATCACCCCAAGATTACTCACCATCTATGTTCCTTTGGTTGTGTCATTGGCACTTCCATGACAAAGCCAGCATCTATTGTGGGTAACCACTTTGTGTGAGGCAATGGGACATCAAGTGTGGGCCAAGTTGTTAAGTATTGAGCCTTTGTCTTTCTAGGCTAGTAAGTGTTTGATTTGTTATCGCTATGATCTACCAGTGTAAACATTCTCAAACATCAAACATCACGGTAGCATTCATAGGATTTTTCGCTTTGATATCACAATTGCTTGTCTTGGCAAGGTTGCTTTCACCCTTGTGCAAGTGTTTTACAACACGTTTGATCACCTACTGTTTGCAAACCTGTCTATTGTCTGTTGTTACTATATTCTGAACTATGAGATCAAATTTGCCAAACTGAAACATTGACCAAATTACCTTTAAAACTAAGATTTTTACATTCACTGGTCAAGAATCATACAATACTGAACAATCATCACACACTGGTCTAAGTTTTATCATGCGATTCTTCATTAATACATAACTGTCGCACAGCTTGCCTGGAAAATATTGCACCTATTGCCTAGAAACTGTTGCACAACCTTAGTGTGAAATATCGCTTGAACATAATGTATCATCCTCATACTTTGCGAACTGTCGCACAAAGTAAATTTGTTGTCTTTCTGATTTATGCCATTTTCAGTCTTCCTTTGGTCGATCCAAATTTTAGTAGGTCTCCTACCTTGTAGCTGGAAGCTTGTTTGTACCTTGGGTTCCTATGTTTTGATCCCTTGAATTAGTATTCTTTGATTTCACAAGTGATCTTTCTTGGAATCGGTAAGTTAGAAGTCATCCTTGTTGAAAAAGTAAACCTTTAGATTCTTTGGTAACATGCTTGGAGAGTCTTAGTAGTCTCTTGTCCAATTCACTTCCATCAAAAATCAATTTCAATTTCAAATATAATTTGGGTAAATCCATCCTCCTGATCCATATGTGCTAGGATACTTATCCTTTGATTCAACACCTCTATGGCAATGTTGGTTTACACCTTTTGCAATTTTCTATCTTACCATCTCTTTTTGGACAATTGAACACTTTTACTATCCTAATTTGGTATCGATGTGTCATAGGGTCATCTTATCACAAAGGGTCTTTTCTTTCATGTCAGTTATGACAAGGTACCAAGTCAATCAAGGAAAATGACCTTAGGTTGCCTTTGAACAATTACCCTTAGTCCAAACTCATCAAAAGTGAAAGGGAAAAGAGCCCATCTTTGATCAATCCCCTAGGAGCGAGTCTAAAGTTTGGTTTAAACCTAAGAGAAATCCCAGTGAGTTGAGTACCTCTTTAGCACCTTCTCAATTAGATATGGACATGAGTTACACCATGACTAGAAAGGAGAGAGAAGCAATGGATCAAAATCTTGATGACATATTTCAAAGACATAGGGATAACATGCTATTTGGTGATGACAATCAACTAGAATCACCCCCTATCAACATAAGATATTTAGATGCCCATCAAAGAGCTGAAAGGTAGACAAGGTGAGCTCACCAAGATGAATGGTCACAACACGAAGACCAAAACAATGAATCTTGTGATGCTCATGTGAATGCAACATTTACTAACGACTTGTTCAAACATTCAAGGCCAAACTCTCCACTCCAAATAACCTCAAGATATGCAACTAAAAGGCTCAAAAGAATTGAGCGAGAAAGGAAAGCCTTTTTGGATGAACAAGCCGCAAAAGAAGAGAAGCTTAGACTCCTAGAGGTGGAGAGACAAGCCTTATTGGAAATAGAAAGAAAATCTTTTCAAGAAGAACAAGATAGGCTTTTAGCCCAACAACTCAATGACCAATTCAACAACAGGGGTACCAGCAGTGGAAACAACTCTCCACCATCTACTCCTTTAGGAACCCCACGAAGCAAAAGGCGGTCAAGAACCCCTTCAAGATCTCCTAGTCCTAGAGGAAGAATGACTTCACAACACACTCACTATAGGAGACAAACACCTCCTAGGAACTCAAGACAACCCTCTCAATGAGCTCATCATGGCTCCCAACATGGAGGAAGTAGTGCAAGTTTTGATGCTCAAGACTTTATGAGGATGCAACAAGAACCACTCTTCCAAAAATATGTGGAGAGGTATCTAGATCAAAACAAGGATAAATTCATAGAGAGCTTGATCAACAAGGGTGCCAGGGTTCCTTACAACTTTGATGTGGATAGAAAAATCAAGAAACAAGGACCATCTCAAGAAGAGGAGATCAAACAACTCAAGCGTATGATGGAAAAGGTGTTGGCACCTAAGAGTTCCTTTTCACTTGACTCAATCTGTCCTAATCCTTTTGACAAGAGTGTGAGCATAAAGGATTTTCCTAGGAAGGTGGAAATCTCCCAGTATGACAAGTATGATGGTAATGGGGATCCACATGATCATGTATGCCAATTCTACATCATGAGCTTTGAATTTCACCAAGATGACCCTTATCTCATGAGGTTGTTTCCACGGAGTCTCAAGGGTCAAGAAATGGAGTGGTTTACCAACATTACTCCCCTTGTCAAAAATTTCAAAGAACTTGTTCATAGATTCATCCAACACTTCGCCTACAATCTTTCGAGATCTGTCACTATGTTGGACCTATGTAACTTGAAACAAAATCAAGGGGAGTCATTTGTGGTTTTCTTGCAAAGATGGAGATGCCAATGTTCTCGTTACTCCAGGACTATTCCTAAGAAGGATAAGATTGACATTCTCATTAGCATCTTGATTCTTGAGATGTGGTACGAAGTGAGGAAAATGATCTTTGACTCCTTTGACACCATGGTCAAAACCGCATGCAGAATTGAGGATGTGTTGAAAGAGCAAGGAATTTTGACCAACAACAAGAATAACAACAATGGTCAAAACAACCACAATGATAATTAGGACAAAGGGAAAAACTTGCACTGGAATAAGAACAAGCAAGTGGTTAATGACGAAGTGGTGGACTCTTCGCAACCTAAGGATCAAGGTGTTCTTCACTTATCTAGCATTGTTCAAGCAATGAAGCTCAACACATCCAACCAACAAGAACATAAGCCAAGGTACCAAGAAAATCCTAAGAAAGAAAGGGGTCAATTTTCAAAGCTTGGTGATTCCTATGAGGATGTCTTCAAAATGCTCATTGCTAACAATCTTGCACATCCTCAAGATCCTGCAAAGCACCACATTCCTGATGTTAAACCTCACTGGTGGGATGAGAAGGCTTTCTACAAATTCCACAATGGTATTGGACATGACATCGAACATTGTTGGAAACTAAAGCATATCATCCAAGACCTCATTGAGAGTGGAAAGCTTAAGGTGGATGGTTTGAACACTAATGTTGAGCACAAGGCTTTCAAGGAGCCTTTGCCTAAATATGAGAAGGGGGAAACCTCTAAACCAAAGAATGGCAAGGCCAAAATCAACTATACCTACACAGCTACAGAAAATGTGGTCAATATGCTTGAGGTTGTGGAGGAAAATGTCAACATGATGAGAGACAAGGATCCTTATGGTTATGATGTGGGCTCTCCTCCTATATTTGATGAAGAACCTGTGGTGATGCTTAGGGGTCCTCACTCTCAAAGGTCATCCCAAGCTCTTAACGCTATCACAAGAAGTCAAAGCCAAGGTCCTGTGGTTATTAGAGGTCCTAGTTCCAACCAGTCCAGTAAACTGAAGCAAGTGGCATCCAAAAATGTCACCACTAAATCAACAGTTAATCTTGAAATGAGCTATAATCTTGTTGACCAGTTACAGAGAACCCCGACTCAAATCTCAATCTTTGAACTCTTGGAATTGTCCCCAATACATAAGTGTGTCCTTGAGGATGCCTTGTGTATAGAAAATGTTCCTACCAACATAGATGTTGACCAATTCCAAAGTATGGTCAATCATATTTCCAATCCACATTACCTCACTTTTTCAGAAGATGATGACAAAGCTTTGAGCCACCCGCATAATCTTGCCCTTCACATCGAAGTCATGATCCACAAAACCCGTGTCAGGCGTGTGTTGATTGACGGGGGTGCTGGGCTCAATATTTTTTCTTTAAGTTTGTTGAAAACATTATGTTACTTAGAAGAGGTCATAGATGCCCAAAAGAAGATTACTATAAAATCCTATGATGAGGCAGAAAGAAGTTCTAAGGGGTTGGTTATTCTTCCTGTCAGGATTGGCCCCATGGAGAGGGACATTTTGTTTCAAATTGTTGATGCTAGTCCTTTAGCATACAATATTTTACTTGGTAGGCCATGGATCCATGAGATGCAAGCGGTGCCATCCACCTACCACCAATGTGTTAAGTTCCCCTATAATGGAGTAGAAATTTGTATACCTGGGGATAACACATTATCTATCAATTCCATTTTAGCAGGGACTCATGTTCCCCTAAACCAAGAAGTAGAGGATTTCAATGCAACTCTAGCCCAATGCAAAGATAAATTCAAATCAATGGACCTTGGTATGGGGGGGTATCAACTTGACTCCTTTATAAAACTTCCAGTTTCACCCAGGTCCTATGGCAAGCCTTCCCAAGAGATTATACCCTCCTCTTTAGCCATGACCTTGTTTGGCACATTTGTAGAGTCCTCGGTTCCTATCCAGGATGAAAAAGAAGAGGTAGTTGTTAAGGACTAGATTTATAGAGAAGATAAGTACATGCACAATGAGAACTTCTCTCCCTCTCCTAAGGCATATGGAAGAGGGTACACTCTTGTCAAAAATATGGGCTATCTAGGACATGGTCCTCTCAGTCACAGATTGGATGCTAGGGCTGAACCTCTCGATCATGCCCTTTTTGGACGCAAGTCTAAGAAGATGGTTGGTCTAGGGTTTAAAAGTCATGACAAGAAAATTTCTCCTATCCCTGATGAGTCGGATAGTGAAGATGAGTTGAGATACATGCCAAATTTGACAAATCAACAAGATAGGTGTGAAGATTGGGTCCCTTCCACCAATCTCCTTTGGGGAGATTTAGACAAACCAGTTGAAAACCTAGAACAAGAAGAGTCCACTGTTGAAGATCCTGTCCAAGAACATCAATACACCAATGGTGCTCGAGAAGGTGTCACTCTTGGTGATATTAGAGCCTCCACATCTAGATGTCGTAAACATGCATGGTGTAAACATCCCAGTCGGGATTTAGATATAGAATCACATGAATATGAATGGGATTCTCTCTCTGATTCTTCCACAGTTGACATGGATGTTGATGTTGTCCATACTTATAGTTCTCATCCCGAGGTAGCTAACGAGTCACGTATAGGATTTATGGATTTGAATCTACAGGTCACTTTAGTGGACAATTCTTCACTTGGTAGGATGAATCTTGATTTGGGTGACTTAGAGGGATACTTGACAGACTCCGACTCTTCAGTCACCAGAGATAATGCCATTCATATCCACAATCTTGAACCTTCCATTGACCTACCTCTTGCTAATCCTCACCTCATTGATTGGTCCCAACATTATCAAGAGCCTGAGCTCTTAACATTCCAGAATGACTATGAGATAACTTGTTACCTGAATGTAATTGAACCTATAGTCTCTTCCACCAGTGAACCAACTACAAGCATGATAGAGCCCAACATCAAGTACATCAGTCAAAAAATAAAAAGAAAATTTAAAAAGAATAAGAGTTATGATGGCGAAAACCACTGTGTGGTGATGTTAGAACCAAAAATAGTAAAAATAAATGACGTATCCAAGGGTGAAAACCTCTTTGAGGTGCCTAAGAATGAGGTACTTGATCATCTCCCAAGCTATTTTCAAGACAGATCTTCAGTGCTTATAGAGCCAACTCAATCAGTCAACTTGGGAACAGAGGAAGCTCTGCAGATAGTGCACTTGGCTCAATCCTTGTCACCTCTAGAAAGAGAAGCATATACCAAGTTCTTACAGAGGAAGAATATTAATTTTGCTTGGACTTACTCAGATATGCCAGGATTGGACACTAATCTCATTATGCATCACTTGTCCATAGCTCCATGTGTGAAACCAGTCAAACAAAAGTTGAGAAAAATGCATCCTCATATAGCTCTTTTAGTCAAAGTAGAATTAGAAAAACTCCTCAGTGCAGGATTCATAAGAGCTATTGACTGTGCCGAATGGATTTCAAATATTGTACCAGTTTCAAAACATGACAAGTCCATTTGCATCTACACAGACTTTAGAGATCTCAATAGAGCATGCCCAAAGGATGATTTTCCACTCCCAAACATAGACATGATAGTGGACATGACCACTGGTTATGAGATCTATTCCTTGATGGATGGTTTTTATAGATATAATCAGATCAAGATAGCTCCTGAAGACTAGGAAAAAATTGTATTCACTTGCGCATGGGGAACTTATTGCTGGAACGTTATGCCATTTGGATTGAAAAATGAAGGAGCTACATACCAACGAGCTATGAAAACTATCTTTCATGACATGATGCATAAGAATATGGAAGATTATGTGGATGAAACCTTGGCTAAATCTAAAAAAAGAAATACACACTTAGGTGATTTGGAAGTCATCCTAGATCACATGGAGTAGTTCCACCTAAGATTAAATCCAAAAAAGTGTGCATTTGGTGTTACCTTTGGAAAACTTCTAGGGTTCATTATTTCAGCAAAGGGAATAGAGGTTGACCCTGAAAAGGTCCAAGCAATTATGGACATGCGACCTCCCAAAAACATCAGTCAAATGAGGAGTCTTTAGGGATGTCTTCAATCTATAAGGAGGTTCATTTCACAACTAGCAGATAGAGCTCAACCTCTCACTAAGAACTTGCATAAGGGAGTTAAATGTATTTGGAATGAGGATTGTCAGAAAAGCATGGACCAAATCAAACAATATTTGGCAAATCCTCCTATTCTAATGCCTCCTATCCCAGGAAAGCCACTCATTCTATATATTTCAGCAACATAATCTTCCTTGGGGGCATTACTGGCTCAACTTGATGAAAATGGGAAAGAAAGAGCCATATATTACATCAGTCGAACTCTTGTTCAATATGAGGTTAACTACACCAGTATTGAGAAAGCTTGCCTTGCAGTGGTGTTTGCTTCCCAAAAGTTGTGACATTACATGCTTGCACACACAATACACCTCATAGCAAAAAATGATCCTCTCAAGTATTTGCTCGGTAAGGCTGCTCTCACAGGTAGACTTGCTAAATGGATGATGATTCTTTCAGAATTTGACATAGAATACTTTGAGTGTAAAGCTATAAAAGGACAAGTCATTGTAGATCAATTGGTTGATTTCCCAATTCAAGACAGTGTACCAATTCAAGTTTCCTTTTCAGATGAGCACATCATGCACATGACTGAGAGAACATGGAAGATGTTCTTTGATGGCTCTTTTATGCAAAATAGCTCAGGAGCTGGAGTGTTGTTTGTCTCTCCTCATGGTTACACAATTCCTAAGTCATACAAACTATTGTTCCCATGTACAAACAACATTGCGGAGTATGAATCTTTGACAAATGGGCTCAAAATGGCTATTGAATGGAGAATCACAGAGCTACATATCTATGGGGACTCATAGCTAATAATCAACCAGGTTAATGAAGAATATCAAACAAAAGATGAAAAAATGGTACCTTATAAGAAAATGGTTGATTCATTGAGACGGTATTTCACATTCATTACATTTCAACAATCCCTAGAACAAAAAACAAAGCAGCTGATGCTATGGCTACACTTGCTTCACTCCTCCAGTTAGAGCATCATGAGTCCATATTTGAATTCCTGGTGGAAGAGCTACATTATCCTATATATGATTCCCAAGAAAGCCATGTCATATGTACCCTTGTTGGTCATAACTCATCCCGATATGGTGCCATTTACTCATACCTCTGTGATGGCATTATCCCCAATAATTTTAACCACTCTGAATGAAGAAACCTTACCTAAAACGCCTCTCACCATACCCTCATCTCTAGTGATTTGTATAGGAGGGGTGTAGATGGGACACTTCTTAGATGCTTAGAAAAGGAGGAGTCTGATCAAGCGCTACTTGAGGCCTTTGCACTTTTATTTGTTAGCATGCATCCTCGACACTGAGCCTTTCTCCATCATGCCTTGACCCTATTTGACTTGGTTTGGAATTGCTCTTTATTTTGTCTAGGGGGCATAACTGTTAGCATAGGTCCTTTAGGTGCGTTTGTCTCTTGGGGCATTTCACAACAGGTGTTTTTCAACACCACCCCAAACAGTGTTTTTTTTAACACTACCCTTGTGTCGAGTGTTTCTTAACACTTATCAGATGTCTTACCCAATAGTCCAAGTGTAATGTGATATTTCTCACTAAGCATATGTGATACTCAGAGTTTGACTCTATGACCAACACACACACACTTAAACAATTAACTTGTTGAGATATGTTGACTTTATTTTTCTTTGTGTGCTGTCTATGAGGATTTCTTTGATGAGTGGTCTCTCCCTGAGAAGTTTTCGATGATGCATAGTTAGAAGACTGAGGGTATGAGAACATGTTTTCTTTCTTTATCTACTTATGGGTATAGTTTGTTGATCCTAACTGTCATGAGCATTTATGCTGGTCCTACTTGACACTATGGATTGACAAGGTATTATCCTTGACTGTTTTATGCGAGTGCATGCTTCTAGTTATCCTGACTTTCATGTGTCTTGATACAAGCATAATCTCGCCATATCAAACATAGGTAATCTCACTGCATTAGTCATCTTGACCTCCATGTCTTTGATGCCTAGGTGGGATTTCCACATTTCTATCTGATAAAGATCATATTCATATCCACATAGTTATGCTAGTGTGCATTGTATGATCTTATGACACTACCAATAAAGCTCGATGATGATAATTAGATGTCTATAAGCGTTGTGACCTTGCAAGTCAACCACTTTTCATAGTAGTTTGCATTTTTAGGTTCATGTTAGTCTAGTGTTGCATTTTGCATATGGAGAGAGCACTCCTTTTTATCATCTACGAACTAATTGGTCAACTGTGCTCATTTTCTGATTCTTCTTGATCATATCTTTCATTTCTAGTCTTTCATATCACATCATTTTCTATCCATTTTCAGACTCGAAATCAAAATTTGAGGTTATCTTGCCAGTCAAAGTCGTGTTTCAAATTTTCCCCTTCTTCTGAGTAGTTGACTGACCTTTTGAGGCATAATTTGATTTTCGATGGAATTTCTTCCTTCCATGTCTCTCAAATGTTCTAGTCTTTCATTCGCTTTATTTCTCGTCTTCTATTTCTATTCTTCTACTTCCTCACTGGGGCATGTTTTCATGGCCTAATGGTTATCCTATTATCATTTATCTTCGATTATGATTTCATTCTAATTTGATCATCTTTTATTGATTTGCTGTTCTCCTCTATCTGATTTCAATTTCAATTCTGAGGGGGCAGTACCTATGGGATTCTCATCCCTGATTCTCTCGATTTTCCTGATTTAGACATCTTTTGTGAGCTTTTGCTCAAATTTGAGATTCTTATCTCTTACTTTGAATATGATCTTGAATCAACCTCATGTTCAAAGGCCTTTGTTTATGCTTTGTCCAGATGTGATCCCGAATCGACCTCATATCTAAGTTGTTTTGTGATCCCAAATCGATCTCACATTTCAACTTCATTCTTTGACTACATGTGTTCCCAAATCGATCACACATTAGTCCAAGAGGGGCAAATGTATGCACCCAAAAATGGTCGCCTAGACTTTGGGCCCCATTTATTCGATTTATCAATCCTGAATCAATATTTTCAATAATCAATATTCTCAACATTATCAATTTCTTGATCAAATCCTAGCTCTATCATTTATTCGATTATTTTATATAGGCTAACCATTTTATCCTAAGCTTTTATTTACTTAAAAGGAATATTTCCTCCCCTTTTAATAAATAAAAAGTCCCCCCTTTTCCTCTTATCCCAAGTTGCACAAATAAAATATTATTCCTATTTTATAAAAAGGAGAAAATCACTTTTTATCTCATATGGACATATAGTCAACTCCTATTTTCCTATTGGAGGATACTTGTGCACATGGATTGCTCCTCTTTCAAGCTCCACCGCTGATTAAGTCTTTTTGCCTCTTAATCTCAATGGTCCATTTCACCTCATTTCTTATAAAAGGAGAGCTCTCTCCCTCATTCTAAGACACTTGTTTTATGCTAACTCTATGCTGCAGGAATTCTTTGGAGCTTTTTAGAGATCATTGTTGCATTGCATTTTAGAGTTCTTCATTTTCTTCATAATTTAGTTTCCATTCTTGCATAGTAGTTCATGTTTATGCTTTCATAGCTTAGATTTCACTTTCAAACTTTAGAATAACTCATCTAGCTTAATAGGAAGGGTTGTAACACATTGCTATTTCCATTTCATAGCTTAGTTTGTACTTCTATTTTCATAGCATAGCTTGCACATTTGCATTCTCATTCTTAGCTTGCATTGCATTGCATCTCCATTTGATTCTTTGGAGATATTGGCACTCTTGCCTTTGTCTTCATTCGAATCTCTCATTGTATGGTTGACTAGCAAGGTCACAAGCTCAATGGCTCTAGCTGAGAGCAAATCCATAATCTTGCAACTCCATGCATAGAGAGCTATGGATCGATTTGTGAGGCCTCATTGTTGAGCAACCTTGCATGTAATGGTTCATAGAAGTGTGGTCACTTTTGATCCATACAGGACCTTATATCATTACTACAGCTTTTGGGATAGGTGCTTATTTGTTATCTACTATAGAGGGAGAGCAGCTCACAGATCCTATCAATATTTTGCACCTGAAGAAGTTCTATCCATGATGCCTGTTATGTCTGGGGGCATCCTTTGTACATATTTATTGATCCTGAAAAAATTCCAAAAAAAATCATATATGATGCTGTAAAAATCCTAAAAAGCATATAAAGTCCTGAAAAAAATACAAAAAAATCAAAAAATTGCAAAAAATTCAAAAAAATAGAAAAAGTGCCTTGGTGAAAACTTGGAAACAGGCGCCTTGGTAGCAAAAATTAAAAAAAATTAAAAAAATCTCCAAGTGGTGAAAACTTGGAAATAGGTGCTACTTGAGGCCTTTGCACCCTTGTTTCTTAGCACACATCCTCGACACTTAGCCTTTCTCCATCATGCCTTGTCCTTGTTGCCTTGGTTTGGAATTGGTCTTTATCTTTATCTAGGGGGCATAACTATGTTAGCTTTGGTCTCTAGGATGTGTTAGTCTTTAGGATACCTTGCAAATGATGTTTTTCAACACCACCCCAACTGTGTTTTTCAACACTACCCTAGCATCAAGTGTTTCTCAACACTTATCAGATATCCTACCCACAGTCTACCATGATATGATATTTTCCACTGGCAGATGTGATACTCAAAGTTTGATTCTATGACCTACACACATGCACTTAAACACTTGACTTGCTGAGACTTGTTTGACTTTATTTCTTTGTGTGTTGTCTATGATGATTTCTTTGCTGAGTGTTCTCTCCCTAATAGTTTTTGATGATGTCGAGCTAGAAGACTACGGGCACGAGGACATGTTTTATTTGTTTTCTGCTTGTGGGTATATTTTGTTGATCTTAACTGTCATGAGCATTTATGCTTGTTCCACTTGACACTAGGATCTACAATGTATTATCCTTGACTATTTTTACAAGTGCGTGCTTATAGTCATCTTGAATTTCTTGTGTCTCAATGCGAGCATAATATTTCTATACTAAACTTAGGGAACCTCACTACACTAGTCATCTTGACTTATATGTCTTTGATGCCTAGGTGGGATTCCCACATACCTATCTGATATAGATCATATTCAGATTCACATAGTTATACTAGTGTGCATTGTATGATCTTGCGACACTACCAATAACGCTCGATGATGATTATTAGAGACTAATGGCTTTGTAACCTTGCAAGTAAATCACTTTTCATAGTAGCTTGCATTCTTAAGTTCATGTTAGTTTAGTTTTGCATCTTACATATGGAGAGAGCTCTCCTTTCATCTTTCACGGACTTGTCGGTCAACTGCGCTCACCTTTCACTTTTTCTCAATCATGTCTTTCACTCCTTATCTTTCACATCACATCCTTTTCTTGTCATCACAAGGGGTTAATCTTATCATCATATCTATATCATAAAGAGATCATTTTCAAAAACATGAGTCTATATCATCACATGAGAACTAAACATACATCTACGAGACAGATTATACATAAGCATACATCATACATTTGAGCAATATAACAAGACAATAAAACTGAAACATCCATCACATGTGGGACAAATACACAAGATACATCACAAATCAAGTAGATCTCATATATATATATATGTGTGTGTGTGTGTGTGTGTGTGTGTGTGTGTGTGTGTGTGTGTGTGTGATTGTGATGATACAAAGTACAATGTGGGATCCAAAATCTGGATGATGTCCCAAGATATGACTCTATACATCTATCATAGACCTAAGTTTGACTCTCCCCATCACGTGGTGATGGTGGTGGTGGAGGTGGTGTTGCCACTCTGTCTGGTACCACATCAGATCTGCCTGCCCTCTCAGAGTAGAGTGGCACTCTCTGTGCCACAGGGATGACTGCTATGTATAGACCATGATAATAGGCCGCTCATGCTGCCTCTCTCCATATCTCTGCTGCATCAACATGTGCTACCCTCTCCCACCGATCTATCTCAGCTCGTGCATCTGATAATTGCTAATCTTGCATAGAAATCATAATACTGAGTTGCTAGATCTCAGTCTCCAAAACCTTCACTCTAGCCTTGAGATCCTCCCCTCCCCTCTTTGCAGGTTGGTCCTGTCCTACATCCACCCGTTGGTGAGCTAATCTCACCACATCCTCTCCCTCATCATCGAAAACCTATCTCTGTGACCATCTCCATCCACCTGATCTAGATCCTTGTCCTCTCTCTCTCACCCTCCCTCCCCCATCTCCCCCATCCCCGTCACTCCCATCACCACCCTGTGCCGGTGGCTGTGCATCAAGAAATGTAAATCATGGAAATGGTTGTCTCTGCCACTCTACCCTGTAGGCTGCATCCGCACCTACATCTGCCATATCGGGAAGGTAATCCCATGGCTCCCTGCATATACTTGCAGTCTCCTATGCTACCTGCTGGTAGTCCAGCATTGGTAGCCATCACTATCCCTCCTCATCCCTAGCCCGAGCATATGTGGTCATCTCTATGGGTACCCTATGTTTTCACCCAAACTGCCTCCATACTCAAGAGATAACAAAGCGCTCAATAATCTCAGAGTGGTGGCCTAATAGTGGTCGGCTACATAACATATACCCAAGCTCCCGCTCTCGGTCGCTCCACTACTCATAGGCCCTGTATGGTCTCCACTCAAAATATGTGAGCTCATCTAGGAGCCTCCTATAGTATGTAAGGTCTCCGCTATGGGGTTGGCTGATGAATCCCATATATCTGTATATATAGGGGTGTGCTCACTGTGCCATCTCTCGGCCAATGCTGTCAGCAAACCATGATCTACCCGAATATGTGGCATATCTAGCAAAAACTCAAATCCCATGCTGATCAGGTCATCTCTGCCAGGAGTATCGAGATCCCTGACACAGCGTAGTCCGATCACTCTCAGAGCTCTGATAATCAGTACTGGAAAAGTCTCCTACAAGCCATAACCCCAAACCATATGTCAGAACATATCATGATGGATGTCTAAAATCAGTACAAGAAATCTTAAATGCAAAAATTGTCTAGACCCATGTTATTTTGCTCAAATTAACACTATGTGATATTTCTTATTACACTAGTGCGATACTATTTTTGGATATTGTATCGTGTGATACTTTCCTCAATAGCAGTGTGATACTCTTTTTGTATATGATAGATCGCACAAGATTGCACGATGTTTCATCCAGTATCATGCGATACTGGATTGAACACATGTACGATACTTTGTGGACCCGCAAACTATCACACGATAAAAAGTATCGAGGTGTGGGATACTTTCAAAGTGTCATACGAACTTTCGCATTAATAAAATTTGAACTATTCAAAAATAATTAAAAACATGTTTTAAAATGCCATAAATAGCTCATAAATGACTCAAAAGGTGAGTTTTTTGGAAAACTTATCGGGGCACCATACTGAGGAGGTCGGTTGTGCAATCGAACATGCTTGAATTGATGTGTGTGGACTGGAATCATTGCTTGCTGAGCCATAATCTCTCTCTGAGCTCTCAAAGTTCTCAATATCACAAAAGACAAATGAATTTGAAAATGACCTTTTTACCCCTTATATAGCATTTTGACTTTTTTGACTAACTTTCAAAACATCTTAGAATTTAGCAAAAATTGCACCCCTGGCTAATTTCGACGTCCTAGATCCATTTTCGAGATCGAAATCCGAGTTCATCTTGATAGTCAAAATTGCATTTCAAAATTTCTCCTTCTTCTGCGCAGTTGGTTGACCGTTTGAGGCCTGATCCTTCAATCTTCGCTAGGGCATCTTCATTTCTTCATCCCCATCTCTCTCAACCTTCTAGTCTTTCATTCATTTTTATTCACTTCATCTCTCTGAGGTTTGACTTCATCTTTATCCTATATCTTTCTCAGTCAAACCTAGTCAAACTGGGGCATATCTTCACTACTTGATGGTTATCCTATCATCTTTCATCTTCGATTATGATTTCTGGTGATTTGATCAAATTTATCAATTTACTGTTTCTCCTCTATCTCATTTCGATTTCGATCACGAGGGGGCAGTACCTATCAAACTTCAATCCTTGATTCAACTTATCAATCGAACTTTGAGATTCTTATCTCTTATTTGAGACTTGACAACCACCTATTTACAGGTATATTGGCCTTGTCTTTTTCAATCAGCTTATCTTTGTCCTAATGTGTTCCCATTCATCGAACACATGTCTGGGTTGTTTTGTGATCCCAAATTGATCTCACATTTCAACTTCATTCTTTGACTACATGTGATCCCAAATCGATCTCACATTAGTCAAAGAGGAGCAAATGTATGCACCCTAAAATGGTCGCCTAGACTTTGGGCCCCATTCTTCAATTTATCAAATGATGGAACCAATTTATCAATTTTTTGAATCAATATTTTAAATCAATATTTTCAGATTAAATTAATTTCTTTGATCAAATCCTAATTTTATCTTTTATTCGATTATATTCCATGGGCTAACCATTTTATCCTAAGTTTTATTTATTTATTTAAAAGGAATTTCCTCCCCTTTTATTAAATAAAAAGCCCCCACCTTTCCTCTTATCCTAAGTTGCACAAATAAAGCATTATTCTTATTTTATAAAAAGAAGAAAAGGCCTTTTTGTCTCACATGAGGCTCAAAAGTCAACACTTCTTTCTCATTGGAGGAGACTTGTGCACATGGATTGCTCCCTTTTTCAAACTCCACACTTGATCAAATCTTTTGCCTCTTAATCCCCATCGTCTATTGATTCTCACTTTCTATAAAAGAAGAGCTCTCTTCTCATTCTAGGATCCAACTTTTGAATACTAATCTTATGCTACATGATTTCTTGGTGACTTTGGAGCTTTGGAGATCTTCTTGCATTCTAGCTTTCATTCTTGCATCATAGCTTTATGTTTATGCTTTCTTAGCTTAGATTTCCTTTCAAGTTCTAATTTATCTCACATAGCTTAATTAGTAAGGCTTGTAATACTTTTATTTTCCTTCCAGAGCTTAGTTGCATTCTTCACTCTAGCATAGCATTGCATTGCATTCTCATCTTGATTCTTGAAGATATTGGCATTCTTGCCCTTGTCTCTTTGAATCTCCCATTGTGTGGTTTACTAGCAAGGTTATAGACTTAATAGCTCTAGTTGAGAGCATTCTTAATATCCTTGTGACTCCATGCCTAGGGAGCTCTAGGTCACTTTCTCAAGGTTTCCAACCCATGGATTCTCTTGGAAGTAATGACTTAGAGAAGTGCACATCTTAGTGTGTACAACTATATCAAATCCAATGAACACAATGAAATGCCAACACAATAACACAATATTTTGTTGTCGAGGAAACCATGTTAAAGGTAAAACCCCAATGGAAATTAAAACCCACTAATGATGTACTGAGAGTATAGTATCCTTGTTAGAAGATCTAGCCCTGTTAGGAGCTGATTATATAAAACATTACAGTACACAGTCTTTGTTAGAGGACAAACCCTTTTAGGAGTCAAGAAAATGAAGGGTAGGCTCACTGCCTAGGCTCATTGCCCAAAGAAGGTTATGTCCACCTTCAGAACTCACTGTTCACAACACGAGTGTATATAAAAAAATACACAATCTTTTGAACTGTCTGATAGCAAATGTCTTCGCTTGATTAGTTCCAATGAAGTATATAATTATCCTTTTCTCTACATCTAACAGACTTAAGCTCACAACTTTCACATCACATACAATCTCCCATTCATATCTTTTCAAAAGAAAATATCTTACATATATACCCTATTACAAAATAAACCATCAAGTCAACCAACTTGGCTTTCCTAATATACAAATAATTACATAACTTCTTGCTAAGATACACACGATATCTAAAATAAGTATACAACAATTACAATTCAATAATTAAGGACCGACATCCATAAATCATTCTTGTCATTCATGATATACGCTACAACTCTCAAGTCGGCTTCCAAATAGGTCTTCTCTATAATACATGCCACAACTAACCTCATCCTACTTTCTGTACCTTGCATAGACCATATAAAATTCTTCAGTACCATATCTATCATCACCTAATCTCACATACACTGAATCCTTATCGCATGTAAGATATACCCAAAACTCAAATACTTACTCTATCAACTTCCACTGTCACTGTCCAGTAACCAGTCTTCACCAAATCTTTTGTAACTCAACCAATATGCAATATTACATCATGCGATCTTAGATATAAGATCACACAACCTTCTTGTACACACAACTGACTTCGCATGTTCTGAAACATTCATATAGTATCCATACACTGTAATAACCGACCTGTTCTCTTCACATAAACATATGTTGACATCAGTGACAAAACACGAATGACAACAATAGTAACTTCCATCATCACTCAACATAGTCATTAAGCATATTAAATGTATCCAACAATCTCCCTAATGAATTAGCAATATCCAATAGAAATATCATGAATGTGTGTTCTCCATCCTGATATATGTTGCGTTGGCTTAGAACCTTTGGAAGAATTTTGAAGTCTTTCTCTTGTGTACAATCATGTGTTGATCATTGCATTTTCTTTAGCATGTTGTCTATTGCTATGTTTATGGATACAAGATGCACAATGTTATGTTATTATTATGCTTTGTTTCAAAAAAAAAAATAGTGCATATTTAATCCCTTTGTTTTCAAAGGTTCCTTGGCAGGATATTACACCAAGAGTGGAGGAAAAGAGGAATGAGAGGAATTGTTAAGTGGAGACCAAAATGAGATAAGTAGAAAGAGAAATAGGTAAGTGAAGAAAATAAATAAATAAAATTTATTTATTTTCTACCAAATGAATAACTAAATAAATAAACATATTTATTTAATCATAAAAGGATTATAATTTTTTTACTAGATGATGGTGCTATGGAGATCTCTTGTAGCTATGGCTAGGGTTTCAAAAACCCTACCATTTACTAAAAGACTTCCTCATTATCAGTCATCTATGAATTCAAGATTTATTTGTTCAAATATGTCTTTAGCTCCTAAGTACCAACAGGTGGAGTCCTAGACCAATCATGCCTTTTCCAAACCAAACAGTGGACTACAAAGTGATTTATGCATAGTGTATAAGGTTGAAAGAATGACTAGGGTTATGATATTAGAATGATCTGGTCCTTTGGAACATGCTGAGATCTCCAAAAATAAGTGTGATTTCACCCATGATGAGGAGCATTTATTGTAGAGGATTAAGAAGAGGGTTTGAGAGGGTGAGGATTCAAGTTATCTTAGACCTCATGCTGGGGTGTAAAGAAGATTCATGCTTAATGTTTCTCATTTTGAAAATAAGATGAGTCAGGGAGATTGTGGAGAGAAGGGGACTGATTCCATGGTGAGATTATAGTATGTTGAAGCAGCTCAAAATACTGACAATAATGGAGATATGACTACAAAATGGATTGAGCCCCTTGTTGAAAGGTTGACAGTAGACTTAGAAAATGATATTGGAGTTGAGGTTGTTAAAAATATTTTAAAAAATTAGGAGATGGGTTTGATAGGTATATTTAGGGCTTTTTGGCCTAATCTTGGTGAGTTGAGTCAATATATTTCAAAGCATTAGAGTCCTATTATGGAAGGGAAGATCCATATTTATCCTAGATCCTAAGGGTTTTTTATTGCGATGTCTAACAATGATCTAGAAAAGAAGAAAATTTTGTGTGATTCCCTTTGGAGCTAGGAGAAAAAGTATGCTAGTGTTGAAACCATGGTACATAGCTTTCAACCCAGCTACAAAATCCTTCGATAAAATTCCCTAATGGGTAATATTTCCTAACCTTCCATTATAATTTTGGTTTGATTCCTATTTTAAAGTGAATGGGAATACCTTGGGTAAATTATTATAGGTGGATGAGGGTATCCAATATTTTCTCCATACTATGTTTGCAGGTATTCTAGTTGAAATGGACTTGACGAAAGCCCCTCCAACTAAGTTGGCTCTAAAATTTCTAAGCAGGAGGTGGCTACAACATGTGAACCATGAGGGAATCCCCTTTAGGTGTAGAATATGTTCTCAAACTAAGCACATTGCTAGAAACTGTTCAAAAAAATAAATTTCAAAAGCAAGCTACTTGGTGGAGGGATGTTCCCCCTCGATTCTATGTGGTGGAGAAAAAGAACCATGAAGAGGAAAGGGTGGCTGCAAGAAGTTGAGTCCCACTTTTGGGCAAAAAGTGGAAGTGTTTTCCCTATTTTTCAAATTTTTTGTCAATTGATGTCAAAATTTGAGGCACTTAAAGATTGAATCTTGAAAAAATTTAGTGATATAAACTTTAGTGCTCGGAGTCTAGTTTTCAAATATGTAATTTATTTCAATACCCACATGGTATAAATTGAATTTTATTATGCATGTTTAAAAACCACTTTTTCAAAATGGCTATTTCAGGAAAAGGTACCTAACACACTGAAGTAAATGAATGTATTTTTGTGAATCCTTTTGGGAAAAGGTACCTAACACACTGAAGATTGATGAGAATATTCTATCTTATTTTTTTATTGAATATTTTTTATATTAATTTTTAATTGACTATAAAGTACATTTTTGAAACCTCTTGTGTACGACCACCATAATTTGATGATAACTTCACTTTTTTTCAAAAAAAAAAAAATAATTTGAAGGAAATTCTATGTAGATTGATGTCATATAACTTATTTTTCAAAAAATGTAAAATTAAAAAAGTTATTAAAGTTTTAGTTAACCTTACTATTTCAAGTTTAAGTACCATGTTGGCTTAATAAATATTGTAAAAATATTAAAATTTATCATATCACTATAAAATTTATATTTTTATAATCTGCACAATAAGAGATAAAATGGGTTTTTGTTTTATCAAAAAATTCATTTGCGAAGGAGTCGAAAAAATTATGGCAAGACAAAAATTTTATACTGAAATGCTTTAGCCATATTTTTGCAGGGCCAAGCATAGGCTTGGTCCCACCAAGCCTGTCCCGAACCAAAAACCAAACTAGTGGTTATGGTTCCCGCTCATAGTTTTACAAAACAGGCGCCCATTTTTTTAAACTAAAAAAATTGGGCGCCCGTTTCATTTAAATATTGAGTGCCCGTTTCATTTAAATAATCGGTGCCCATTTCATAAAGAGTCATTGCAATCAAAAAATAGGACTGTGGGAATGATCTCAATGATTGATGAATTTTCAATCACTTTTTTCACGATCCGTACTAGGCAAACAGAATATTTGGATCAACATTCTCTTCCTTTGTCTTGTTTTGGATCTCACATTCAAAAAAAATTATTTGAACTTGAATCTTGGTGCAAAAATGGGATCAAACCAACACAGAAAGAGGCTAAGGAAGGTTCTGACAATTGAGGAGGTTGTAGCAAATAGAGAGGAGGCAAAATGACAATGGGAAAGAAGAGAAAGACTTCGTTTACTGAATAATGTTGGAGCATCGAGTTCAACAATTGTTTCAAAAGAGGAGGACAATGAAGACACCATAATGGATGTAGAGGTTGAAGAAAAAAATTCAGGTGCATCTTCTAATTTAGTATTGGATATAGGTATGTCTTCACATCCAAATGTAACTTATTCTGATGGTGAAGTTCATGAATTGCTGGTAGCAGATTACAATTTAAATTATTTAAATTTTATTCCTGAAAATAGATTAACAAATTTAATTGCACATGAAATTTCACAAATTAGTAATGTTAATCATAGTGATAAAGCATCTGAAAGTCAAACCCCGAATGAAATAGAAAATCAAACACCAATTGAAATTGAAATCAACAATGTGGATGTAGACATAGAAACATCGATTGAGAAAGAAAATTATTTGAATGATAATGAAATAAATGAACAATTTCAAATAAAAAATGATGTGATAGACAATCTACATGGTTTGGTTTCATGGAGACAGATTAGGACACACACGAGCAGATTGTTTAGACAATTTTTTTATAATAAAAAATTTAGATTTCAATGTCAATTAATGTTATAATTAATTAAAATGTCTAAAATACGAAAAGTGATGAAGATGTTATGCATTTATATTGTGAAATCCAAGAAGAAGGATGAGTCTCTAAAACAAGTTGTATCAACTATTGCTAGTGCCTTTGACACAATTGGAAAGAAAAGTTGTTCTAAAGATAGTAATGCGGCACAACAATCAATAACAACAGCTTTAGTAAACAAAAATACTACTGATAAAAGAATGATTTCAAACATAAGTGGATATCTTAATATTCATCGTAAAACTTTAACAAGAGTTGTAAAGAGAAGAGTTAACTTTGAAAGTGATCCGACAAACCATTTATGGACCTTCAATGGCAGACTCCCGAGGTTTGACATGAAACTTACTGGTGAAGTTAAAACTTTGATTGAAATTTTTTGGCACAATAATACAAGAGTATCCCCTAATGCCAGAGATGTTCTTAAATTAAGAGTCGGTTCAAAAGTTCATGATCCACATCCAAAACACCTTTTAGATATGACTCAAATGAATTGTATAAAAAAATTATGGATGATAAGGTGTTAACTATTAGCATTAGTCAAAGATCTTTTGAAAAATGTAAACCATGGTATGTAAGGATCAACAAAGAAAGAATCACCTATTGTTGCAAAAATCATGTTCAATTTCATTATCATTATGATATTTTTTGATCTATACATTCTACTATGCATACTAATAAAATGTTGCAGGAATGTGGTATACATATACCACCTCAAACTGTAAAGGAGTTTATATCAAAAAAAAATTTTAACCCACCTAATGAGCAATTTTATCTTTTGAATGCATGTGTTTCTGGTGTATGTGGCAATCTTACATTATTAGATGAATGTTTGCATGAAAATATTTCATTTGATTTTCGACAACAATTAGTTGATGTACAAAGATTTAAAACTATTGAGTATCCATTAAAGGATGGAAATTTTGAAAAATGGTGTGACCTAATAATTGAAAAACTTAGTGTTAATACTTTTATGAATGAATTCAAGAGTAAGGTCATACCTAAATATGTGAAACACTCTCAAAATTTAGATGGCTTGATGGAAAATTTCGCATATGCAAGAATACATTTCCAATTGGTAGTATACTTTCAGTCGTTGACTTTGCAGAGAACTACACACTTGCACCACAAGATGAGATCCAACCACAATATTATAATTCAGTGCAAGTAACAACTTTTGTTCATATTGTCTATAGGCATGCACCTGATAGTACAAAAGAGGATCTAAAAATATTGAGAGAGTACCATTTCTATATGAGTGATAATAAGTTACACACATCAGAGTTTGTCCAGTATTGCTTTAAAACCTTTTATAAAAATTTAAGGGAGAGAGAAATTCATATAAAACAACATCTAATATGGTTAGATAATTGCACAGGGCAATTAAAGAATGATAAAATGTTTTATTGGTTGAGTATGACACATAAGAAAATAAATATCCAACATCTAGAGTTTTTTTGAGGGTGGACATGGGAAGGGAGAACATGATGGTGCTGGTGCATGTGTTAAAATAGCCATTTGTAGAGAGCAACTCAAATTTGAGGAAAAATCAAAATTTAAAGATGCATGTGCAATTGTTGAATGGTGTAAAATAAGTTTGTCTACAGGATCAAGTCAGAACTCTACAATCAAATATTTTTTCTAGCTAGTTGAAGAGAACAATATCCTTTCAAGATATGATTGTAATACAATCAATGGATTGGCTAAATGACATTCATTTAGGAGTTATAATTCTAACACTTGGACTATATGGACTAGGGAGCTTGCATGTTTTTGTCAATTTTGTGTTGCAGGTGAATGGGAAGAATGCAAGAATACAAAATGGGTTGAAGAAAGGCAACAAAAATCCTTAACACCTAGTGAGACACAAGATGAAGATGATACAATAAATGAAGACCTGGATCATGCCTTTGCATAAGAAGATTATGATCATGTTTCAGACCTCATACAACCTGGTAATTTAATTTAATTTATTGTAAAACTTTAAACTATATTAGTTACATGTGTATGTCATATAATTTACGATTATATTAAAATTATAAACCTTTAAAAAAGTTTGATTTGTGCATGTACTTAATTTTTTTTTGCTGGACATGTGTATGTTGTTGTCGCACCCAAGGATAATGAAGAGCAGATAGAGTATTGGTTAGCTCGATGTGTAGAACCAAAGAAAAAGTTGATATGTCATCAAGTAGATGATGATGATTTCCAGTATCCAATTGGGTATGTTGTGGTAGTTGGTACATGGATACGCAAATACCTAACAAGAAGGAATGGTTTACCAGCTTTTGAAGACTACTAATCAGAAAAGAAGATTATGCACTATTCCCATTTGGTTGTGGCAAAAAATATCAAATTGGAAAGATACAAAGGGAGACCGGCCAATAAAATATTATGGACACTTTCAATGGAAGAGCATGAGGCAATCATAGGCACATTACATAAAAGAGAGGATGTTGATGGTACATTAGGTTGAATCAAATTTATACATGTAAGTTTTTGTTCAATTTGTCATGTTCTTTGAAGTGTCATAATTTATAATTTAGAGATATAGATTTGAAATAAATTAAAATTGACTTTAAATGAACTTGTATAAATTCTAACATTTCAACATTTATTTTTATGATGTAGGATGTCTGGAAGAACATAGACATGAACTATTTATGCAATACAATGCACTCTTGTATTTGTCCAATTTTGGTTTTGTAATTTAAGTTCATGAACTCACTTTTATGAATGTATCCAATTTTGTTTTAAATATTTAAGTTAAATTCATAGTTACACATTTACCTATTTTTGTTCTAAATATTAAACTATGCATATTGGTCAGATTATGTTCACTTAATAGATTATAATAGATTTATTTGTGCATCCATAAATTACTTGTAACATTGATATTGTTCTTGTCAATTACATGAAATAATCTAGATCTCATTGAACTATCTATAGATGGTTTTTAATATAGTTAATTATCAAAGTCAATATTAAGTTTGTAACATCCATATTGTTCTTGTTAATTACATGCAAATTAATAGATTTCATTGAACTAGATAGATGGTTTTTTTATAGTTAATCAAAGTGTTCATATTACTTGTAATGTATCTAGATATTGTTCTTCTTAATTACACATGAATTAATAGATCTCATTGTGAGATAGATTACATGTAAGCTCATATATATCTACATTCAAACCACTATTTGAAAAAATCATGAAATAGGATTAAAAGTCCATGAATAAGATAAATAACATAACAAGTCCTGAAATAATTTACATGTATCATAATGTCCATCATATCAACTCATGATATATATACAATCACAAAACAAAGTCCTACTCTAAGAACAAGTTCAAGTACAATATATGATAACAAGTGGACTAGTATGTAATGCAAGTCCTACTCTAAAAAAAGTAAAAATAATATAACAAGAAGTCATCATAACACAAGTCCAAATAATCATCATCATAACACAAGTCCAAATAGTCATCATAATCTAACTCTACTCATCTAGCTGATTTGCATTCCTCTCCACTCCACGTGAAGAGGACTGTGATTCATCAACATGCTTTGTTTGGTCCTAAGTACCCTCATCCTACTATATCTGGTCCTGAGTACCCTCAATGGGACATTAAGGTCCTCCCTTAGCTACATCAAAAGTGGATGCAACCAAGTCCTGTAAAAACATTTATAGTTCAATTTTTTAATAATTAGGTGTAAAAGATCTAGATACACAATGGACATTTGAAAAATTATTTTTAATCATGACCTCAATGGATAGTGTCAATGGATGCATTTGACTTAAATATGTAGCCATGCCAAGACTCATGGTGGTGTTGACCTGAACAACATGTATATAAAGCATGAATCAAACTTATACTACATATACATATATGAGAAAGTATATATAACTTGACTATAAATTTATGGAATATAAAAACATGTACATTACCTGTGTGTGACACATAGCTAATGTCACTAATGAGTCAGGACGTAAATGTGATGGTGCAACATGAGACAATCCAAAAGCCTACAATTACAAAAAAATAAGTGTGAATCAAAGTTACACATAAATTTGTAAGATATAAACACTTAAAATTAATAGAAAGTTAAACATACTATAGGTGCAGATGACTCTCGGTGACTGATGGGGCAGAGAATGAAGGACTACCAATCTCACTGGTACATGAGAGACCCTACAAAATCGCAAAAATATGTCAAACACATTATCAATTAAAGTTTATTTTGTTTAAAGTTTAAATGTATCAAGATCAAAGTGCATACCGTGAATAGAGCACCGAGATGTCGAGGTGTCGATGTCATATGATGACGACTAATGAATGATGGAGGTGCAACCATCCTTTGTTCACCAAAAAATCCACATGTTATGGTTCATAATTGTATAAATATGAAATTTAATATTGCACTATATAGATTATAATTAAATTTACCTATGTAGGATGATCATCGTTTGCATTGAGAAAATCAACATATGATGAGATATCATCTCTGACATCACCATGTGTGTCACCATCATCATTAGCATATCCACCATGTGTGCCACCATCATCATCAGCATATCCACCATGGGCAGCATGGGTAGCATCATGATTAGTATGGGGACCCCTACATATACCCCCACAACTCATGCAAACATGTGCTATGTTGGAGGCAGCCCTCGCCTGGGTCAAGTGCTTTAACAAATTTGTTGTAAGGGCACTCAAAGAGCCGAGAGATGCCTGCACTACTCGATGATGGATGGGTGCAGGAACTAAAAGAGAAGGAAGAGGAACAAGAGGCTCATTGTGCACACAATATCTGCTTTTATCACTCAATTTGGCCCCTAGCCTATCCTATGGCATGCCCTGACCAACCCCCTGGAATGTTGTCATGTCAAAATAATTGGGTTTCCTACCCAATTCAAATTCAGCCCATAATTTTTTCAAAAAATAAAGTGGGACCTCATGATTAGTGTGTGGTGGATGGTCAAATACCATCCACCAGCGCTGATGAGTCTATTATTGACTCAATTTTGTTATGATCTTTATATTTTGTTGATACTTTGACAAACATTTCCAAGATATTTTATTGCTTATACTTATGTGAACCTATGCCAAGTACAACTAAAGCCACAAATATATGGGTAGCTTGAATGATATGTTTTACTGACTATTATAAATATAATGCAGTACTTCATATAATTATTTCAAGCTATGTTCTAACATTTAAGTAGGGGTTGAAAATGTTGACTTGCATATGTGTACTGAATGTTACTAACCTTTCAGGTAAACATAGAGCGGTATGAAGAGTGGCGCATTTGCATTAAAGAAGGAGTGTTAGAAGACCAACCATGGTGGGAGAATCTAGTACGATTCTGATGGATATGTCGAGCTTTGAAGGAGTTGTTGTTCTAGAGAATATAGGGAATTAGTCTTGCTAAATTTCCTCAAAACTATTATTATGTTGACAATAGTAATTGTATCATGTTGTGGTTGTTTTATCTCCTTCTTATGTTGCGAGATTTAATGAGACTTTTCTGTTATGTTTTCAATAAGCGTCAATCCTTGATATAAAGGGATTTTGACTGATTTAGTAGGTAATGAAGAAAGATAGAATTATGTATTCAGTATAGTGAAAGTTGCTCTATTTTTGTTCTTCATGAGTTATTCAGTTGTTATGTAACCAGTTAAGAAGAATTTAATGGAAGAGTGATTTTGGATTATCTTTTGTGCTACGTAGTTAGCAGAAGCCAACCAAGGGGGGCCACTTGGAAGGTGGATTAGATTAAGGTAGAATAGATTTTATTTTTGTAGTTTTCCTATTTTCAAATAGAGCCACTATTTTACTCCTGCAGCATTGCCACTGTGTTTGTTCCTGCAGCATTTGCAGAAATGGGTATAGTGAATGTTTTAAGTTTTTAGGCATGCTTAGATTCATTTCATAAGTTTTCTGTAGTAATTCCATTCAATAGTCAAGTGTGTTTACTTTCTTGCAGCAATAGCATAGATTCCTTTCATGCATTTTATCTTCATGCAGCATAAGTGTTTTGACTCCTAAAGGAACTTAGTGCACAAATTATGTTGTCCCATTTCAAGTCTACATCCCTGGGTTGACAATCTAAATGCATTTCATGATGGGGATAGGTAATTTATAGCATAGATATATTACCCTTGAAAGAGAGACAATGGAATGATTATCTCTACCTATTGTGAGACTGTTCATTTTTTGGCACCGTTGTCAGGGATGGTATCAAACTAGGAACCTCAAATGAGTCATTTATTTTTCATGTTAGTTTCCTATTTTTAGTTAATACCAAGAAGTTGTGGGCTTGATTCACAAGTCATCAAGCCATTTGCATGCATCAAAGAAGGAGAGATTCTCATGGAAGATTTCTTCCAAAGGAGCCTGTTAAACTGAAAGAAGAATTTGAAGAGCTTGAATTACCATTTCTTGATGCCAGTCCTGAGTTTGTTGCATCATCTTCAACAGAAGAAGAAGAAACTCAAGAAACATTTGACCTCCATCCTTTTGCATAAATATTGGCCAGTTTTCATACTAATAATCCTACTCCAGGACCACTTGTTGCTCAAAACCCTCCAGTCAACAATACTTTCCCGCCATAGTTTCAATATCCAACACCTCTAGTAATGGTAGCTCCTACATTTCCATTTCCAATTCCAAGTTTTATTAACAATCCAAACCTCAAGAACATACTTGCTTCAACACTTCCAAAGTTCTATGGACTTGTTACGGAAGATCCTGACACCTTTTTGTTCAAGTTTGACATACTATGTCAAAGTTTTGACTACAATACTGATATTCATAAGCTTAAGTTGTTCCCAGTAACATTGAAGGAGTCAGCCCTCAGATGGTTCATGGGCTTAGGAGTGAATGCAATAGATGATTGGGATGGAATGAGAGATTTGTTTCTAAGGAAGTATAAAGACTACTGCAAGGGAAGTGATTCAAAAGGAGATGACATCTTCCAAATGTCACAAAGGGAAGAAGAGACATTAGAAGACTACATATCACGCTTCTTATTTAGTCTACAAAAGAACCCACAACATGCATTGCAGGAGGATTCACAGAAGCTAATTTTTCTAAGAGGAGTGAATGAAAATTGTCTTGAAGCTCTGGGCCTCATGGTCGGAGGTGATATATCTCAGTCCTCCTGGGATGACCTTAAGAAGATTTGTATGAACTATTCTAGAGTAGCGGTCAAGAAAGGAAGAGGATTTCACTCGGTGCTAACCAAAGGGAGTGGCTCTGGTATTTCAAAGATGGAGATTTCAAACCTATTATCAGACTTTAAATAAGACATCATCAATGATGTTGCTACACACCTCAACATGATGATCACCAAGAAGAAACATGCAGATGCAGAGGCATAGCTAGCAGAATACTGTCCTCATTGCTGCAAACAAAAGAAGGATTGTCAGTGCAAATTGGTCGCAAACCTAGAGAACCAACATCTTCCAACTGAGTACTTGAAGATAGAAGGAGAGGATGAGCAAGTATTCTTTGTTTCTCAATGCTGGACATGGGCCATGAGACAAGGTATGCCTCAAGACCCATTACAAACTTCAAGTCCATATAATAGTCAGTGGAAAAACCAGAATGTCCAAAGTCCTCCACAATATAATCAACCCACTTAGAATAATGCTTGGCCAAATAATCAACAAAATCAAAGGTATCCTCCATAGAAACCCCAATGGTCACAATTTCCAAACCAATGGCAACAACCACAAGGAAATTGGCAGCCCACTAACTAGTGGAGAGGACCTCAGCAATGGCCTAACCCAAATCCTGGATATCCACCTCTACCACCTCCAACAAATATGCCTGCAATAATGCCACCACCTCCAAATGTAGGTCCACAAAAGCAAACACAATTACCTGCTCAACCTCAACCAAATCCCAACAGTCAACAACTACAACAACAAATGTATGCTACTGATGCACAACAATACCCTACCTATGCACTTGATATAGCTGATATACACCTAAGATTAGGTACTACCTTACCAGCACCTAAACCACGCAGCAACACTACCAATTCCAAAGAATAATTTGCCAAATATTGTTGCATCAAAAAATGTTTCCAACTCAGCTAATGTTCAACCATCAGTTAAACCACCTTTTCCTTAGAGGCTCAGCATGGAGAATCCCATACCAAAGGAAGATTAGTCATTTGATATCACTGACCAGCTTAAGAACATGCATGTCCAAATTCTCTTGTTTCAAGCAATAAAAGATGTTCTAGTTTATGGAAAGGCAATAAAAGAAGCTTGTCTTAAAAATCCTAGGAGAAAGAAAAAGGATCCTACAACAGTTCATGTTATAGGACACTTAGTTAATACCATGCTAGGAAAACTGGTGATACCAAAATATTTAGATCCAGAGAGTTCGGTTGTGAATATCATCATTAATGGCCAGTCTGTCAAAAATGCATTAATAGACTTAGGTGTTGCCATTAATGTAATGACTAAGGATACTATGAATAAGCTGAGTATTGAAGGGTTGAGAGCTACTCCAACAATATTGAAATTAGAAAATAGCTCTACTGTTACTCCTGATGGAATGATAGAAGACATAATAGTTACCTTAGACTCTTGGGAGTACCCTGTTGATTTCATGATCCTTTCCCCAAAAGTGAACCTTGCTAGTTACCCTGTTATTCTAGGACGTCCATGGCTAGCAACAACTGATGCAAACATAAGTTGTAGATTAGGGAACATGACAATTTCAGATGGGCAAGCCACTAAGAAACTAGCATTGTATCCTCCAGCTCAACCACAACCAAATTTGAGTACACCTATATGGCCAAACTTAGGAGATGGGGAAGAAGAACTGAATTTTGTGGTTCAACTCATGATGTTACATAGGAAATCCTTTCTAAAGCTGCAAGAGGAGGATGAATTCATTTGGAGCATACTTAATAATGATTGTGTTCTAATCAAAGATGTATCTGAGAGTTACGTGTTAGAGTTAAGTACATATGAAGAAAATCTTGAGGATTGTGTATTACCTTCAGAACCCAATATTATCCACCAGTTGCTACCTAGTGAAGTAAACACAAGTCCTATACCTAAAGTATCCATGCTTGACCTTACAACTACTGTTGAGCTTTCTAAAGGTCATAATCTCCATGTGAATAATAAGTTGCCTCCACAACAAATGGAACAACTCACTAAACTATTACAAACACATGAGAAAGCCTTTGCATGGGATTATGGGGACATGAAGGGATTAAGCCCTACATTATGTACTCATAAAATATATATCAATAAAGGAAGCCTACCCCTTCACCAACCTCAAAGAAGGATTAATCCAGCATTAAGGGAGATAGTTAAAACAGAATTGCAAAAGTTATTAGATGTTGGCTTTATATATCCTATAACTGATAGTAAGTGGGTATCACCTTTGGTTATAGTACCCAAAAAGGGAGGCAAATGGAGGATTTGTGTAGATTATAGGGAGTTAAATAAAGCTACCAAGAAGGATCACTTCCCACTACCATTCATTGACCAAGTACTTGATACTTTGGTTGGTAAGAAGTATTTTTCCTTTCTTGATGGATACAGTGGCTATAATCAGATAACTATTGCTCCAGAGGACCAGGAGAAGACTAAATTCACATGTCCATGGGGGACATATGCCTATTCAATCCTACCTTTTGGATTGTGTAATGCACCAGCAACATTTCAAAGAGCTATGATCAGTATTTTTGCTGACATTTCACATGATTGTATGGAGATATATATGGATGACTTTACAACATTTGGAGTGACATTTGATGAGGCTTTGAAAAATCTTGAAAAGGTACTAATCTGGTATAAGGAGCATAATCTATCCCTTAATAGTGAGAAATGATTTATGATGATGCAAGAAGGAGTAGTACTTGGGCATTTCATTTCAGCAGCAGGAATTCAAGTGGACCTTGTATGCACCCTAAAATGGTCGCCTAGACTTTGGGCCCCATTCTTCAATTTATCAATTTCCTGAATCAATATTTTAAATCAATATTTTCATTCAAATCAATTTTCTTGATCAAATCCTAATTCTATCATTTATTCAATTATATCCCATGGGTTAACCATTTTATCCTAAGTCTTTATTTAATTAAAAGGAATTCCCTCCCCTTTTATTAAATAAAAAGCCCCCACTTTCCTCTTATCCTAAGTTACACAAATAAAACATTATTCCTATTTTATAAAAAGGAGAAAAGGCCTTTTTGTCTCACATGGGGTACAAAAGTCAACACTTCTTTCTCATTGGAGGAGATTTGTGCACAAGGATTGATCCCACTTTCAAACTCCACCCTTGATTAAATCTTTTGTCTCTTAATCTCCATGGTCCATTTATCTTTAAAAGGAGAGCTCTTTTCTCATTCAAAGGATCCCACTCTTGATGCTAATGTTGTGCTACAGGTTTTCTTAGAGATTTTGGAGCTTTGGAGAGCTTGTTGCATTCTAGTTTCTTTCATTGCATTCTTAGCTTAGTTTCCTTTCAAGTTCTAGCTTAATTCACATACCTTAATTAGTAAAGGCTTGTTATACTTTCATTTTCATAGCATAGTTTTATTCTTTCATCTTCATTCTAGCATTGCATTACATTGCATTTCCATTTTGATTCGTGAGGATATTGGCATTCTTTCCCTTGTTTCTTTGAATCTCCCATTGCATGGTTTACTAGCAAGGTTATAGGCTTAATAGCTCTAGTTGAGAGCATTCCAAACACCCTTGTGACTCCATGCCTAGGGAGCTCTAGGTCACTTTCTCAAGGTTTCCAAACCATGGATGACCTTGGAAGTAATGACTTAGAGAATTGCACATTTTGAGTGCCCCTCTTTGACTAATGTGAGATTGATTTGGGATCACATGTAGTCAAAGAGACCCAGCTAAAGTAGAGGTAATACTTACACTACCTACCCCTACTAAACAAAAAGATGTAAGATCTTTTCTAGGACATGTTGGATACTATAGATGCTTTATTCAAAATTTTAGTCAAATTGCTAGTCCTGTGTACACACTGCTTACCAAAGAAGTTGAATTTAAATGGACACAAGCATGTGATGAGTCTTTCCTATAGCTAAAGAAGCTCCTAACCACTACACTAGTCCTAAAAGGACCCGATTGGTCTATTCCATTCCACATCCATACAGATGCATCTGATTATGCCATAGGTGTTGTGCTAGGATAAAAGCCTACTAAACTTGAGAATACAATTTACTATATCAATAAAAGCCTCCATAGCCCTGAATTAAACTACATAGTTACTGAAAAGGAACTCCTAGCTGTAGTTTATGCATTGAACAAATTCTGACACTATGTCACAGGCTATCCCATTTTCATTCACACTAATCACTTTGCAATAAAATATCTGATGAACAAACTTGCTATAATAGGCAGATTGGCAAGATGGCTTTTACTATTGTAGGAGATTGGCATCGCAATTGTTGATAAGCCAGGAAAGGCCAATGTAGTTGTTGACCACTTATCTAGATTACATAATGCTTATGAAGACACTACTCAGGTTGAAGATATATTTCCAGATGAACACCTGTTCCACATAGAAATCAAAAACCCATGGTATGCAGACATAGCCAATTATCTTGTAGCAAATAAGATGCCCCAACATTTTTCTCAGAAAGACAAGAAAAAGCTTGTAGAAAAGAGCTTTCAGTTTTCATGGATAGATAACAATCTATTTTACACTGGTCCAGATCAAATTATGAGAAGATGTGTAACAGAAGATGAAGTATATGATATACTCCATGCTTGTCATGATGAACCTTATGGAGGTCATTTTGCAGCAATGCGAACAACCCTGAAAATCTTAACAACAGGATATTATTAGCCTCAATTACACAAAGATGTAGCCAGTTATACAAAAAAATATGATAAATGTCAGAGGATGGGATGTCCACTGAAATCAGATCAGATGCCACTCAATCCACAAGTAGTAATAACACCTTTTGACAAGTGGGGTATGGACTTCATTGGCACAATCGAACCATCATCAAATGGAAAATCCTACATCTTGGTTTGTACAGATTACCTAACAAAATGGGTTGAAGTGAAAGCTATGCAGAATGCAAGGGATGAAAAAGTAGCAAAATTCTTGTATGAAGAAATCTTTACAAGGTATGGAGTCTCCAGAGAGCTAGTCACAGACCAGGGCGCACAGTTTACATCAAACCTGATTACAAAGCTAATGAAGGAGTACAACATAAGGCATAGGAAGTCTAGTCCTTATCATTTGCAAGCCAACAGATAGGCAGAGGTGACCAACAAAGAAATAGAGGCCATACTAATAAAGACAATACAATTGCATCACAAGGATTGTAGTAGTTGATTGACAGAGGCAGTCTGGGCTTATCGTACAAAATGAAAGACAATAATAGGGTTCACACTGTTGGGCTCCTATAATGGTTTTAATAACTAGGCTTTAGAACCATAACTTAGGGATTGGACATCCATACTAAGTAGTCATCTCATCATTATGAAGGCACATTTAAATTATCAACCTGAGGACGTATAATTGAAATAGGTCTGCAAAGTATATGCACTATGAAATTCTCTAATTTATTCTATCATTTCAAAAACTAAGAGTATAACAATGCTGGAAATAAATCTAACTACACAGTAATGGCTACAGGAACTGCACAATAATGGCTGCAGGAAACTGTATAATACATAAAAGCTAATGAACAAATACTACTTGATCCTTCTTTTGCTTGATTACAATTTCAAATATATAAGCTTATTGACTCCCTAACAACCATCTAACATGTGTCTCATCATTCCTTTAAACAAGGAAGAGACTTAATCTAAATCTATGACTAAGAAGAAGAGTCCTATTACAACTTGTCTTCTTGACTGATTGGGAAAAAGAGTTTGTTTGGAATCTCTTATGAAAAATTTGATTTGTTGGATATTTGTTTATGTTCATAAATACAATACAAATCATATCCAACCTCCTTTGTGTACACACTAAATAGTGCACTTCTCTAAGTCATTACTTCCAAGGGAATCCATGAATGAGAAACCTTGAGAAAGTGACCTAGAACTCCCTAGGCATGGAGTCACAAGATTGTTTTGAATATTGCTCTCAACTAGAGCTATTGAAGCATGCAACCTTGCTAGTAAACCACACAATGGGAGAGTCAATGAGACAAGGGCAAGAATGCCAATATCCTCAAGAATCAATGAGAATGCAATGCAATGCAAGCTATGCTAAGAATGAAGATGCAAGCTAAGTTATGGAAATGAAAATGAAAGTATTACAAACCCTTGCTAATTAAGCTATGTGAGCTAATCTAAAGCATAAAGGAAACTAAGCTAGATGCCATGAAAGCTATGATGCAAGAAATGAAACTAGAATGCAAGAATGATCTCCAAAAGCTCCAAAAGCTCCAAAGTCTCCAAGAAATCCTACAACATAAGGTTAGTATTCAAAAGATGGATGCCAAAATGAGAAGAGAGCTCTCCTTTTATAAGAAATGAGAAAGAATGGACCATGGAGATTAGGAGGCAAAAGATTTAATCAAGGGTGGAGCTTGAAAGAGGAGCAATCCATGTGCACAAATATCCTCCAATGAGAAAATAAGAGTTGACTTTTATGTCCATATGAGACAAAAAGTGTTTTTCTTCTTTTTTATAAAATAAGAATAATGTTTTATTTGTGCAACTTAGGATAATAGGAAAAGTGGGGGCTTTTTATTTATTAAAAGGGGAGGAAATTCCTTTTAATCAAATAAAGACTTAGGATAAAATGGTTAGCCCAAGGCAAATAATCGAAAGTGATAAAAGAGGATTTGATCAAAGAAATTGATATAATTGAAAAATGCTGATTTTTGAAAATATAGATTCAGGGATTTGATAAATTACTGAATGGGGGCCCAAAGTCTAGGTGACCATTTTAGGGTGCATACATTTTCCCCTCTTTGACTAATGTGAGATCGATTTGGGATCACATGCAGTCAAAGAATGGAATTGAAATGTGAGATCGATTTGGGATCACAAAACAATCCAGACATGTGTTCGACAGATGGGAACATATCAGGACAAGCATAAGCATAAGCTAACAAAGATAAGCTAAGAGACAAGACCAACACCTGTATAGCTAGGTGATAATCAAGTCTCAAATAAGAGATAAGAATCTCAAGCAAGGCTGATTGATAAGCTGAATCAAGGATTAAAGCTGATAGGTACTGCCCCCTCAGAATCAAAATCAAAATCAGGTAGAGGAGAAATAGAAAATTGATAAACTTGATCAAGTCACTAGAAATTATAATCGAAGGTGAAAGATGATAGGATAACCATCAAGCAGTGGAGACATGCCCCAGTTTGACTAGGTTTGACTAAGAAAGATATAGGATAAAAATGAAGTCAAACCTCAGAGAGATGAATTGAATGAAAATGAATGAAAGACTAGGAGGTTGAAAGAGATGGTAATGAAGAAAAAAAAAGATGCCCCAACAAAGATTGAAGGATTGGGCCTCAAATGATCAGCCAACTGTGCAGAAGAGGGTAAAAGTTTTGAAATACAATTTTGACTATCAAGATAAACTCAAATTTTGATTTCGATCTCGAAAATGGATCCAGGATGTCAAAATTAGCCAGGGGTACAATTTTCACACAATTTCGAGGTGTTTTGAAAATTAGGTCAAAAAGTCAAAATGCTATAAACAGGGGGAAAAAGGTCATTTTCAAAATCATTTATCTTTTAGTGATTTGAGAATCTTTAGAGCTTTAGAGAGAGAAAATGGCCCAACAAGCAGCAATCCCGGTCCACAAGCATCGATTTGAGTGTGCTCGATTGCACAACCGGCCTCCGTTGTATGGTGCCCCGATATGTTTTCAGAAAAAACTTGCTTTGCTGGTCATTTATGAGCTTTAATGTCAAATTAAAACATGTTTTTAAAGTTTTTAAAATTTGTCAAATTTTCTTCGTACGAAAAGTCATACGATACTTTAGAAGTATCGCACCCTTTGAGGATCTCTATCATGTGATACTTTATGGGTAAGAATAGCATTGCACCGCTATTGAATCCAGTATCGCACGATACTGGATGAAATATTGTGCGATGCTATGCGAAGTATCGTAGGCAAAGATATCATCACACTGGTATTGAAGAAAGTATCGCATGATACTTAGTAAAAAAAATAGTGTCGCACAGTATATAAAAATAACATGTTTTAATGTTTTTGAGCAAAATGACATGGGTCCTGACAATGTTTTCTTTTAAGATTGTTTATACTGATTTTATACATCCATCATGATATGTTTTCACATCTGGTTTGGGTTAAATGGCTTGCAAGAGAACTTTCCTGCGCTACTCATTAGAGCATCGAGGGTGACTAGACTACGATGCATTCAGGATCTCAATGATCTAGGACGAGCAGACCTGCAAGAGATGGGGTTTGGCTATTTGTTGCAGATGCCCCATATTCATGTTGATCATGGGTTGTTGACTGTGCTGGCTAAGAGATGGCATAGCGAGTACAACACCTTCCACCTACCCATTGGAGAGGCTATGGTTAGCCTAGAGGATGTCTATCGGATCCTACGGGTTCCAAGCCATGGAGATCCTGTAAGTATAATCATGTTCATAGATAGTCATAGATGTAAAGTTTCCATATGATAGAAACTGATGTGATTTTTTGTTGGCTCAGGTGTACTATAATTAGGATCTGATAGAGGGGAGGCAGGTCATGCAGGATATGTTTAAGGATGTCACCATTATTAACAGGCATCTGAGCTAGGATCAATTAGTTGAGGAGTTTGGTAGGGATTTCCCAATGCCATGCATCATTTGTTCTATCGTTGCACAAGCCCTTATTACTGACAGGAGTTAGAAGTGTTTTCCATTGGGCTGGGGGAGGTTAGTGGCAGATTTGATTTCTCACCCACAACAGATGGCATGGGGACCAACCATCCTTGTAGACATGTACCATGAGCTCCATGAGATAGTATATTAGGATAGCAGGACCTGGGCATGCAGAGCTATTTGTGCTCAGATATGGGTGTGGGAGCATATTGTTGTAGTGTGACCATGAGTGCAGTCGAAGGCGCAGAGATGCCCCTATATATATAGATACATAGGATTTATATCTCAGCCTCGCAGCGAGGATGTCACATATTACCGTCGGGTATTGGATGAGCTCACCTCATTCCAGTGGAGACCATATAGGGCATGTGAGCAGCGGGGTGACTGGGATGAGTTGGATTACATGCTATGCAATCGACCACTGGTAGGTCAACATTTAGATATTGTTGAGAGATTTGTTATCACCCGTGTCTGGAGACAGTTCGAGTGTCAGTAGAGAGTACCCACTGAGACTACCACATACACTCGGGTTAGGGATGAGGAGGGCCAGGGTTGGCTACCGATGCTGGATTACCAATAGGTAGTACAAGATACAGATGCAATATGTCAAGAGCCATGGGACTACCTCCCAGATATGGCAGATGCAGGAGCTAATGCGGCCTATAGGGTAGAGCGGCGAAGGCAGCCCTTCCCTAGGTTCACTGTACCTAATGCATAGCCAGTAGCACAGGGAGATGATGGGGATGAAAGAGATGGAGGAGATGGAGGGGGGAGAGGGAGAGGGAGAGGGAGGGGGAGAGGGAGAGAGACTGGTTAGAGCTCTTGATCAGGTGGCTGGAAATGGCCACAGGGACAGGGTTTTGCAGATGAGGGTGATGATGGAGTGAGGCCAGCTCACCACTGGGTGGATGCTAGGCAAGATCATCCTCTAGGAGGAGAGGATCTGAGAGCCAAGATCCAGGCTCTAGAGATGAAGATGCAGTAGTTACACATCACCATAGTGGTCAGAGAGTAGCAGCTGACGGATCTAAGAGCTGAGCTTGAGCGGTGGGATAGGACTATACAGGTTGCTACTGTAGAGTCACGGAGAGAGGCAACGCGAGCTGCATACTATCATGGGCTCTATATACAGGCTCATGTGCCACAGGGTCAGAGAGCACCACCCTATTCTGCGATAGTTGGGAGATCTGATATAGTATCATACATGGCACCACCTCCTCCACCACCAGCACCACATGATGGTGGTAGTGAGTCCTAGGTTTAGGTTAGATAGATGTATAGAGACACATCCTGGAATTTGATCCAGATTTTTGTATCCCATATTGTATCATGACATTTGTTTATATATATGAGATTATTGGATTGACAATATATCTTGTGTACTTGTCCCACTTGTGATGGATGTTTCAGTTTTTATATTGTCTTGTCATTTTGCTCAAAATGTATGATATATATGCTCATGTATAATCTCTCTCATGGATGTATGTTTTAGTTCTCATGCTTATGATATAGACTCATATTTCTAAAAATGATATCTTTAGGATATATATGATGATAAGATTAACCCCTTGTGATGATAGGAATAGGATGTGATGTGAAAGACAAGGAGCGAAAGACATGATCGAGAAAAGGAAAGGTGAGCGCAATTGACCGACAAGTCCACGAAAGATGAAAAAGGAGAGCTCTCTCCATATGCAAAAACTAAACTAATATGAACCTAAAAATGAAAGCTACTATGAAAAAGTGGTTTACTTGCAAGGTCACAAAGCTTTTAGACTCTAATAGTCATCATCGAGTGTTATTGGTAGCGTCACAAGATCATATAATGCACACTAGTATGACTATGTGGATCTGAATATGATTTATATCAGATAGGTATGTGGGAATCCCACCTAGGCATCAAAGACATATAGGTCAAGATGACTAGTGCAGTGAGATTACCTAAGTTTAGTATAGCAAGATTATACTCACATCGAGACACAAGGAAAGTCAAGATGGCTAGAAGTATGCACTTGCACAAATAGTCAAGGATAATACCTTGTAGATCCCATTTGTCAATTGGAACAAGCATAAATGCTAATGATAGTTAGGACCAACAAAATATACCCACAAGCAAAAAAAGAAATAAAACATGTCCTCATGCCCTCAGTCTTCTAGCTATGCATCATCGAAAACTTCTTAGGGAAAGAACACTCATCAAAGAAATCATCATAGACAACACACAAAGAAATAAAGTCAAACAAGTCTCAGTGAGGTGAGTGTTTAAGTGTGTGTGTGTAGGTCATAGAGTCAAACTTTGAGTATCACATCTATGAGTGAGAAATACCATATCATGCTAGACTGTAGGTAAGATATCTGATAAGTGTTGAGAAACACTTGATGCTAGGGTAGTGTTGAAAAATACAGTTTGGGGTGGTGTTGAAAAACACCATTTACAAGATGTTCCTAAAGACCAACGCATCCTAGAGACCAAAGCTAACATAGTTATGCCCCCTAGACAAAGACAAAGACCAATTCCAAACTGAGGCAACAAGGTTAAGGCATGATGGAGAAAGACTAAGTGTCAAGGACACGTGCTAAGAAACTAGGGTGCAAAGGCCTCAAGTAGCGCCTGTTTCCAAGTTTTCACCACTTGGAGATTTTTTTTATTTTTTTTATTTTTTTGTATTTTTGCTACCAAGGCACCTATTTCCAGGTTTTCACCAAGGCACTTTTTCTATTTTTTTGAATTTTTTGCATTTTTTTATTTTTTTGTATTTTTTTCAAGACTTTATATGCTTTTTAGGATTTTTTTAGCATCATATATGAATTTTTTTTGGAATTTTTTTCAGGATCAATAAGATATGTACAAAGGATGCCCCCAGACAAAATAGGCATCATGGATAGAACTTCTTGAGGTGCAAAGCATTGATAGGGTCAGGGAGCTATTCCCCCTCTGGATCAAATAGTAAATAAGCACCTATACCAAAAGCTACAGTAATGATGTATGGTCCAAGCCAATTAGGTTTGAACTTTCCCTTTTGCTCTCTATGTTGTTGGTTCTTAGGGTTTTCTCGTAGGACAAGATCCCCCACTTGAAATTCTCTAGGGTGAACCTTCTTGTTGAATGCTTTGGACATACACTTTTGGTAGACTCTTATGTGATCAAAAGATGCTTTATGCTTTTCATCTAGAAGTTCCAGTTCTTGAAGTCTCATGGCATGGTAGTCTTCATCTGTCACTAAACCTTTAAGAGAAACTCTAAGAGAAGGAATCTCCACCTCTAAAGGTAACACTGCTTCAACACCATAAGTGAGGGCAAAAGGAGTAGCCCCTATTGGAGTACGAATACTCATTATGTAGGCCCACAAGGCCAGATTTATCTGTAGATGCCAATCTCTACCATTCTTGTGAACTGTTCTATGGAGGATTTTGAGAATGGTCTTATTCGAAGCCTTTGCTTGTCCATTTCCTTGCAGGAAGTAAATGGAGGACCAATGCTATTTTATCTTTCATTTCTTGTAGATATGTTTAAGGTCCTTGTTTTTAAACTGACCTCCATTGTCAGTGATTATCTCAGAAGGCACTCCATACCGACAGATGATATGGTTCAAAATAAACAAAGAAACTATCTTGCCTGAGGCAACAGAAAGTGGGACAGCTTCTACCCATTTGGCAAAGTAATCAATAGCAGTGATAATGAATTTGTGTCCATCTGATGAGTTGGGATGAATCTACCCAACAAGGTCAAAGGCCCAGCGCTGAAATGGCCAATGAGAAATAGAAGGAATAAGATCCCTACCTAGAGCATGTATTAGGTTTCCATGTTTCTGACACTTTTCACAAGATTTAGCAAAAGCTATTGCATCTATCTGCATGGTAGGCCAATAGTACCCCACCCTAAGCAACCTTCAGGCCATGGCAAGACCATTGGAATGTCCTCCACAAATGCCCTCGTGAATGTCAACTAATGCTTGGTTGGACTCATCCTTTTCTAAACACCTAAGAAGTGTCCCATCTAAACCCCTCTGATACAAATCACCAGAGATAAGGGTGTGGCGAGAGGCATTTTGAGTAAGGTTTCATCTTTCAGAGCGGTTGAAGGTTTCAGGAATAGTACCATCACAGAGGTATGAGTAAATGGCACCATAGTGGGATGACTCATGTCCAATAAGGGTACAAACAACTTGGCTTTCTTGGGAGTCATAGATAGGGTAATGTAGCTCTTCCACCAAGAATTCAAATTTGGACTCATGTTGTTCTAGCTGAAGAAGTGAAGCCAATGTAGCCATAGCATCAACTACTTTATTCTCTGCTCTAGGGATTTGTTGAAATGTAACAAAGGTGAAGTATCATCGTAATGAATCAACCATTTTCTTGTAAGGTACTAGTTTTTGATCTTTGGTTTGGTATTCTTCATTAACTTGGTTGACTATTAATTATGAATCCCCATAAATATGCAGCTCTATGATTCTCCACTCTATAGCCATTTTTAGTCCATTTGTTAAGGCCTCATACTCGGGAATGTTATTTGTGCATGGGAACAATAGTTTGTAGGATTTAGGAATTATGTACCCATGAGGAGAAACAAACAACACTCCTGCTCCTGAACCATTTTGCATGAAAGAGTCATCAAAGAACATCTTCCATGTTCTTGCAGTCATGTACATTATATGCTCGTCTAGAAATTCAACTTGAATTGGTGCTTTGTCTCGAATCAGAAAAGAAACTAATTGGTCTGCAATGGCTTGTCCTTTTATTGCTTTGCATTCAACATACTCTATGTCAAATTCTGATAGGATCATCATCCACTTAGCAAGTCTACCTGTGAGAGCAGCCTTACCAAGAAATATTTGAGAGGATCAATTTTTGCAATGAGGTGTATTGTATGAGCAAGCATGTAATGTCGCAACTTTTGGGAAGCAAACACCACCGCTAGGCAAGATTTTTCAATACTAGTGTAATTGACCTCATATGACACAAGAATACGACTGATGTAATATATAGCTCTTTCTTTTCCAGTATCATCAAGTTGAGCCAATAATGCCCCCAGGGAAGATTATGTTGCTGAGACATACAATATGAGTGGTTTTCCTAGGATAGGAGGCATTAAGATTGGAGAATTAGCCAAGTACTGTTTGATTTGGTCCATGCTTTGCTGACAATCCTCATTCCAAACACATTTTACCCCTTTATGCAAAGTCTTATTAAAGGGTTGAGCTCTATCAGCCAGTTGTGAAATAAACCTCCTTATAGATTGAAGGTGTCCTTCAAGACTCCTCATTTGACTAATGTTTTTGGGAGGTGGCATATCCATTATTGCTTGAACTTTTTCCGAGTCCACCTCTATTCCTTTAACTAAAATGATAAATCCTAGGAGTTTTCCAGAGGTGACTCCAAATGCACACTTTTTGGGATTCAATCTCAATTGAAACTATTCCATATGATCTAGAATTACTTCCAAATCACCTAGGTGTATATCCCTTTTCTTGGATTTTGCCAAGGTGTCATCCACGTAGTCTTCCATATTCTTATGCATCATGTCATGGAAGATAGTAGTCATAGCTCTTTGATAAGTAGCTCCTACATTTTTCAATCCAAATGGCATAATGTTCCAACAATAGGTTCTCCATGCACAAGTAAATGTAGTTTTCTCTTGGTCTTCAGGAGATATTTTGATTTGATTATACCCAGAAAAGCCATCCATCAAAGAATAGATCTCATAACCCGCGATCATGTCCACTATCATGTCTATGTTTGGAAGTGGAAAGTCATCCTTTGGGCATGCTTTATTAAGATCTCTAAAGTCTGTGCAAACACGAATGGACTTGTCATGTTTTGAAACTAGTACAATATTGGATAGCCATTCGGCATAATCAATGGCTCTTATAAATCCTGCACTGAGGAGTTTTTCTAATTCAGCTTTGACAAGAAGAGCTATGTGAGGATGCATTTTCCTCAATTTCTATTTTACTGGTTTGATACCTGGAGCTATGGACAAGTGATGCATAATGAGACTAGTGTCCAACCCTGGCATGTCTGAGTAAGTCCAAGCAAAATTAATCTTCTTTGTCTGTAGGAACTTGGTATATGCTTCTTTTTCTTTTGTTGATAGAGACTGAGCTAAATTCACAATTTATGGAGCCTCTGGTGTCTTCAGATTAACTAGTTGTGTAGGCTCAACAAGTACTAAAGACCTGTCCTAAAAGTAACTTGGAAGATGATCAAGTACCTCATCCTTAGGTGCCTCAGAGAGGTTTTCACCTTCAGATACGTCCTTTATTTTTACCTTTTTAGGTTCTGACATCGCCACATAGTGGTTTTCGCCATCAGAACTCTTATTCTTTTTTTCTTTTCTTTTCATTTTGCGATTAAGGTACTTGATATCTGGTTCTATCATTCTTGTAGTTGGTTCACTGGTGGAAGAGACTGCAGGTTCAAGAGCATTTAGGTAACATGCTATCTCATAGTCATTTTGAAAGGTTAGGAGATGAGGCTCTTGATAGCGCTGAGACCAATCAATTAAGTGAGGATTGGCAAGGGGTAGGTCAATGACTGGTTCAATGTTGTGTATGTGAATGGTATCATCTCTGGTGATTCTAGAGTTAGGATTCGTCAAGTATCCCTCTAAGGTACCCACATCAAGACTTATCCTACCAAGTGAAGCATCGTCCACTAAAGTGACTCATGGATTCCAATCCTCTAATCCTACAATAGACTCATTAGCCACCTCAGGTTGGGAACTATATGTATGGACAACATCAATGTCCATGTCAACTGTAGAACAATCAGAAAGAGAATCCCATTCATACTCATGTGAGTCTGTATCTGAATCCTGACTGGGATGTTTACACCAAGCATACTTTTTAGGCCTTGAGGTAGAGGCTTTAATGTCACCAAGGGTAACACCTTCTTGAATTTTATTTGTATGTTGATGTTCTTGAATAGGATCCTCGACATGATCTTCAATAGTAGATTTTTCTTGTTCTAGGTCTGAAACTGTTGGATTGATAACTGAAGCATCTAAATCTCCCCAAAGGAGATTGGTGGAAGGGACCCAATCTTCACACCTATCTTGTTGATTTTTCAAATTGGGAATGTAGCTAGGTTCATCATCACTATCCATCACAACAAGGATAGGAGTAGTTTTCTTATTTTGACTTTCAAAACCTAGGCCAACCGTTGTCTTAGATATGTGGCCAAAGAGAGCATGATTGAGTGGTTCAGCCTTAGGATCTAATCTTTGATTGAGAGGACCATGACCTGGGTAGCCCATATTTTTAACCAAAGCATATCCTCTTCCATAAGCCTTAGGAGATGAGGAGAAATTTTCATTATGCTTGTATTTTTCCTCCTTTTAAATCCAATCTCTAACAGCTACCTCTTCTTTTTCATCCTGTATGGGTACTGAAGACTCTACAAATGTACCAAATAGAGTCATTGTTGAAGATGAGGGACGCATCTCTTGTGAGGGTTTACCATAAGACCTAGGTGAGACTGGCAGTTTTGTGAAGGAGTCCATTTGATAACCCCCCATACCAAGGTCTATGGCCTTAAACTTGTTCTTGCACTGCTCTAGAGTTGCATCAAATTTTTTTGCTTCTCTATTAAGAGGAACATGAGTCCTTGCTGAAATTGCATTAACAGATAATGTGCTATCCCTGGGTATACAAACTTCTACTCCATTATAGGGGAACTTGACACATTGGTGGTAGGTGGATGACACTGCTTGCATGTCATGGATCCATAGTCTACCAAGTAGGACCAAAGGACCAGCATCAACAATTTGGAATAAAATGTCCTTTTCAACGGGGCCAATCCTGATAGGAAGGACGGCCAAGCCTTTGGAGCTTCTCTCTGCCTCATCATAGGCTTTGATGGTTATTTTCTTACGAGTATCAATAACTTGCTCTGAGCAACCCAGTATCTTCAACAAACTCAAGGAACAAATATATAGCCTAGCACCCCCATCAATCAACACACGCCTAACATGGGTCTTGTGAATCATGACTTCAATATGAAGGGCAAGATTATGTGGATGGCTCAAGGCTTTGTCATCTTCTTCTAAGAATGTGAGGTAATGTGGGTTGGCAAGGTGGTTAACCATGTTTTGGAATTGGTCAACATCTATGTTGTTAGGGACATTGGTTGTACGCAAAGCATCCTCAAGGACACACTTATGTCTAGGAGACAACTCTAGGAGTTCAAAATTTGAGATTTGAGCTGGTGTTCTTTGTAACTGGTCAACAAGATTGTAGCTCATTTTAGGATTCACTACTGACTTGGTGATGACATTCTTGGATGTCACTTGCTTGGGTTTGCTAGACTGGTTGGAATTAGGACCTCTAATAACCACAGGACCTTGACTTTGGCTTCTGGTGATAGTGTTAAGAGCTTGGGTTGATCTTTGAGAGTGAGGACCTCTAAGCACCACCATAGGTTCTTCATTGAATATAGGAGGAGAGCCCACATCATGACTATAAGAATCTTTGTTTCATATCATGTTGACATTTTCCTCAACAATCTCAAGCATATTAACCACATTTTCTGCACTTGTGTAGGTATAGTTGGTTGCAGCTTTGCCATTCTTGGGTTGAGAGGTTTCCCCCTTTTCATATTTGGGCAAAGGTTCTTTGAATACCTTGTGGTCTACATTTGTATTCAACCCATCAATCTAAAGTTTACCACTTTCAATAAGATCTTGGATAAGGTGTTTAAGTTTCCAGCAATGTTCGATGTCATGTCCAATGCCATTGTGGTATTTGCAGAAAGATTTTTCATTCCACCAATGTGGCTTAACATCGGGTATGTGAAAGTTTGTTGGATCTTGTGGTTGTGCAAGATTATTAGCAATAAGGGTCTTGAAAACATCCTCACAGGAGTCACCTAGTTTAGAAAACTGTCTCAACTTTTTCTTGGGCTTTTCTTGATACTTAGGTTTACTCTCTTGTTGGTTAGGGGATGTATTGAGCTTCATAGCTTGGATGCTACTAGACAAGTGGAGGAATCCTTGATCTTTGGGTTGGGAAGAGTCCACAACTCCATCGTTGACTACTTGTTTATTCTTGTTCCAGTGCGAGTGCTTGCCTTTGTTCTTAGTAGCATTGTTATTATTTTGATCATTATTATTGTTATTGTTGTTGTTGGTCAAAATGCCTTGTTCTTTTAAGACATCTTCTATTTGACATGTTGTCTCAACCATAGTATCAAAGGAATCAAAGACCATTTTTTGAACCTCATAAGATGACTTGTCGTATTAGGGAATTTCAACTTTCCTAGGAAAATCTGTCATAGTCACACTTTTGTCAAAAGCATTGGACAAATAGAATCAAGTGAAAAGGAACTTTTAGGTGCCAACACCTTTTCCATCATTCATTTGAGTTGATTTATTTCCTCTTCTTGAGAGGGTCCTCATTTCTTGATCCTCCTATCCACATCAAAGTTGTAAGGGACTCTAGCACCTTGTTAATCAGACTCTCTAGGAACCTATCTTTATTTTGATCAAGGTACTTCTCCACATATTGTTGGAATAGTGGCTCTTGTTGCATTATCATGAAATCTTGATAATCAAAACTTGTACTACTTACTCCATGTTGAGAGCCATGATGAGCTCACTGGGAGGGTTGTCTTGAGTTCCTAGGAGGTGTTCATCTCCTATGTTGTGAAATCCTTCTTCCTCTAGGACTAGGAGATCTTGAAGGGGTCCTTGACCACCTTCTACTTCTTGGAGTTCTTGAGGGAGTAGAGGGTGGAGAGTTGTTTCTACTGTTGGTACCCCCATTGTTGAATTGGTTGTTAAGTTGTTTAGCTAACAACCTATCTTGTTCCTCTTGGAATGTTTTTCTTCTTAATTCCAACAAGGCTTGTTGCTCTTCCTCTAGGTGTCTAAACATTTCTTCTTTAGCGGCTTGTTCATCCAAGAAGGCTTTCTTTTCACGCTCAATTTTTTTAAGCCTTTCATTAGCATATCTTGAGGTTGTTTTGAGCAGAGAGTTGGACCTTGAGTGTTTGAACAAGTTGTTAGTGAATGTGACATTCACATGAGCGTCACCAGATTCATTGTTTTGGTCTTCGTGTTGTGACCATGCATCTTGGTGAGCTTTCCCATAATGTTTTTCAGCTCTTTGATGGGCATCTAAATATCTTGAGTTAATAGGGGGTGATTTAGGTTGATTATCATCACCAAATGACATGTTACCCCTATGTCTTTGGAAAATGTCATCAAGAGTTTGATCCATTGATTCTCTTTGTCTCCTAGTCAAAGTGTAGCTCATGTCCATATTTGATTAAGAAGATGGTAAAGAGGTACTCAACTCACTAAGATTTCTCTTTGGGTCAAACCAAGCCTCGAACTCACTCCTAGGTGATTGATCAAAGATGGGTTTCTTTCCCTTTCGGTTTTGACAAGTTTGGACTAAGGGTAATTGTTCAAAGACAACTTGAGGTCATTTTCCTTGACTAATTTGGTACCTTGTCGTAACCGACATGAAAGAGAAAATACCCTTGGTGATAAGATGACCTTATGAAACGTCAATATCAAACTAGGATAGTGAAAGTGTTCAATTGTCCAAAAAAAGAGATGGTAAGATAGAAAGTTGCAAAAGGTGTAAACTAATCCTGCCACAGAGGTGCATAATAAAAGGATGAGTATCCTAACACATATGGGCCAAGAAAATGGGTTTAACCAAATATATAATTGAAATTGAATTTTGATGGAAGTGAATTGGACAAAAGAGTACTAAAACTCTCCAAGCGTGTTACCAAAGGATCTAAAGGTGTACTTTTTCAACAAGGATAATCTCCAACTTATCGATACCAAGCAAGACTACTTTGTAAAATCAGAGAACACTAATTCAAGGGGTCTAAAACTAGGAACCCAAGGTACAAATAGGTTTCTAGCAGTAGAGTAGGTCACCTTCTAAAACCTGGTCAACTAAAGAAAAGATTGAAAATGGCATAAACCAGACTGGCAGCAAAAAGACTATGTGCGACAGTTTCCAGGCAAACAGTGCGATAATTTCTCAGCAGGCAATATTTCTCAGTAAGCAGGGCAATAATTTCCAGGCAGCCTGTGCAATATTTTCCAGGTAAGCAGTGCGATAGTCTTCCAGTAGCGAACTATCACATGATAATTCTCAAGATAGTGTGCGATATTGTTTTAGGGTCGTATAATTCTTGACTAGTGAGTGCTAAAAATATCAGTTTTAAGGGCAGTTTGTTCAAAATTTCAATTTGAAGGTTGGATTTTTTGATTTCAAGCACAATGACAGCAGTAAATAGACAGGTTTGCAAATAGTAGGTGATCAAACATGTCATAAAACACTTGCACAAGGGCAAAAGCAACCTTGCCAAGACAAGCAATTATGATATCAAAGCAATAAAATCCTATGAATGCTACCGTGATGTTTGATGTTTGAGAACATTTACATAGGTAGATCACAACAAAAACACTTCAAGTACTTACTAGCCTAAAAATTTAATGGCTCAATACTTAACAACTTGGCCCACACTTGATGTCCCATTGTTTCACACAAAGTGGTTACCCACAATAGATATTGGCTTTGTCATGGAAGTGCCAATGACACAACCAAAGGAACACATATGGTGAGTAATCTTGGGGTGATCTGGGTTATTCCACTTGGATCAATCCTTGCACCAAGAAGCTAAGTGGAAAAATAGGGTGGCTTCTATCTATGGTTCTTAATAAGGGCTTCTGTTTGTAATACCCCTCTTTCTCCCCAAAGGGATTGGGACCTCACGGCTACAAGAGTACCTTAAGCATTCTTGCTCAACATTTTCCTCATGGTCATAATCCCACAAGTACTCACATTAAGTGAAGACAAGTACTATGTCTACCAAGGTTTTGTGTCCTTGATAGCCTTGAGTTTATAGTGGGTTGGAATAGCTGGTGAAAAGCTTGTCCCCACTTGGGTTGTTCCTCTTGATTGCTCAAGAGCAGGCCTGCTAAAAGATTCTAAAAGCTAAGCAAAGAGTGGATCAATCTTTTAGTGTCAGGATTTTTGTTTCATCTCAAGGGTGAAGAGCATAATCTCCTAGCTCAAAAATATCTCCCAAACACACCAAGAAAAGGTTCAATTACCCTCTTGCTTTCAAAATCTAAAGATGGGTCAAGATTTTCTAGTTCACCACAATGGTGAAGAGCATACTTCTCCTACCACCCAAAGATTCCTACAACAAGATATTAAGTGCCTACTAAATGAAACAACTAGTATATGCCACACTCAAAAGAAAGTAATTAAAAAAGCACTTGATTTGTTTTTATACTTTGGGCAGCCCTGCAAAAATTGTTAGTAGCCCTTGTGCATTTGAAGCTTTGACATGCATTCTTTTAAGAAAATAATCAAGCAATGAGAGCACCTACAAGCACCACTTGTTGTCCCTACAAGGGTTAGCACATCAAAAATTGAATGAAAATTGCAAATAGACCCCTATCCTACAACAACAAATTAAAAATCTGAATCAAAACCAAGTAGATCTTGCAAAGAAATGACAAAAAGTACACACTGCCAGGCTTGGGTGATATTTCTGTCAGAGAAACAATCATGCAACACTTCGTCCTGTACTGGTGTGAAAATATATCTCCAGGTGATAATTCCTGCTACATGTGTGCAACAGAATACTGAACACAGTGCAATATAATTTGTCAAGGAGCGCGATATTTTAACTGGTAAAATATCGCACTAGTATGTTAGAAAACATCGTACGATACTGGAAAACTATCACATGATATTTCTGTCAGAAAAACTAGAGAACAAAATATTGATGAAACAACAAGCAACAATTGACAAAAAATTAGCAGAAATGCATAAAATGAAGGACAAAACAAGAGTGTTTTGCCCCACGGTGGGTGCCAAAAATGTACACACTAAATAGTGCACTTCTCTAAGTCATTACTTCCAAGGGAATCCATGAATGGGAAACCTTGAGAAAGCGACCTAGAGATCCCTAGGCATGGAGTCACAAGATTATTTTGAATATTGTTCTCAGCTAGAGCTATTGAAGCATGCAACCTTGCTAGTAAACCACACAATGAGAGATTCAATGAAACAAGGGCAAGAATGCCAATATCCTCAAGAATCAATGAGAATGCAATGCAATGCAAGCTATGCTAAGAATAAAGATGCAAGCTAAGTTATGGAAATGAAAATGAAAGTATTACAAACCCTTGCTAATTAAGCTATGTGAGCTAATCTAAAGCATAAAGGAAACTAAGCTAGATGCCATGAAAGCTATGATGCAAGAAATGAAACTAGAATGTAAGAATGCAAGAATGATCTCCAAAAGCTTCAAAAGCTCCAAAGTCTCCAAGAAATCCTACAGCATAAGGTTAGTATTCAAAAGATGGATGCCAAAATGAGAAGAGAGCTCTCCTTTTATAAGAAATGAGAAAGAATTGACCATGGAGATTAAGAGGCAAAATATTTAATCAAGGGTGGAGCTTGAAAGAGGAGCAATCCATGTGCACAAATATCCTCCAATGAGAAAATAAGAGTTGACTTTGTCCATATGAGGCAAAAAGTGATTTTCTTTTTTTTTTATAAAATAAGAATAATGCTTTATTTGTGCAACTTAGGATAAGAGGAAAAGTGGGCGATTTTTATTTATTAAAAGGGGAGAAAATTCCTTTTAATCAAATAAAGACTTAGGATAAAATGGTTAGCCCAAGGCAAATAATCGAAAGTGATAAAAGAGGATTTGATCAAAGAAATTGATATAATTGAAAAATGTTGATTTTTGAAAATATTGATTCAGGAATTTGATAAATTGCTGAATGGGGGCCCAAAGTCTAGGCAACCATTTTAGAGTGCATACACTTTGAAGTCATAACTCAAATTGCAACAAATAGAAGAAGTTTGACTAAGTCTGCTGATTTGTTGTTCCACTTTTCCTACAATCATATTTAAATGGATGGTGCTCACTTATTATTGTAAGTTATCTCAAATGCTTTTACCAGATTATGCTCCTCCTTCTTATCTTTCCAGATCATTTTGAAAATCTGGATTTCATTAAGAAATGTGAAAGTTATGATCATTTTACCAAGACTGGGTTTTGACTGCCTTCAAATTCGCCTATTTTTACTCAGTCAACTTTAGATAAGTGCTTCTCATTAACTATTGTGAATTGGATCAAACCCTTTTAATAATTTTTGCTCCTCTTTTTCATCTTTCCAAATCATTAAGAAAATCTGAATTTCATTAAGAATTGAGTGAGATATGCCCATTTTATTGAAACTACTTTTTGACTTTTTCTGCATTTCCTGCAACTGTTGAATATTGACAAGTGTCAACTTGCTTCTCCTTCTTTCCAGCTACATGAATGACTCAAGTATCTCACAAACATAATTTTAATCATCTAAAAACATTTATTATTTAATAATAACCATTTATCATAGTAAATCATCATAATTTATCATTAACTAGCTACACATACAAATGTTAATCAATAAATCATTAATCATAGTTAATGGTTCATAAATCGAAGTAATGTATGGAAATGACTTGAAAAGGTATTATAAACATGATGTAAAGTGTTATAAAAAATTATATAAATATGACAAATTATAGGCTCATCATTCCCCCCAGCTGAAATCTTGCTTGTCCTCAAGCAAGGGATAGGCATTAGATAGACATGAAGGCTATTAGCTTGAAATCCCATGACAACTTCAATCTTTCATAGCACATTTCATACATGTGTATTTTATCATTAAGAATATTTTCATTTGACATGAATATGGTTCATTATCTTCTTCTCTATTGCTTGTATCCTTAAGTCTTCATATCATCTTTATATCATCTCCAACACTCACATTGTCATATTTTCTTCCCTTTGTTATCTCTTCACAAGACATTCCATTTTCTTCACTTTATCATTATTATTTTTTTGCATCAATAACCATAAATATAAGAGGTAGTATAAAAATGTATAGGAAATTTCATCCCCCTATGGTATATGACAACAACTCGAGGTATACACATATTCCCCCTAGCTAAAAAGTCATTTGTCCTCAAATGACAATGTATGTATGAGGGTAGTAAAATAAACCAATTATGAAGCATATAATTACAATAATGATAATTTAAAAACATAATGCAATGCATAGATAATCAATCACTAAAAATGATAAATATTATGGGTAAATAGAAATCATAAATGTAGTACCATTTGTGTTGTTGTGAGAAGCTTCAAACTTGACAAATAGCTGAAAGTACAGGTCCCTTTGAAATTGTTGCATATTTAATATTAGTAGCTCTATATGTCTTCATAATTGGTGCAAGTTTCCTTTTGAATCACACAGTAGTTGCTGCAAGATGATTGTGCAGTCATACAGTAGTGGTTGCGGGACTGACTTTTAAATCAGACAATAGTTGCTACATGCAACCTACACTTTTTTTCTCTCTCTATCCAATGACTTATAATACAACTTTGGATGTCCATTCTCCATTAAACAAAATATCATTAGACCAACTAGACACCATCATTGAATAGACATTCTTGACATCATGAAGACAAGACTACTTAATGGAACTTTTTGACAACATATGCAAAGACTCTCTTCCAGAATTAGAAACTTGACTCACTCATACCCTTGAAAAATGATTTGAAATATGAGAAACTAATAAGTTGTAAATGCCTCCAAAATACTCATTTAGATAAGAAGAACTAGGAAAAAAACTAGACTAGACAACTACTAACTCTAAGGCATTGTGTAACAATACTTATTGAATGAAAAACCTAACCTAACCTACACTAACCAGCAAAATATACATTATCAAACAAAACCATTGACTGGTTCTTTGAAGTATCTTCCTCTTCTCAACAACTTCCAATGCTTCACATGCTTATGAGCAATTAGAAATAGTTTCAACATCAGTAGAAACTTAATAAACAACAACACTTTTGGAAAGATATTAACAAACTTACTTATCACTTCATGCTAAAAATACATACTGTTGTATTGAAGTACATAAGTAAGATGAAACATTTCTTCTTTAGGTGCAGCTGCATATTTAGCTTCATATTCCGTTGTAGCTTCTTTCTTTTCTGCAAACATAACTTGTGATGATTTATTTGCCTCCATATGAATGAGATGTCTGATAGGACACCCTCTTGAAAAAATAAATTTTGAACTCTCCTTGTGATGCTCATAGTTTTGCACTACAAAAGATGTTGGTTCAACATCCATGGTTGAGCAAAAATCCTCTAAATCATCCCAAAACTGGTCTTCTTCAATATCTTCTTTACTTTTTAACATGAGAGGACTGATTTTCACCTTATTGAAGCTCTCTTCTTGAAGTAAGAGTTTTGATTTGACATCACTTTCATCTTGAGCAGCAACCTTGTATATTGTGATTTCTTCATTTTCTAAAATAAGGTTATCTTCATTTACCTCCTCATAAATCAGCACCTTGTCATCAATATGTGAACCAAATTCCTCTATGATGCTAGAGAACATGTCTTCATTGATTTCCAGACTTGCTACAAATAAGATTGGCACTTGGTTGCTTTTCTTCATGGATCCAACATCCATATTTTTTTTGCTGCTCATGGTACTTTTGCAAATTTTTCTAATACTAAGTGCTTTGAAGGGAAACTATGATACTAGAAAAATGACAAAGAGCTTCTAAAAAATCAGAGACTCTCATAGCTTGACCCATCCCTAGAAATGGCACCAAAAATGTTGGGCTCCTATAATGGTTTTAATAACTAGGCTTTAGAACCATAACTTAGGGATTGGACATCCATACTAAGTAGTTATCTCATCATTATGAAGGCACATTTAAATTATCAACCCGAGGACATATACTTGAAATAGGTCTACAAAGTATATGCACTATGAAATTCTCTAAGTTATTCTATCATTGCAAAAACTAAGAGTATAACAATGCTAGAAATAAATCTAACTACACAGTAATGGCTGCAGGAACTGCACAGTAATGGCTGCAGGAAACTATGTAATACATAAAAGCTAATGAACAAATACTACTTGATCCTTCTTTTGTTTGATTAAAATTTTGAATATATAAGCTTATTGACTCCCTAAAAACCATCTAACATGTGTCTCATCATTCCTTTAAACAAGGAAGAGACTTATTCTAAATCTATGACTAAGAAGAAGAGTCATATTACAACTTGTCTTCTTGACTAATTGGGAAAAAGAGTTTGTTTGGAATCTTTTATGAAAAAAATGATTTGTTGGATTTTTTTTATATTCATAAATGCAATACAAATCATATCCAACCTCCTTTGAAGTCATAACTCAAATTGCAACAAATAGAAGAAGTTTGACTAAGAAGAGTCTGCTGATTTGTTGTTCCACTTTTCCTGCAGCCAGATTCAAACAGATGGTGCTCACTTATTATTATGAGTTATCTCAAATTCTTTTACCAGATTATGATCCTCCTTCTTAGCTTTCCAAATAATTTTAAAATTTTGGATTTCATTAAGAAACATGAAATTTATGATCATTTTACCAAGACTAGGTTTTGGCTGCCTTCAAATTCGGTTATTTTTACTCAGTCAACTTCAGATAAGTGCTTCTCATTAACTATTGTGAATTGGATCAAACCCTTTTAACACATTTTTTTCCCCTTTTTCAAATTTCCAAATCATTAAGAAAATTTGGATTTCATTAAGAATTGAGTGAGATATGCCCATTTTACTAAAACTACTTTTTGACTTTTTCTGCATTTCCTGCAACTGCTGAATATTGACAAGTGTCAACTTGCTTCTCCTTCTTTCCAGCAGCATGAACAACTCAAGTATCTCAAAAAAATAATTTTAATCATCTCAAAACATTTATTATTTAATAATAACCATTTATCATAATAAATCATCATAATTTATCATTAACTAGCTACACATACAAATGTTAATCAATAAATCATTAATCATAGTTAAAGCTTCATAAATCAAGGTAATGTATGGAAATGAATTGAAAAGGTATTATAAACATGATGTAAAGTGTTATAAAAAATGATATAAATATGACAAATTATAGGCTCGTCACACACCATTTGAATTGGTCTACGGAAAAGCAGCAATGTCGCCCATAGAGTTTGAACACAAAACATTGCGCACAACACTTGAGCTAAACATCAATCTTCCTGTAGCACAAGCAGAATGTCTCCTCCATCTTAACTCCTTGGATGAAATGTGCAAGTCAGCATTAGAGAGAACAGAACTAATCCAAAACCAAAGGAAAAGATGGCATGATTCACATATCAAGAATAAGCAATTCCAAGTAGGTGATTGGGCTTTATTATATGATTCCAGATACAAGGAGAACCCATGAAAGCTACAAACCAGATGGCTCAGACCCTATGAAATTCAACATGTCTTTGATAATGGATCAGTTCATCTCACCCCGCTTGATCTAGTACAATTTAAGTTGCTAGTCAATGGACACCGCTTGCGCTTGTATCACAAGCCTCAAACCAAAGAAGAATTCTTGCAACAATTCAACATGCACAGTTCAACAGCCCCTTGCGAAATAATTCCTACAACAGAAGGTGAAAGCCTTCCTCCTGCAGCATCACCATGACATATGTTTGATAGCAATCATAATAAAACTTCATTTAATGAAGTATACTTCCTCATTCACTTTTCTCTTTTCTTCTCATCAACTCATCTCATTCCTATTTCTACCACCCACTCAAATTCCATGTCACCCACAATTTCTATTTTCAAATGCTTTCAATAAAATGCCATGTCAGCAATCTCATGTGGCCGCCAGAATCAACACTCTCCTCAGCTCACATTCGTGTACAGTAACTAATGGCTAGGTACAACTTTCTAACTTCTTACTTACTTTTAGCACACATGTTTAATTAATTATATTTAGTACTACATTAAATGTATAATATAAGCCTTAAGCTAGTTTCTCAACCTCGTGCTCAATTTAACAAGTGTGGACACTTGTTCAACTTTAGTAGGGGGCAAGGGAAGTGTACTAACTTCCAAGTGTCATTCCTAAACTACCCTTGTCATACCCTTGTCACATCAATGTTGTACTTAGACTACATTCCATTAATTTTTAAATCCTTCACACATTTCCCGTACTTTCAAATTCTGATTTCCTGAACTTGACATGACTTCAAAAGGATCATAATTAATTTGTGAGGTAACTCGCACTTAAGGTATCGATGACCTCTAAAATCAGTGCCATTATTATAGTTCATGTCAAGTAAAACAAAGGTAATGCAAGCGAAAATATTGGTATTTTCAAGAATTGCAATTGCATTTCAAAAGAGGGAATTTGCAAAGAAGCCAAAAGCTTAGTAGTGGGTTGAAGAGCTAAAAATTAGAGAGTGGGCATTATTAAGATGGGCAGACAATTACAGAGACATGAACCCATCATTCATGGTATTTTGCTGACAGATGTTGAGGCAGTCTATAGGTTCAATGCATGTGGTTGGCTTGGCTATTTTCTTCAGCTAACAGAGTTTAATGAGGAGGTTGCTGCAAAATTCATGAGTACATTTGAAGAAGGACAAGCAACCATATGGGAATTGACAGTAGTTGCTACCGAAGAGAGAATTGTGGAAGTTACAGGGTTACCAGTTGTGGGAGAACATATCCAAATGAGCATGATGCTAGATCATCTCGGGCTTAGTTCTCCAGGCTGTGTGATCCTCCACTTGAAATTACTAAGCAAGGGTGCAGCAGATTGTCCCTTCCACAGTCGTTTCTAGAACTAGCTATGCACATCATCAGGTATTTAACTTGTGAGGGAAGGTTTTCAAATCTGCATGCTCGTCACTTTAAGTTGCTTAGCTGTATCAAGCATAATCTTCATGTTAATATTCCCAATTTTCTTTACAATATGCTAAGTATCAGTGCCGAGGAAACTCAAAAAGGCAATGCAAACTCTATTAGTCACCATGCCCTGATCAAGCTTTTGGTTGAGAAATCTCTTAGAGATGTTTCCCCCATGTCATTGGTTGAATTTGTCCAAACCAAAACTTTGCAACCCCAAGTAAATCTTGTGGCCCAACCTTTAGAAGATGCAGTAGAATCTTCCAACCCTACTGAGGAAGCAGCTGTGAAAGAGAAAGAACCAGAATTACCGCTAGAAAACCAACCTCCTGAACCTACTCTAGAGAGTAATGTACCCACCTCTTCCTCAATAAAAGGAAAGGAGAAAATTAGAAAAGATATCCCTAACTTAGAAGAAGAAATTTCAAACCCTGCAATTCAAGTTAATAAAATAAAATGGTCGAGTCCTGTAGCATCTACTCCTGCAACACATAAACCTAAAAGGTCTCGTCAACCTAAAATTACAGTGGTTGAAGAGGCAACTGTGTCTAGAAGCCCTCGCATGAGAGGATAGGTGTCTCTACCTTCTCCTCAACATCCAGATGTCCTAGTACCAAAACTTGATAAAGAGCCCTCTGTTGAATTTATTCATGATCACTCTCCTACGCAGGTAGAATCCTATCATATGGAGGAGCCTCCTAATGAGAAAGAAACTAGCAGTAGCATGCCACAGAATGATCACGGAATGCCTGAACTGACCCCTGAAGTAATGCAAGAGAGAATTCTTGTTAATGTTCAATCTACTCCTCCTCAACATCCTGTATACTCTAATGTATCCATTATACCTTATCAGTCAACATGGTTCACTAACTTCTTCCAGCAGATTGTTAAGGAGAAGAAAAAGAAGGTTCAAACGCAAGAGTTCCCTTCATCAACAATTCAGTCTGTCCTCTTTCACCTATACAACCATTTTATCTTTTAGAAAATATGGTGGAAGCAGGAAAGAAATCAAATGCAAAGGGAGATGTGTGAGAAGGATGAGGAGATTGAATCTCTGAAAGAGCAGCTAAGGAAACAGAAAGAGAAAATGAACAAGGCCTTAAAACTAGCTGACCAGGTGATAACTTGTAGACCACCACCTAATGTATATTCTATTTTCTTAAAGGAGCAATTTATTTTGTTCCAACTTATGATGACAATGAAGGACATTGATTGTGAACTCAAAACAGCCCAAGAATTCTATGGTTTTTATCAGACTCTGCCATCATGGCAACAAAATCTGTTATGTGAGCTTTATTTGCACAATTTTATTATCCCACATGAAACAAAGTGAAATCCTCTGCTCTATATAGGGGACATTCACTTAAGGGCCTTGATGTCATGGATGCATAATGAGACAAACTATGACAGACATCTGAACACCTACATGGATCTGGAGAAATCTGAACCTTTTCCATTAAGGGCTGAGTCACATAAGCCTGATGTTATTTTGAGGGATTGGCTCAACTTGACTTATGGGAGACCAAAGCTAGAAATCAAGGAAAAAGTATTTGCATTAAGGGATAAATTTTACAGAGATTATCAGACATTGCCCAATTTTACAGCCCAAAGAGCTCTTTCAGGAGTTAGAAGTAGGTGGAACAGGTTGCCTGAAGCTTTTAGAAAAGCAGAACCACATAGCCCAATTAATTATGAAGCAGCTATCCACAGGGTGGCTAATTACATGAAGTTGGGAAGGAAACCTAGAAGAGAATTATGGATTCCTTTATCTTTCCAGCCACCTACACTATTTTGGCCCCTATATGACATCAACGCCACTAGACTGGATCAGTTGGTTGAGGAGCATCAAGAAGATTACTTGGAACGCACAAGGGGTTCTACTACACTTTCAGAAGTGGAAAGAAAGGAATGATGACCGTTGGTGATTTCAGAACCATAGCAAGGAAATACAATGCTTGAGGACAAGCATTCTGATAGTAGGGGGTATATGATGAGTCTAATTATTGACTCAATTTTGTTATGATCTTTATATTTTATTGATACTTTGACAAACATTTCCAAGACATTTATTGCTTATACTTATGTGAACCTATGCCAAGTACAGCTAAAGCCACAAATCTATGGGTAGCTTGAATGATATGTTTTGCTGACTATTATAAATATAATGTAGTACTTCATATAATTATTTCAAGTTGTGTTCTAACATTTAAGTAGGGGTTGAAAATGTTGACTTGCATATGTGTATCGAATGTTACTAACCTTTTAGGTAAACACAGAGTGGTATGAAGAGTGGCGCATCTACATTAAAGGAGTGTTAGAAGACCAACTATGGTGGGAGAATCCAACATGATTTTGATGGATATGTCGAGCTTTGAAGGAGTCGTTGTTCCAGAGAATATAGGGAATTAGTCTTGCTAAATTTCCTCAGAACTATTATTATGTTGACAACAGTAATTGTATCATGTTGTGGTTGTTTTATCTCCTTCTTATGTGGTGAGATTTAATGATAATTTTCTGTTATCTTTTCAATAAGTGTCAATCCTTGATATAAAGGGATTTTGACTGATTTAGTAGGTAATGCAAAAAGATAGAATTATGTATTTAGTATAGTGAAAGTTTCTCTGTTTTTGTTCTTCATGAGTTATTCAGTTGTTATGTAACCAGTTAAGAAGAATTTAATGGAAGAGTGATTTTGGATTATCTCTTGTGTTGAGTAGTTAGCAGAAGCCAACCAAGGGGGCCCACTTGGAAGGTGGATTAGATTAAGGTAGAATAGATTTTCTTTCTGTACTTTTCCTATTTTCAAATAGAGCTACTATTTTACTCCTACATCATTGCCACTATGTTTGTTCCTGCAGCATTTGCAGAAATGGGTATAGTGAATGTTTTAAGTTGTTAGGCAGGCTTAGATTCATTTCATAAGTTTTCTACAGTAATTCCATTCAATAGTCAAGTGTGTTTACTTTCCTGCAACAATAGCATAGATTCCTTTAATACATTTTATCTTCATGTAACATAAGTGTTTTGACTCCTAAAGGAACTTAGTGCACAAACTGTGCTGTCCCATTTCAAGTCTACGTCCCCAGGTTGACAATCTAAATGCATTTCATGATGGGGATAGGTAATCCGTAGCATAGATATATTACCCTTGAGAGAGAGATAATGGCATGATTATATCTACCTATTGTGAGATTGTTCAACCACTCCCAAAAATGCTCTGTTATACTGGGGTGTCTACACCATCTAATCGAAATACGTGGCTTCTTTCCAACTATCTGCTCACTCGTTGTAGTGTTCCAAAAATAGCGTTCCATATCAGTTTTCATAATTTTTAAATTATTAACCTCTTTATAAGAGAGGTCATCAACATAATATACATGCATACTCTCCCTCCATGACTCGAAACTACCAATCTCAGAGTCTAATGTGTGTATTGAATCTACTATGCCTTGCATGCTATCTGCAAGGCATAGTAGTTGAGTCGATGGATAGGGATCATTCCTAATAATATTTATATCTCTCATTATTACCTCTATATTTCTCCTCATATTATCTCTTAACTCTGTAAGTGGAGGTGGAGGTGGAGGTGGAGATGGTGGTGGTGCATGCTGACCTATAAGCTCATCAATATGAAAATCATCCATATTGCCAATTTGCGTACATATAAAAACATAATAATTTACAATTAACATACTATAAATTACATTTTACCTTACAATGACTTAAATAATTAAAACTTAAGAGAGAGAGAGAGAGTTAAATAAAAATTTAATTATGTTGAATGTCATAATTTAAAACTTAACATATAAGTTATTTACAATTTAGAGGTTACAAAGACAATCAAGACAAATGTTTAAATGTTTTTTTTAAAGAATGTACACCTACTTGGTTGAAAAAGATTCCACTTGGTTTTTGATGTTTTTAAAACTCTATGTTTCGAAAGGTTTTGATTCAAGGAACATGTTTTGACATTTTTTAGAGAGCTCGATAGGAGAGAGAGAGAGAGGAGAGAGAGAGAGAGAGAGAGAGTTTAATTACATGTCATAATTTAAAAATTAACATATAAGTTATTTACAACTTACAGATTACAAAGACAATCAAGACAAATGTTTAAATGTTTTTTTTAAGAATGTACACCTACTTGGTTGAAAAAAGATTTCAAGGTTTTTGATGTTTTTAAAACTCTATGTTTTGAAAGGTTTTGATTCAAGGAACATGTTTTAACATTTTTTAGAGAGCTCGATAGGAGAGAGCTCGATAGGAGAGAGAGAGAGAGAGAGAGAGAGAGAGAGAGAGAGAGAGAGAGAGAGAGAGAGAGAGAGAGAGAGAGAGAGAGAGAGAGAGAGAGAGAGTTGAATAAAAAATGTAATTATGTTGAATGTCATAATTTAAAAATTAACATATAAGTTATTTACAATTTACAGGTTAGAAAGACAATCAAGACAAATGTTTTTTTTTTAAGAATCTACACCTACTTGGTTGAAAAAATATTCCACTTGTGTTTTGATATTTTTAAAACTCTATGTTTTGAAAGCTTTTGATTCAAGGAACATGTTTTAATATTTTTTAGAGAGCTCGATAGGAGAGAGAGAGAGAGAGAGAGACTTAAATAAAAATTTAATTATGTTGAATGTCATAATTTAAAAATTAACATATAAGTTATTTACAATTTACAAGTTACAAAGACAATCAAGACAAATGTTTAAATGTTTTTTTTAAAAAATGTACACCTACTTGGTTGAAAAAAGATTCCACTTGGTTTTTGATGTTTTTAAAACTCTATGTTTCGAAAGGTTTTGATTCAAGGAACGTGTTTTAACAATTTTTAGAGAGCTAGATAGGAGAGAGAGAGAGAGAGAGAGAGAGAGAGAGAGAGAGAGAGAGAGAGAGAGAGAGAGAGAGAGAGAGAGAGAGAGAGAGAGAGAGAGAAATGAGAGAGAGAGAGAGAGAGGAAAGAGAAAGAGGAGAGAGGGGGGAGAGAGAGAGAGAGAGAGACTTAAATAAAAATTTAATTTTGTTGAATGTCATAATTTAAAAATTAACATATAAGTTATTTATAATTTAGAGGTCACAAAGACAATCAAGACAAATGTTTAAATATTTTTATTTTACGAATGTACACCTACTTGGTTGAAAAAAGATTCCACTTGGTTTTTGATATTTTTTAAAACTCTATGTTTCGAAAGGTTTTGATTCAAGGAATATGTTTTGACATTTTTTAGAGAGCTCGATAGGAGAGAGAGAAAAGAGGAGAGAGAAAGGAGATAGAGATAGATAGATAGATAGATAGATAGATAGATAGATAGAGAGAGAGAGAGAAATAGTTTTGTTTAAAAATATTTATTTTTCTACCTATGGTTTGTTATTTTATTTACACATGTATAAATTTATGTTTTGGTTTTCTACTTCTAGGGTTTGGCAATTAAATTTTGTCTAGGTTAATGTTTTTGTTTTACTACGTAGGGTTAAATCATAAGTTTTAACAGTTTTCTACTTTGGTACGCTAATTTACAAAATAAATTAAAATTAAAAGGAACTACTTGAAACATAAAATATAATTAAATATAAACAATTATTTTGAAAAGAACATTAAACTACATTTTTAAATTAAAAATAACTTGAAATTACAAATTTTAATGACAAAAATCATTAAAAAAATGATTAAAAAAACAATATTACGTACTTGGAACATGAAAAAAATGATATAAAAAAACAATAGTACGTACCTGGAACATGAAAAAAATGGCAGAAGGTGTTGGTAGGAGAAGTTGAAACAAGTACCCGAGCTCTGCTAAACGTGATCCCGTTCTTGATAGTGAAAATGACAAACAAGACCATAAAAAATAAAAAAATAAAAAACGGACACCCGATTTTAAAAATCGGGTGCCCATTTTGTAAAAATTAGGTGCTCATTTTGTTTTGGGTGCCCTATTTGAAATGGGTGCCCAATTTCTAAACAGGCGCCTAATTTTTGATTATGGATCGGGCTCCCGAACCTAAACGAGTGCCCGATTTGTAAAAATCGGTTGCCCATTTCTTATTACAATTTTTTCCCCGAGTGAACTTCCGCAAAATTGGTACCCAACTTCTTACAGCGACCCGAAAATCCTTTAGAGAATAAGAAAGGTCATGATATTGATGTTGGGAATGCAACTGTGGTTGTTGATGGAAAATGTGTCACAAAGGGAAAGAAATTTATAGAGACTAATACCACTAAGGATGCAACAAGGAGGTTAGTAGTAAAAAAATCATGTACAATTTCTTGCTTGATGGGCCTGTGCAGCGACAACTAACACAAGTCCCTTAATTCAAATAAGCAGGAATGTGATTCCACTTAATCAAAAGTTTTAGGTATGGAAATTGTTACTGGGGTTGAGAGTGTTGGAAAAATGGTTAGTGCTCCATGAAAAAGGACTAACCGCCTCATGTGGATTTTATAAGTCTAGTGGTTGTATCAGGCATTAACATGTCCATCTTTTGGTGCAATAGTAACCACACTTGTAACAAGTGATATCAGAGCTTGGTCACAGGTTCAAATCCCTTTGTTAAGGCTGAGGGGGGATTGTTGGAAAAATGGTCAGTGCTCCCCTTGGGATCCGTGACAAGGGAATAACTACCTCCTATGGATTTTATAAGTCTAGTGGTTGTATCAAGCATTGAAAGGTCAATCTTTTGGTGCAATGACAACCACACTTGTAACAAAGAGTTGTGGAAAATCATATGCAACATTGGTGCAACTAGGTGGGGATGAGAGTTTGAATGTTGTTGGTCAATTTTAGCAAGTCATAATAAACTTGGAAGAGGTAAATCTCACCAATGGTGAAGGTATGGTTTGGTAGAATGAGGCAACTAGGTTGGAGGAAGGTTGCCATGTAGTGAAGGGTAAAAGGGAAAATAAGGCTAAGAAGGAAGGAGGCTTTGACATGATATTATAGTCCTATATGAAGGGTGACATTAATAAAAAAAATTAATGTAATGATTTATTAATAGGTCTCAATTTTGGGATGCTTTTCTTTATGGGGAGGTGGTTACCCTTCTGTGGCCACCCCTGGTTCAAGCCAGGCTCAAACTTGACTATTAATAAACATAAATATTTTTTCACCTATAAAAAGAAAAGAAATTAGGACTTAATTAAAAGTAATTATTCAATTCTTAGAAAATAGAAAAAAATGAGTATGAATTCATAATTAAAAATGTTTAATTAATAAGAAATGAAAATTTGGAAGATTAATTAAATAAAATAAAATTGTTTAACTAAGGTTAGAGGAAAAGTTAAAATATCTAGATAATTAAAATAATTTAATTATTAGAAGAAGAGAGAAAGTGAATGTCAAAACAGAAGAAAGATGTTAACTGAAATAAATAATCTAATTATTTAACTAGTTTAGATAAAAATTAATAAACATGTCATAATGGTCTTTAGACAATTTTTGGTGTCGATAGTTCCATATCTAGGATGAAAATGAGGTCCCTCAAAAAATTAAAATGAAGTAGAGAAAATATTCATTCAAAATTGTAGAGTCACTTGTTTGGAATCCTTACTCAAATTGGATTTTAAAAATGAGGATTTGATAAAAGAACCTAAGAAAGCCTTATCCTAGAATATTAGAGCTCCCCCATATAAGCTAGCCCTTAATAAAAAGGATTTATAGACTCAAAGGAGCCAACCTTTTGTACTCAAACAAATAGAAAATCTACCTTTCACTAATGACTTGCAATAAAGATAAAACCAATCATTAAGCTTTACCAAACTAGGCTAGAATTATTTTAAAATTTACATATCAATTTTGTTTGTTCTCACCATTCTTTTTGCTTGGTGACCTTATTTCCAATGCCACTAGTGAGTTGAGATGAAGCCTCTTAAAGGGGAAGAGGCCACAAATATGTTCTAAGTGTAGTTCATTGACACCAAAAATTTCATCCTTTGTTGGCAGACTATTTGAATGTTTGCCTCTATTAAGGGATTTGGAATGAGATGATTTCTAACCCGAATCTAATGTAAGAGCATAAGAATGCATGGAGGTTAAGTAAATAATTTTGGTTGTATCTCAAATTTTCAAGAACATCATTTTTGAGTATTCAATTTTTTGATTTTTTTAATAAACAAGTGAGCTTTAATTTGGAGCATTTCCTTATGTATCTTATAAAATATAAAGGAAAAATAATTGTAAAAATATCATCAAAAAATTAAATGTAAAAAATTAAATAATTATTTTTTTAGGTTGGTAATAAGATTTTGTATTATTAATACCTAAGAAAAATACATGGTCCAGACCAGGGATGGCTACAATAAGGAAAATATCTCCCCAAATAGAAGAAAACACTCTGAAGACCCATTTACAAGTCTAGTCACATAAAATTTGAAATCAATCAAGATTTTCTCTTAGGACCTTCCTTCATGTGTGATTGTAAGGTCATATCAAAGGAAGTCTTTGTTTTCTTAAATTTTTTGCCCTTCATAGTTACCCAACCCTCTTCCACCTTAGCCTCCTCTTCTTTCCATTCCATCAATTTGCATTCAAACATCCTCACATCATCTGCACTCCTTCAATTTTCCTGATTCTAATTCCTAGCAGAAAGATCATCCCCTTCCTTTTGAGTCTCTACAGGTATTTTTTTTCCCTCTCACCCAACGTAGCAATAAATTTTTGAATCACATGCACCTCATCATAACTAGAGTAGACAACCTTAACATTGTTCAATATTGGTTGTGCATTCTGAGTTAAATCCTCACATAATTGTTGCAACATCACCCCATGTACTACCTAAGAAAAACTCTTCTAGTATTCACCCTTCTTCTCCATCGTATAATGATGGTGGGAAACATCCTTCCACCATGAGGTTGGATTATCATGTTTCTATTTAGCACATTGGGCATCCATATACCTAGTCTAAAAATACCTCCTACATCTAAAGGGTGCCCCTTCATAATCCAATGACTGCACCCAAAATCCTTTTGAATTTTTGAGCATTATTTCTGCAGGAAGTCCATCGACTATATTCAATTCCACTAAAATCCAGGCATAGGTTGAGTGCAAGAGATTTCATGACTCTTCGTCTACCAATAAAAAACTAGCTAAGGAATTTCCTATAACTTCCAAACATGAATCAAATCATAAATGTAATGACAGATTCAAGAGTCTTACCCAAAGTGGAACCCTGTCAAAAATTTCCTTCGCTAGACAAAAGGTCAAATGCCAAGGTTTCAACATCACGTGATGTTTATTCTCCCAACTCCAAAGATAGCCACATACAATCTTATTCCCATCTCGAACATTTTTCAAAAACTAGAATAAAAAACCCTTGGCGCTCGGGTAAATTTGAACACATTCGTTCAAAATTGGCTCCCAATTATTTGAAATCCAATTATGAAGCTCACACAAACTTGGCCACAAGCCCTAGAATATTCCAATCAGACCAAGCTCAATTAAAAATCACAACATTATTATCCACTTCCATTTCTACCTCATTTACCAAATCCATAGTGATGGCCCTAGCGAGTCGTGGCTTGATAGCCTCTGCCAAATCCACACCAAACTATTGGTGTTTTGTTGCTCTAGACCTAGAAGGCCTATTTGAGCCAAACCATTTTCTTCCAAGGGCTCTATTGGCACCACACCCATTTGAGATGAAGGCCTTTGTTCTTTTCGTTTCACCTCCCCCAAATTGAGCACCGTCCTCACCACTAACTTTCTTATGCACGTCTGTCTTCCCCTTCGTACTCTAGTTTACAATAGTCTTTCCAAAATCGACCATCTTTGGCCGCTTTCCCTTGTGTAGAAAAGGCTCCCATCTCTTTCCCATTCTTCTTGTTCATCTACTTCTCCCCCAGCGACTCACAGTCCTACTAATTGGGCATGCCATTCATAGCCTGACCAAAAACCCTAGTTACAAAGGAAGATGACAACATTTCCACGAGTGACAACTGAATGAACAAAGAGTGCTTAAGTTTAGAATCATTAAATAATGATTTTTGTAAGGATGAAAAATATAAGACTATAGAAAGAATATATGAAATTAATAAAAAAGAATTATTATTTTTTTTTAAAATGATGAAATGAATTCTTAAACTAGTTAAATGTTACATTCAAGTTAACATAGACATCCTAACTTAAACTTCTATTAAATCCAAATGTCACATCATTCTTATTATCTATTATCTACTAATCCACCATACAACATATTTTCTTTATTACACTAATGCCTTCCATCTCCTTCCTAAACCTGTACTTCTACCAGTGCCATCTTTTACTTTCTCTTAGAAAATATTTATGTCTAGAGAAGCTCATACCACAAAGATTGCCATGAAAGACCCAAATTTGTTTTTCCATTAGTTTAAAGAGAAGCCAAAAGATCCTTATTACATATATAATTTGAAATATTAAAAATCAATGTTGAAATTGTAATCCATCTATTAAATACAAGCAGCTTTAAGTCAAATAAGTATTATATTAAGAAACATAAAAACAATAGAAAGATTTGCGCTAGTAATGTCATTAATTCCACTATGAAAAACAAAATTTTAATAGTAGCAACGTTTATGTTAACTTTAATAGTAGCAACGTTTATGTTAACTTTTTCCTTTTATTATTAAAAATAATATTTTAGAATACTTTGGGAATGACTAACATGGGGACGAACTTCAATTTATTTTGATTAGGCTGTGGACTTTAGTTCTTTAATGTTTTCTAGATACCAAGGATGACAAACGTTAAGTCATTTTGGTATTTTATATGGCTGGCTTGGTTGTGCTAGCTTAGATTCAAATTTTGTTGCCCTTTCTAGAATATTCTTATCTAATATTTTAGCTTGCTTTTCAATTTGTTTACCTTTTATACTGAAAATAATAAACTTTTTAACTTATTTTATTTGTAATGACAACCTCAAACTATATAAAAGACAGCTAATAGTTTGAGAGCCTCCTCTCGTTGTTAACAAGCTTTTTTTAATTAATTAAATCCTCTTCACATTTCTAATGTTTTGTTTCTAAATGATAAATATTTAATTCAAAATATTTTTAATTGAATGTTCATTTTTTTCTCTTCATTTTTTATATTATATAGTAAATATTTTCCTCTAAAATTATGTTTTTTTAAAAAAATAAAAATAAAAATTTGATAAACTATAAATTTAAATAATTAATTGTATTATTATTGTAATGGTGAAATTTATATATTGTTATTATTTCTTATTAGTCTTGTGTCTATTTTTAACATTTGTCTTGATACATGTGCATGGTGACAAAAAACATTATTTTGGGTACATTCCATCCATTTACCTAGCTTTTATCCATCTCCATATTTACACATTTCTATAAATTTAGCATCTACTTATATATATACATGTTTAGACATTCCTATGCATTTCTCATATTCATCTTGATTATTAAAGTCATGCATGCACCCATATTTTAGTTGTTACACACTTTGATTTGGCCCCTTCTTGGTAGCATTTAAAACTAGAAATTGCACCTTGACGTGTAATTGGTATGTCAAAGAAGTGTGGAATGTCTTTTGGCCTATTTTTTGCATGATTTGTATAGTACATGAGGTCAATTGGCAATTCATTTAGCAAATGATATTGTTTGAGCAATAAAAGTATTAATGGAGAAGTGATAGCTTCAAATCAACTATGCATCCACTTACAGGGATCAAAACATGACTAGAACAAAACCTGTAAATTAGGAAGACAATAGATCAGAGAGAGAGAGAGAGCCCTCAAATAAATCATGTATCCTCTTTTAGGGATCCAAACACGATTAAAATAAAACTTATGAAGAAGGAAGATATTTAGGTTGTTACAAAAATGTTTCTCAACCTTACATTTATATACAATTACCATTTATAGTAAGTTTATATTTGAGTAGGAATTTTCCCTAAACTTTACCCCTGAAGGTTTAGATGGGCTAGATAAGCATGCCAGTCTTTTGGTGTTGCACGATCATGTCTAGAATTGGAGATATTAAAGTTTTCATTTTTTAAGTTGTCAAAGAAATTTTACAAATTTGATTTTGAAGGCCTTAAAGGCTTTGAAACGGTTTAAAAGTTTTTGTAACTAGTGTAGCCCATTATAGCTTGATAGAGCACATTGTGAGGTTTTTGGAACTTCAAATAATTTGTCAATAAACACATGGTTTAAAAGTTATGCCCTCTAGAAGTTGGGTCTCCTAAAATAGGAAATATAAAAATGTGTTGAGCACATAAATGAGTTGTAAAAAGGAGTTAAATGTGTTGGTGTGTATTTTTACACATCACAGGGAATCTTTGATTGGAGATAAGATGGGAGACACATTATAAGTGTTTTTTATCCCATGGTTTTGTAATATTATTTGATGGTTTCATGTATTGTATCTCCTATATATTAGGTGCATGAGATCAAGAATGTATGTAAGAGTCATATAGCTATTTAGTTACCTCTAGATCTCTAGTTGGTGATACTTTGTGAAAATATTTCATTGCAAGTATATTGTAATTTTTTATTGATTTCTAAATAATGTATTGGATGACTTTTGGAGTGTGGAGCTTTTCTCCTGAAAGGATTCTCCCCATGTAAATCATTGTGTTGTGGTATGCATGTTATTTTTGTAAAGTTTTTGTAACTACTGTAAAGATCTAAGAAAGTTTTACCTGAACATCCTCTAAAGGTTAGTGTAAGAAATTGTTTGTCTACCTTAATTTCCTTACAAGAGGTATCAAAGCCTAATCACCTTTGGTTTCAGTTGTGGGTTGTATTGACGAGGCTTCTATGCACGAGCCAACATGGATATGTGTTAAGAGTTTTCAACCGCCTCTACCTGAAAGAGGGGAGGAACTAGGATAACTATCCTCCCAACCACCTAGATGTTGAGTCACGATGGTGTTGGATCGATGAGTTGGACATATGACTATTTTTTCAAGGGTACTACTAGTTATATGGTTTGAAGTTATGAATCTTGAGAACAAGAACTTCATTAGATTACAAATAAACATAAAATATAAATTAGGGTTAGAAAAGGAACCAAAATAATAACATTTATCTCCTTGTCATAATAAATCATCAAACTAAATCCAAGAAAAGTGTAACACACTCACCATTAACATACATGACTATCAACCATGATACATTAAGGAAACAAGATTCATCATGTAAAACACCAATTAACCACTAACAAAAATAACTTAGAACATTCTTGATAAAGGAAATATGAAACAAAAAAAGATATCATTCATTGACAAACAAGCATGCTCATGAAAGGCAATTATTTCAAAGTTATTTGCATTGATTATCAAGAGTATACCAATAATAATTGGTTCTTTACATATGTCACTGAGGGAGTACAAATTCAAACTAATGCTAAGAAAACAAATACAAGAGTTGAGAATCTATTTTATTATCTTCTTAAGGTGCCTCAAAATCATCACCATTACATTTATAGGGAACAAGTCCCTACGCTTCAGATCTCAAGAAGAGAGAGAGAGAGGTTTTAATCCTAAGGAAGAAGCTGGCATGGAATCCACATATGTACCTTTAATATTTAACTAATGCTCTATCTCCCTATTAGGTACACATACCTTGCGTTTAATGTGAAAATAATGCCCTACCAATAAGGTAGATATAACCTTAAAAAATGCCCATTCACTTGTCATCTCAAGTGACAACTATACTATACCCTTTATATATGATGCAGGGGCATCCAAGGTTAAGGCAGGGGCATTATGTGTCCTCAGTGTAACTGCATGGAGTGTTTGTGTTTTGGCCGGTTTTACTCGGTTGTAGCCTTGACCGACAGTCTCGATCATTGAAGGAAGCTCGGTCACTGAAGGAACTCGATAGTCTCTGGCACTCGGTGAAATTATTTCTCGGTCATGCCTGCTCGGTTGATACTGGTGCTCGGTGATGCTTGGTGTGCTCACTAATTTTACTAACGCTCGGTATTTCTAACTTACTGACTAGAGTCCTATGTGATTTGTTGAGCCGACTTGGTGAATTAATTGTTGGTAGCCATTGTCTTGGGCCGACATGTAGAATTAAATGTTTGTATACATTTGTAAGCTGACTTGTATGGCATTTAATTATTTATTTTAGGGAGTTAAGGGTTTCATCCAGCTGACTTATCGCTAATGATTAGTATTTAAGGAGGGCTTGGGTAGATGTTTAGGGAGGGAATTTGGAGGAGAGATTTGGAAGATCAGAAGTTAGACAACTTAGTAGATCTGAATGTCAGATACATAGCTTGAGAGCGAAGTTGTGGAAAAGTTCTTGATGTTCTTGCAAAATCTGATAGTCACTTGTAGCAGAGCTAGGAGTTTGGATACTTGGGAACAAGGAGATTGCTTGGAGGCTTGTGAGCTCAAGTTTAGATCTGCCTTAGGGTTTCCATCAGCTTCTAATTGTCTTCAGCACTGAACTAGCTGAGATTGTATTGGATCTGGTTGTGGATCTTGTAGAATTGTTTCATTTTGTAATTGGCCCTAACCCGAAAGGCCTTATAGCCGGGCATGTTAATGCAAATTACTTGAAACATTTATGGTGTTGTTTGTTTTGTTGAGTATTCCGCTGTGTAATTCTTTTGCTACAAGGTTTGGACTGTCCTTCATTGGATCCACCATCCTTGACTGCATAAGGTGGTATTAGAGCGAAAGTTTGTTCCTTTTGGAGTGAAGGTTTGATCTTGTTGAAGCAGAAGCTTGACCTAGCAAGGCTAATCTTGTGAAGTTGATCTTGTTGGAGCAGAGATTGTGTGCAATCTGAATTGCAGATCTGAAGCACTGAACTTGTGAAATTGTGCCCTAGTTGTTTACAAGGTTGCAGGTTGAGATCTGACTTGTTGCAACTTGGAGATTATCACAAGGTGGTCGGTGAGGGTTTGTTGCAGAGGGTTTTCTCTTATCTTTAAGGATGCCTACGAGAATATTGGACCCTAGAATTATTTTAGATCTTTGTGATACTGTTGAATCCCAGATCACAGAGAAGGTGAAATCAGATTTCAGATCTGAGATGGAATTGATGAAGAATGATATGGTTATCGAGATCATGAGAACTGTTGTTGGTATACCTCAGAATGTTGGTACTGAGGATGGCTATGAAGAAGCTGCTAAAGAATTTGAAACTGTTGGATCTAGTGGTGATGACCGGAGGAACAGATCTGGTGAAGACATAACTACTCAGCTGCCTAGACCTGCTGCTCGGTTTAGTAATTACCAAATGGAAGTTTCTACTTTCTCTGGTACTTTGAAGCCTGATAATCTGATTGATTGGATTGGTGAACTTGAAGATTTCTTTGAGCAAGAAATTGAAGATTCTCTTCGGGTGAGATTAGCACAGACAAAGTTGAAAGGACATGCTGCTCTTTGGTGGAAGGAACTATAGAGAGACCAAGAAGATGAAGGTGAAACAAAGATCAATCGGTGGAGATTGATGGTGACTAAGTTGAAAGCTAAGTTCATACCAGTTGACTATGAGCTTGACTTGTTCAAGAAGTTGCAGAATCTGAAACAGAAGGATTTGTTTGTTGAGGATTATACCGAGGAGTTCTACAAACTTACTATTCAGCGGTATGTGAATGGTCTGAGATTCAATATTTAGGATGAGCTTGGTATGCTGAAGATTGATTCTGTTGAAGATGCTTATCAATATGCTCTGAAGGTAGAAGATAAGTTGAAGAGGAAACAACCTAGTAACTCCCCAAGGAAAGAAAAGATTGATCACTCGGTGAAGGAGAATCCGACTGATGCAGAAGATGAACATAAACCTGTGGAACCAAAGAAGAAGATAGGTAGAGTTATCTTTAAAGGTACTTGATACTGTGGGGAGGAAGGACACCATTCTTTTGAATGCACATAGAAGAAGGTTGACCGACGAACTGTTGTGATGAATGAGAACATTCAGAATGAACCTGAATCAGAGAACTTGATGCTTTGACGAATATTGCTCGGTACAAAGGATGAACCTTGTTAGAGGAGTAACTTGTTTAGGACCTGATGCAAGATTGAAGGTAAACTCTGTGATGTTATTATTGATAGTGGTAACACTGATAACCTTGTTGTTGAGGACTTGGTTCAGAAACTTGGTTTGAGTAGAATGAAACATCCTTGTCCTTATAGGCTTGGCTGGTTACAAGATGTTCATGCTTTGGAAGTTAGAGAACAATGTTTCATTGATGTTCAGATTGGCCAGTACAAGGATCTTGTGCTTTGTGACATTGTGAAGATGAATAGTTGTGATAGATTGCTTAGTAGACCTTGGCAATATGATTGCAGAGCTATCTATGACTGTGTAAGAAATGTGTTTACTATTGAGAAGAATGTCAGGAAGTTTTCACTGATGCCTTTGATGGATACAAAACTCGGTAGGAGAAGCCTGAGTATTGGTAGCCAAGTTGAGATTGTGGATCCAGAGAAAATGAATGATCAGTATGAGGAACTGACCTATAAATTGTCCAGAGAAGACTTGAAGAGACAAAGAAAATTGAAGTGGAAGACTTTGCAAGCATAAAAGGTGGAGGACTTGTATGTGAAGAACCAGTTTAGAATTTATGTGTTGAATCCTGAAAGATGTTCTTGTCACATATGAACATCTTTTGGAACCTGGGGTGTTTGATGCAGGGGCATCCAAGGTTAAGGCAGGGGCATTCTGTGTCCTCGATGTAACAAGGAGTGTTTTTATTTTGGCCAGTTTTACTCAGTTGCAGCCTTGACCGACGGTCTTGATCATTGAAGGAAGCTCGATCATTGAAGGAACTCGGTAATCTCTAGCGCTTGGTGAAATTGTTGCTCAATCATGCTTGTGGTGCTTGGTCGATACTAGTGCTCGGCGATCCCTGGTGTGCTCGGTAATTTTACTGTCGCTCGATATTTTTGACTTAGCAACTGGATTCCTATGTGATTTGTTGAGCTGACTTGGTGAATTAATTGTTGGTAGCCATTATCTTAGGTCGACATGCAGAATTAAATGTTTGTATACATTTGTAAGCTGACTTGTATGGAATTTAATTATTTATTTTGGGGAGTTAAGGGTTTCATCCAGCCGACTTGTGGTTGATGATTACTATTTAAGGAGGGTTTGGGTAGATGTTTAGGGAGGGAATTTAGAGGAGAGATTTGGAAGATCAAGAGTTAGACAACTTAGCAGATTTGAATGTCAGATACATAGCTTGAGAGCGAAGTTGTGGAAAAGTTCTTGATGTTCTTGCAAATTAGATTGTAATCTGATAGTCACTTGTAGTAGAGCTAGGGGTTTGCATACTTGGGAACAAGGAGATTTCTTGAAGGCTTGTGAGCTCAAGTTTAGATCTGCCTTAGGGTTTCCATCAACTTTTGATTGTCTTCAGCACTGAACTAGCTGAGATTGTATTGGATCTGGTTGTGGATCTTGTAGAATTGTTTCATTTTGTAATTGGCCCTAACTCGAAAGGCCTTACAGTCGGGCATGTTAATGCAAATTACTTGAAACATTTATGGTGTTGTCTATTGTGTTGAGTATTCCGCTGTGTAATTCTTTTGCTGCAAGGTTTGGATTGACCTTCATTGGATCCACCATCCTTGACTGCATAACTATAGGAACCATGTATATACTTTGGAGTACTTAAATGTGGGTGGTAGGATGTCTAATGTGGTAGGTGACACTTGGAAAGCTCACTCCAATAGAATGTCAAAATAGGAAAACCTATGATCCTAGAGTCCCTTTTGACTCAATAAATAAAGGAATGGATGAATAAAAGAATGTTGAGACCAATCACCCCAAGGTAACTGCCTTATATGTCTAATAGTTTCTAAGGCAAGTCCCCATAGACTCCTCATTTAGACCATCTACTGATTCACTCTAGAATTGGGCCTCTTACAATATGTCTTTTGCTTCCCCTATGTGTGCCTTCATCTTTACAATTGTTTTCTTTGTATATGATACATAAAGAATCAATTGAATATACCCGTCCATTACCTATTTCTCAAAATTTTAAGAGGGACCAAAATTCTCCTCCATCTACTACTCAAGCTTAGCTAACAAAGAGTCCATAATTTCTTGGTCATTGACAATGTTCAAATGGGAGCCCATTGTATATTGCACAAATCCAATGGTCATATTTTTCTTTTGCACCAATAGAGGGTGCCTCATTATTATCTTCCGAAAAATCTCTATAATATCACTTTTAAACCAAAGCTTTTGAAGACTCAAATCAACAAACTCCTCACCCTTGTTGTCGAGGCTATCTGCCAAAATTAGTTCATCTCTTCCAAGATTTCTCATTTGTTCTAGGCCCTCAATATATTTTATGTACTTGACCACTTCAACATCACAAAAACTTGTGTCTAATTGGATTTCTACACATTTAGCAACTTGAAGAGGAAGCCCCAAATCTTCTCCACTTGTTCAGAGATCCACTGACCCATAATAATGGATTTTCTCTTTATTATCTTCAAATTATCCATCTCCTCCTAGGAAATAAAGGCCAAAATGAATGAGCTAGGACCATGGGAAGAAACTGGAGCAACCAACTCCCGAATGGATTCTTCATACTGGGAAACTTTGTATTTAAACTCCTAGTTTATTTTGTGCTCCTTATCCACTCTCTTCCATATGGTGTTGGTGGCGTCATCGAGGGATTCCTATTCTCACCTCTTATTTTTTCTTCTTAAGGGAACCTAGGTAACTTTGAAGTCATTCAAGGTGATCTCAACCCGATCTTGGTCTGGATGTGGGATATCTACCTCCACGAGAGTCTCTCATTGAGCATTCTGGCTGGTGGAATATATTGATTTCACCTTTTTTCCTTTTGGGAAGGGGTAAGTAACCTCATGAAGAGATATTTTTTTGATGCTTCAACATTTTGTTTCTCTTAAAACTAGCCTCCAACCATTTTGGCGGGGTTAGGGCGTTGAGCCCTATTTATGGATTCTCCTAGGAGGTAGACATCATCCTTGTAGGTGATCCTATTAGCTTGGGAGTGGAGCTCCTAGGTGTATCTGGTGTGTGTTGCTATTGTAGAGGGTATGTATGAGGAGGAGGTGTTGGACCTACGAATGGTGAGATGATTTTTTTTTTGTGGAGCATGCACCCATAAATGCCCTATCCCACTTCTCTTTCCTTTTCTATTCTTCCTCCTCCCTCTATTTATAGAGATCCTTCTTTTTGGTGAGATATTCTCACCTTCTCTTCTTTTTTGCCTCATGTCTTCTTTAGTGGAGTTCCTCTTGTTTCTTCTTCTACATGCTCTCCTCTCGAGAGTTTTGGAGGGCCACTTATTATTTTTGTTTCCTCTCCTCTTCAAGGAGGTGTAACTTCTCCACTTCTCCCTTTCTTCCTCTACCCTATTGTCTTCTTGCAACTCTTTCTTATTTTCCTTTTCAACTTGTATTTAGGCTAGATAGGCCTATTCAATTATGGCTTGGTAGAGCTCTTCCCTTCTTTTATTCTCCTACTCCTATTTTTTCCTTTCAACCTCATCCACTTCTTGGAGGAGGGCATGTTGGTCCTCTAGATTCAAGATCATATTTGGAACCCTTCGTATTCCTTTATTTTCTCTAACATCGGCTCCTATCTAGATGGAACTTATGGTTGCGATGGAAGTATAGATGTCTCTAGGAATGAGACTTGTTCTGGGAGGTTTGGGATGTTAACTACTATGAGGATTGGGGCTTACCTTGTGCCAAAGATCCTCATGTGTGAAAAGACGAGGGAGACATCATTGTCAAATGATGTCTCCTTCCTATAATCATCTATAATAATTAGAATTATGACTAACCAAGAAGAGGATCCCTCCCAATTGAGATATGGGGTTGTTTGGCTTGTTCTTTAGTTGTCTACCCCTCTATAGCACCTATTCCTAAGGCCATTTAGGGGGTTCCATTTATTCTTTTGGAACTATTGAGAGTGCATATGTGACCCTTATTCCATTGTGAAGGCCCTTTGGCATTGTTGCATTCTCTCATCTATTTTTTCCTTTAGGAAATCCAGGGGAGAACATTCAAGGGGGCTACCTTTCTCTTTCAAGGCCTCTCCAAAATTATTTCATCCGTTGTCCTTTTTCCTTTCTTAAGTCTTCATCAAACCATGGCTTTTGCCTTTGAACTTTTGGACATCCTTTGGGAGGTCGAGATCAAGGAACCTATGAATATACTTAATTACATTCACAAAGATAACTATTTTGTCTAAATACTTTGTCTCATTCCAATTGAATAAGGAGAGGGGCCATTAGTCCACCATATTTTCAAGATATGTGGGGTCTAGGATCTCATTGTCATTAGAGTAGGCTTTAGGGACATCCTCTGGAGGCTGAAAGACCTCATTTATGATGTAGTCATTCTAAAAAATATTGTAGTTGTGTGTGTGAAAATTGTACCTGATCTGTAGACACAACACTTCAGTAAAACATTAGAGGTTAGCAAAAAATGAAATCGTGCAATGAATTGAAAGCTAAACTAACCAGGCAATTTACTACCTTCTAATAGGTGCGAGTATGATGTTCTCAGATTGTTATCAAGATCAGTGACCTTGACAACACCTAAATGAAGGATTTGAATGCAAAACTGATATAAAATATGAATGCAATTAATCTATATATTTTTTATTTTCTATGCAATGATATGATGAAAACTTGATATGAATCTATGCTAATATAGAAATTGATATGCAATAAATTGATCTAACAACAATATGAAAATGAATCTAAATGAATGTAAAAACCAAATTGATCTTACAATAGTCTTGATTCACAATAAGCTTTGATTCTCCAAATTCCAATTCTTCAAAATAGTTGTGCAATTCGTAGACGACTTTGGCAAAGTAAGCTTGCAAAATTATAAGATGATTTGGGATGAGTTGAAGCCTTAATTTATAGAAATCCAGGGCTTTAGAGGTGCACGGATAAAAACCATAAATCACTCAAATAACTCAGCTTGATTTGATTCAGCTCTGGTTAGATTTGAAGAGACATTTGAAGAATTGTTTAAGTGTTCAAGTTTAGCCAACCACTGTGAGATCATGCAAACATGCAAAATGCAAAGAGACATGCAAAATGAAATGCAACTTAAGACCTAGGACCTAGTCACTGATCATGTGTCAATTTGTTATCATCATTGAACTTTTAGGTAACTGGATAAATCAATACAATGCCCACTAGTTATGAAACCATAGACATATGAATATCGATTTGTATGTGTAAGAATCAATACAACATCCACTGATTAGGAAACCATGGATATATGAATATTGATTTTGTTTTCGAAATGTCGGATTAGATATAAGCATAAGCGCTAGGATGACTTGAATATCATATCTATTTTGATATAGCAATTTGTACAAGCATCAAAACATAAATGTCATGATGACCAAAATACACCTTGCGGTTACAAACACATCAAACAGTCAAGAGATCATTCTAAATCTAGTGTGAATTACCCATAGTGACCCTTTATCATTCACATCCTTAGGTAAGATCACATTTCACAATAGGAGAAAGAAACCACTCAAAAAAGACAATAGTTAGATCAAACTTCCTTGAATTTTCTGGGTATCAATGGTCGAGGTACGCATGGCCATCCAATTCGAGATAGAGGCTCTTATAGTCGGACACCATTTCAATCCAGAATTTCCAAAGTTGTTAGATTTTCACATACAAGTAGAAGACAAAGAAAAGATTATGCCCCCAGTCATCACTCTCTAAATCCTATAAAGGACATCATCGAAGAGCTTGAAGGGACACAGTATGCAAAAATTTCAATGCGAATCAGTAAGCATATAAAGAGATAAAAGCATGTAAAAAGCACAGATTGTGTTCAATTTGTGTTTAATTGTGTTGTTGTAGATGCAAAATTCTTTCTGGAGACAAGACTGACTGACTAACTCACATGAAGCTTCAAAGGACTCTGACTGGATATGATACGTCTAAGATACATTGGAGGCCATAGGATATGACATTGATTGCCTCCAAGTTTGAACATTGATAGGATACAGACGCTGGAGCTGATTGCTATACAAACCGACTTATTGAAAATTGGAAATGCAGAAACAAATCGGGAGATATGTACAAACTAAAGCAAGACTAAAAATTGGGAAAGATCAAGATTGCGCTGATAGATGGAGCATTTTGAAACAAGTGGCACCCGTTTGCTTGGTTTTCACCATCTTGGCAAAGATTCTATTTTTGCTACCAAGGCGCCTGTTTCCAGGTTTTCACCAAGGCACTTTTTTTTTTCATTTTTTTTGTATTTTTCATTTTTTCAATTTTTTTTGTACTTTTGATATTTTTTTATTTTTTTGTGAATCATCAAGGCGCCTATTGCTAGGTTTTCACCAAGATGTTCATTTTTTAGGACATTTTCCAATTTTTAAGATTTCTTCAGGACATTTTACCATAGACTGAATGCCTTAGGCATAGAATTTCTTCAGATGGAGAATGTTGATTGGTTCTCAGAGCTGTTCTCCTTTAGTCATTGAGAGTTGATAGGCACCAGAGCCAAAAGTAGCAGTGATTACAAAGGGACCCAGCCAACTGGGTTCAAACTTCCCCTTGCGTTCTCGATGGGATTGATTTTTAGGATTTTCTCTCAAGACTAGATCACCAACCTGAAATTCTCTGTGTTTGACTTTCTTGTTGTAGCCTCTAGACATTCTCTTCTGATATACTCTGAGATGATCATAAGCTACTTGTTTGTGCTCATCTAGTAGTTCAAGCTCTTGCAACCTAGACACTCTGTAGTCATCATCATTTACTAGACCATGCATTATGATTCTTAGTGATGGGATTTCGACCTCAATAGGCAGTACCGATTTAGACCCATAAACTAAAGTGAAAGGTGTAGCCCCAGTAGGTGTTCTGATACTTGTTCTGCAGGCCCAGAGAGCTAGATTGATCATGAGATGCCAGTCTCTTCCTATTTTATTAATTGTTCGGTGCAAGATTTTCAATAGATTTTTGTTAGAGGCCTCAGCTTGGCCATTCCCTTGAGGATAGTAGATAGAAGACCAATGTTGTGTGATCTTGAATTTGGCACATAGATCATCTAGGTCTTTGTTCTTGAATTGTCCATTGTTATCTATGATTATGGAATGAGATATCCCATATCAGCATATGATATAGTTCAATATGAACATAGATATTTGCTTTCCTATTGCTTGTGTCAAAGGGACTGCTTCTACCCATTTTGTAAAATAATTTGTAGCTGTGATTATATGGGTATGTCCATTAGAAGAATGAGGATGTATAGCTCCTATAAGATCAAATGCCCATTGGTGAAAAGGCCATTGTGTAGTAGAGGGAATAAGATCTCTCCCTGGTGCATGTATCAAGTTGTCATGCACTTGGCACTTTTGACAGTTCTTAGCAAACTTGATAGACTCTTTTTCCAATGCAAACTCCCAAGCAAGATCATATCGTGCAGTCCCAATGTCTAGCAAGATGGAGAACAAGAGGGATTAGCAAGTTGGTGGAAGAGATGGAAGACAAGATAATGAAGGATAATGAAGGGAAGAAATCCTCAAGGGCAAACTCCTCAAGAATACCCAAGATAGGAAAAAATTGTCATGTAAAGAACATTCGGACAAGTAATGAAACGCCAGCATAGGATAAGTCATAAAAGCGTAATGCCAAAGAAGGATAGGATGTAGTCCAAGGAGTAGACATGTCAAGAGGCTTCGAAGCATCGTGTTCTACTATTTTTTTTTTATTAGATCAAGACCAAAAGGGAAAATGATAGCGAAAGGCTAGAATGAATGGAGGAAAATAAATATGAAGGCTAAAAAGGAAGGGAATGAAAGCAAGATCATCAGAAGATAGCTCATAAGATAGCCAAATGTTTGTGTATAGATCAACATTGTCAAGATCAAAGAGAGAAGATGGAATGGATGAAATATGTAGAAGAACTACGCATGATGCCTGATTGCCAGGTTTTCATCACGGTACTTATCCAAGGCGCCACAAGGGAGTGGTTTTCACCATATGATGAATTTATTTCTCTTTACTTTTGCTACCAAGGCACCTGTTTCCAGGTTTTCACTGAGGCACATTTTCTTTTCTTTCTTTCATTTCTCTTTTTTTTTTTTTTTTTTTTGGAAGAAGGCAAGCTTTTTAGATAATGCTCCTTGAAAGGATAAACCATGATATGCCAAGGATTCAAAATGATATGCTCAAAGATGCTGATAGGAAAAAGATGGAAGAGAAAAATAGAGGATGAGGTTTTATGTAAAGCGAGTGAGGTTGGAAGATAAGAGGAATAGGAAAGTGAGGAAAAAGGATAGGAGATAGAAGGATAATGAATGAAAAGACTGTGAAAGGGTAGGTGGAAAGGAAGGAAAGATCAACATCAACACACACCTTGAAGGGTGGCAAGAGGATGGAGGAAATGTGAATTGAGGAATACGTGAAGGAATATGGCGAATGGATAGTAGAGGTTGTGGTTTAGGCACATGGAATGGAAGAATATTTTTGGAGGGAAATGAAGTAGAAGCCTTTGGAAGCTTGGATGTCAATTTCACTTTTTGCTCAACACCAGACTCTTTCAAGAGAGACTTTGGAATCCATATAGTCATAGGCTTTTTATTTCATTTTGATGATCTAGAGAGAATATCTTCAATGATGGATTTTGGAACCCATACTTGTCTTGTAGTTTTTTTCTTAGATATATCTTTTGACTTTATATTTCCATGTCTATTAGAGGAGACATGGTGATCTTCTTTTTTTGATGGATTCTTGTATTGCTTCTTTTTCTTGTATTGAACATTCAAGTTACTTCCAAAGGACTTGGGACTTGTGGAAGAGGGAGGATATGACTGGTTTAGATGGGTGGATGGATGAAAAGGATTCAAGGGTATGCATCTATGTTGATCTTGAGGAAAGATGGGAGATGGAGGGATGTAAGGACCCAAGATGGATGGAAAATTAGGAGAGTTAGGAGGGGAAAGTGAAGGGACATAAGAACCCAAGATGGAAGGAAGGCGTGAAGCCCTTAGTAGTGGTGGAAGAGGTCCAAGGATGGAAGTGGAAGACACAAAAGGATAATCAATAAGTTCATCAGCATCTATATGACAACCAAGGATATCAACATCTTTAGAGTGAGCATTAGAATTTTTAATAGAATCAAGTACATCTTGAATATGAACACCTTCTTTAATAGGATTGTTCAAAGCTTGCAAAGACTTAGGAAGAGTAGAAAGTGGAAATGAACATGGAGTGGTAGAACAAGAAGATGGAAGACTTTGATCTTGACAAGGATCTTTGGATAGCACAAGCACATAATTTTTCTTTTGATTTTTAATAGGCTTAACATTGGAAGTAACAACACCATTTTTAACAACCTTAATGGAAGTATCATCTTTGGAAAGTGCAAGTGTAGTAAGGTTATTTTGATTATCAATAAGCTCAACAGTGTAAGTAGTAGCTTGATCTTGCTTAGGAGAAGACTTAAGACATGGTGGAATGCATGAAAAAGGGTGTGCAGGATCAAAAGAACCCTGAGGCAGATAAGAGACATCGTGAAAAGGAGTGGATGACATGGAGGGTTCTTGATCTTGATCTTTCTTTATGTTCTTTTCTTTATCATTTCTAGAGTCCTCTTGACATGGAGCCACTTCTAAGGACAAGGAAGCATGTTGGAATTGTATGAAAGACTTTGGAAGAGATGGTGGAGGACTAGCTAAATTAGGAATTATAGCATATGAAGGCTTAGGCTCTTTAGGTTTAGCATTATTGAAAGTATTGGTAGCCAAGTGAAGGTTAGCTTGAGTTTCTTCAAGGGGTAGCCCTTTAGGATAACTATAGGGAATCATATGAAAAGTATTAGGACTTTCATTGGATGAAGGATTTGTGAAAGATTTGGAAGACTCAGAAGCTTTAGGAAGTGTATGGTTATTGGAGGAAGTAGGGGATGTAAGGGAACCATCATAAGACAAAGGTTCAACATTAACATGATCTTTCTTGAGAGTGTAATCTTTATTTTCAGCATGAGAGTTCTTAGAGGAGAGATCCTTGTAGTATTGATGCTTCAAGCTAGCACGATGCATTTTATAGTCCTCAACAATAGTAGATGGATCATAATCAAGGTATTGTTCACAAAAATCATCAAAGTCTTTTTCAAAATCAGAATCATATGGATCACCATCACGATCTATCCAATGTGACATCCCATTTCCATTAAGTGGGAACACACAACGAGGAGGACTCCTAGGAACAGAGGTGTCATAGGTATCATTATATTGTCCATCATCATAGTCATCATAGTCTCCAAAGATGGATGTGTCACTCTCCGTGGAAGAGGTATCATAAGGATTATCACATTGCTCAAATTATGTCCAGGGGCATGGTGACATGTACAAGTCTTTATCAAATGGAAAAGGACATAGAGCTTCCATGGAGAACTCTTTAGGTTCCTTTTCTTTCTCAAGTTTGTTAAGTTTGACTTGCATAGCTTGCATCTGCTTCATCATAGCTGTGATTAGAATTTCTTCCTCATGTGTACTAATTCTTTGAGACATGTGTACTGATTCTCAATGGCTACTGTTCTGTCTTGACATAGTGATTTGTATGACAGATTCTGGAACTAGGTTGAAAAAGCTAGGTATCTGGCAATTTTGACAATTTTCTGACAACTTTTCAAAATTTTCCCAAATGACACTCTGCAGACTCGTACAACAGTGGGTATGCTATGAAATGACAGTTGAAAAGCTCGTACAACAGTTGTAAAACTCGCATGACAGTTGCTAGCAGGATTTGACTTTTTTAATTTGACTGGCACAAAGACTCGTACGACACTGGGTTCCTTACCATACGACAGTTGGGTAGTAATGAAACAACATTTGATTGAAACTCGTATGACTTTCTAACCTCCTGAGATGAGTTTTGACTCTAGAAAGGAATTTCACTTCAAATTTTTCAAATTTAGGGTTTTCAGTTTCAGATTGTTTGCAAATTTCAATGTCCAGATTTGAGGATTGTAACAGATTTATTCATTTTTAATAACCAGATAGATAAACAAGCATGCAAAATAACAAGTAAGTGATTTCAAGCATGCCTAAAAACAATGAGCAAGGGAAAAACTACAAAAGCAACCTTGCGCATGAACAATCAAGTGATTTTATTCGTTCTAATCCTCAAAAGCGCTAATTGTGAATGTTCCAAAAAGTTTTGCATTAACGCACATATACCCTAGAAAATAAAAATTTTCCCTCGCTAGGGTTTTTAGTAATGGTTTGAATCTGTAACTTTTATGATCCAAAGGGGTGAACTCCAATCCCGGTGCACCAGGGTTTTAACATAGTCTGAGAATTTAATCAATCAGGAGCTGCTAGGGAGATCTGACAACCCAACAATGAACCACACCTGTGAAGATTTCTTCCACAAGGACATTTATATAGTGATTGTTACTACCACGTTTGAAATGGCTATTACCGCTTGAGGTTCTATCAATGCAGTTTGCCCTATGAAGGGATCGTCCACTACGGTTAACCCTCTCTAAAGGTGATTCACAGTATGATACCACAAGGGGACTTGGCTCCATATCCAAGGTTTTGATGCCTCTTCACTTTTAACCCAAAAAAAGCAAGCAAATTAATCTGACACGCTAAGATAAAGTTTGTTTCACCAAGGTCTGTGATGTCAACCCCACGTGATCTATCAACCTCTTTGGAGAGAGAATGTATCGATTAATAAGAGAAGGTGCTCTAACCAAGTAGAATGTGAAATGCACTAAGTATCCTCCCTACCTACAAGGATTCCATCATCAAGAAGGATTTCACTAGAAATCCAATCTCTCAAGAATCACAAATAGTGTTCATAGGGCCTAATTACTATGTGAGCACAGATATATTTCTGAAAGTAAATCTACCGAAAGTACCCAAAAGTAGAAAGAGGAACACTTAACGCTTAAAGAGAATATGAGGTGAGCCCACAAGGTAGAACAATTAACCCCTCACACAAGCTAAAAATGAGTCCACAACTTAGAAAATAAGTGAGTTCTAAAAATCACAAAAGGGTTGCCTGGTGGAACAATTAATGCTTCTATCCTCTAGACCCCTCCCCTTTATGGCACTGAGATTGCAACCACGGGGTGGAACGAGGGGCTGATAGAGTAGCGAGTCCAATAACCCAAGATAACAATCTAGATCAATCACAAGTATCTAAGATTGCTTAAATGAATACCTAAGGTGTCACAACCTAGTATCAATTATGCAAGTGTGTAAAACAAAAGCATGAAAAGAAGCACTCAAGCTAGACACACGAGAGATTTATTTTAAGTCCAAATCAAAATATTATCAGAACAAGTAGAATACTTGAGATCCTCACGACGTGCTTAGTAGATATTTACTTGATTTTTATCTTTGTTAAGCAATCTCGCGCAAGCAAGCAACAAACTCTCCGATAAGAAAATAAGCAAACAAGCAAACAAGATATGCAACGTATCTTCAACTTATGAAAACCCTAGGGTTAGCTCTAAAAATTAATTATTATCAACAATAATAATCAGCAATTAACCCAAATGACAACTCATATCATTCATTGAACCATGTAAAAAAAATAAGTGCATACCCATCACAAATTTTTATATTTTTTTTGCTGCATTTGACCTAGTCAACAAGATCTGATTTTTTTGATATGATTTTGGCCACAAAAATATAAATTTAGACTAGAGGCCCTTGCTAAAAAATAGAGATCTTTCCAAAAATGTAAAAATTTTAGAAAAATCTCTTCATTTGTGCCCTAGAGACCTGTTTTACCAAAATAGACCAATTTTTGTAAATTAACTATTTGAGCTATTATATTGCATCCAAATTTAAAATACAAAGAATGGACCCCCTGTAGAATTTAAACAGATTTCTGAAAATATAAAATTTTTCAAAAAATATGCTGAGTTGCGTCAGATATTGATTTTTTCTGGAATTTCAAGAAAAAATTATTAAAAATTCAAAACATCGTAGAAAATTCTGAATTTGTTATTGTAGCTTCTCTAATATGTGTCCAACCTAGAAAAAAAATTTTAAAGCAAAAATCTAATCTGTTTGGGAGATAAAATTAAATCTTTGAAACTTTAGGGTTTTAGCTCCCCAAAAAAATCAAAACTAGCATGTAAAGGTGGGTTGCCCCACGGTGGGTGCCAGAAATGGTGTGTGTGAAAATTGTACCTGATCTATAGACACAACACTTCAATAAAACATTAGAGGTTAGCAAAAAATGAAATCGTGCAATGAATTGAAAGCTAAACTAACCGGACGATTTACTACCTTCTAATAGGTGCAAGTATGATGTTCTCAGATTGTTATCGAGATCAGTGACCTTGACGACACCTAAATGAAAGATTTGAATACAAAACTGATATAAAATATGAATGCAATTAATCTATATTTTTTTGATTTTCTATGCAATGATATGATGAAAACTTGATATGAATCTATGCTAATATGGAAATTGATATGCAATAAATTGATGTAACAACGATATGAAAATGAATCTAAATGAATGTAAAAACCAAATTGATCTCACAATAGCCTTGATTCGCAATAAGCTTTGATTCTCCAAATTCCAATTCTTCAAAATAGTTGTGCAATTCGTAGATGACTTTGGCAAAGTAAGCTTGCAAAATTATGAGATGATTTGGGATGAGCTGAAGTCTTAATTTATAGAAATCCAGGGCTTTAGAGGTGCATGGATAAAAGCCATAAATCACTCAAATAACTCAACTTGATTTTTTATTTATTTTTAAATAAAGATAATTTAATTCACAAAAACATGCAAATAATGCAAAAATAACTTTTTAAATCAAATTAGAAGTTTAGATCAACTTTAAAACTAAAAAATGATGTTGAGTTCCAAAAAGTCAATAACTTGCATTGATTTTCTGATTTGGAGTTTAACTGCTCTTTGATTGTGCACATGGATAATTATGAATTAATAAATAAATAAAGTGATTTATTCTCAACTTGACTGATTTTTGAAATAAAAAGAATTGATTTATGGGTTAATCAATCATTTAATCAAACTTTTATTCAAAAACAATATTATTAAAAATTGACAACTTGCTTTAATTAATTAAATAAGAATTTAATCAATTATTCATAGGATTTTGGATTTATTGTCAAAATTAAATAATACGATTTAGGAATAAATAGAATTAACTTTAATTAAATAATTAAGTGGCATAATTAAATCTAATTAATTAAATATTTAAAATATTTAATTAATCAAACTTTAGGATAAATAAGATTTATCGCCAAATAATCATTATATTAAAGATAATTATGATGATTAGGAATATTACTAGAAATATTCCCCGATGCAGAATTTAAGATAATCAATTAGGATTCGATGATGTGCAGATGTGCCTTTGGTTAGGACTTTGATGTCGATTTCGTTCGATGTGTCGATATAGAGGTTAATGAACCTATAGCCCATTTTTGGGGTATTACAGTATCCTCCTATCAAAATCATCCTACAACCCTATCCATAAGTATTCAATACCAGGCTTGTGTTCAGGGGAAGATCTTGGGAGTATGTTCTTTATTATTCTTTGTGGGTTGTAGGGATCCCTTACATACCCATACTCTTGTAGGTTAAAACTTTGTAATTTAAAAACCATATCTTTAACAGTGACTGGGGTTGCAAACTAATAATGTCCTAATGAAAAGGGGAAGCCTACTTTGGTGTTTTTCTTTGCATTCATAAGGCCCCGGGGCTTTAGTACTTGTCAAAAAAATTCAAGCAAAATTATCTGGTTAGGGAAGAAGATAAGGCTTTCTTGAGAAGCCACTCAATCTGATGTATGTACATGTTTTGAACTAGATAAACCAATTTCCACACCTCTCAACCAATGTCATTGCATCTCAAGAGAGTTGAAATATGGCATCTTTGGTCAACTTATTAATCTAATCAAAATGAAAGCATCATTGATGCATTGGAAATTGGTTGTCACATTTTCAATCTACATTTATGGGTAGAATTAATATGAGAGGGAATCTCCTACATATTCATCTATTTTCCCTTGTGTGTATAGGTTGAAAGGGTGTGTCTTCAACCTCACTATGATCCATATGACATAGTAAGTCATATAGAACCTATGGGTGTTTTGGACTTGTAGTAGTTGGGTATGAATGTTGTCAAATATAATTTGTGCCCAATAAAATAATTTATTTCCCTTGAAAATGGTGGTGATACAATAATACATCCAAGGGTGATATTTCATGGAGTCTTCCTATTGGAAAAATGGTCAGTGCTCCCCTCGGGATTTGTGAAAAGGGACTAACCATATTTTATGGATTCTATAAGTCTAGTGGTTGTATCGAGAATTAACAAATCGATCTTTTGGTGCAACAGAAACCAAACTTGTAACAATTGGTATTAGAGATTGGTCACAAGTTTGAATCCCCTCAAGTAATAGTGAGGGGGAGATTGTTGGAAAAATGGTCAATGCTCCCACAAGGATTCATGATAAGGGACTAAGCACCTCCTATGGATTCTATAAGTCTAGTGGTTGTATCGAGCATAAATAGGTCAATCTTTTGGTGCAATGACAACCACACTTGTAACACTTCCTTCCTGAAGACTTGGCTCAAAATAGTGATTATACCTTGGATGGTGGGTTGGAACCTAGTTTGGGGAAAGTTGTATGTTATTTTGGCCCCATTATTTTTTCCCTGGATGAACCATATATCATTGAGGTTTCACTTGTGTGTAACCTTTGCATCCATGTACTATGCAACAACCTCTTCCTCATTGGTCATTAGGTTGTTGGTCATGTTTGGTAACTGAAGGATCAATTGGATTGCATCTAGAGTGAATTTTGCAATGTTTTGGCCTTCTAAATTTGTGCATAGCTTGGTTTCCTAAGAGTAATGGTTGGCGAATGTGAGGACTAACACTGAGGATTTAATAGAATGTGGGAATACTATATCTTGGAGAAAGGCATAATCTTGAAGCTCCATACAAAAGTGAGCCCTCGGGGGTGGGTTCTTCTCTATAGCTTTGATGGCTCTAAGATACGTGTTTTTGACATCTACACCAGTTACGTTATGTACAGTGCTCTCCAACTTGGAGGCCCAAAGCTATTATTGGTATATGTATTTCATCATGATGAGTTTTCTCTCTAGCATTAGCTTTGCTTTGGAATTTTTTATAGTCGAAGATATGGGTGCTAGTACTACCATTTGAATTCAATCTATATCTTGCAAGAGCACAAAGCAAGGTTCAATATCATATAAATATTTTATCCTTTCATAGGATAACTTTAGGAGTTCAAGTTTGGAACAATGTGTTCAAACCTCCTGAAGTATGAATACCTAAAGAAGGGACATAAATGATGGGGTTCTTGAACCCCCAAGTTTGAAGGTTTCCCTCATTGACTTAAGCTTTATGTTTCGAGAAAGAGGGACCAAATATGTAGGTTCAAAAATATGGGAAATATTTTACACAGAATAAGGTAGGTTAGAGACAAGGATCCAAAACTCGAAAGTCTGAAATCCCTTTGGTTTGATTTGTCTTACCCTAATTGTTGATTTACATGTTTTTTATTATTATAGCTAATAAATACCATGAAAAAGGGTTTGGGGATCTAGGTTTGGGAATCCATAATGAAGTAATAATCCTAGGATGAATAAGACTTGATTCTTGGACCCAAATTCCCTAACATCTTATGATCACTAACAAGTTTAATGCTTTAGATTCTGGGAATGGACCACCTGGAAAGACATGTTTCTTGAGGAAATTAGTGGCACTAAGAATTCCCAAGACCAAAAAGGCCTTTTACATTTAATGTCATTATCATGGTGAGGGAAAGTGGTGCCCTACTTAACTTTGTATAACCTAGGACACATAGGTACGACATCACTAAGCCCTGATTGATGAATTTTTGAGTTGAAATATAGGGAATTAGATTCTAGTGTACAAGAGGTGATTTGACCAAAAATAAATAAAAAATCAAGCCACTTAAGGCATGGATTCCTCGAGGAAGTCCCTTATTTCCAACCTATAACCAAAAAACCTAAACTACAAAAGTGAGAGCAACATAAGAAAAATGAAAAATACGAAAAGAATAAACAAAAAATTTAAGAAAGAAGGAAATAATCCTTACCTTCTTGAACATGGGAGGAAGAATGAACACAAAATCACCAAAAATCAGCAATGTATACAATACTAGCTCAAAAAATTACAAATAAACTTGTCATTGGGGAGGCTAGATTGCAAAGAAGCTCTGTCTTTTGTTTGAATTCTTGGTGAGTACAAATGAGCTTTAATTTGGGATTTCATTTCATTTCATATCTAATACATGGAATGCACTTTGTACTTTTCTACTAACAAGAGGAACTTGGGCACACTAGAGATTGAAAATCCAAAATATGAAACACTTCAAGGAGTTTAAACAACTCATTAATTGTCACAAAATTCTAAGGTTCCCAAGATCTATCCAAGGTACAAAAAAAAGGGAGGACTCCAAAGACTAAAAATATAGAGTACCAGGTAAGGAAAAAACCAAAAGAAAGTAAGGAAAAAAGGGAAGCATGACCCAATATTTACCAAACAAAAATGTTGGGACGAATATCCATGACATAACATGTTATTATATTTTTTGAACTAATCCATATTAGAGTGAGAGTCTATGTAGAAGATACTTTGTAATCTTGATGCAAGAATTGTTCGATGGCAAAATCATCAAGGAGAATAGAGGTGGAGAAATTTTCTAGAAATAATTTTGAAATGTGGAAGTTGAAAATAGAGGATTTGTTAATAGATCAAGATGAAAGTGGTATTCAGACTATCATGGTTGAAACTATAACCAGTGACAATTGTACCAACTTCAAGTGTGCAATTCAGAAGGAAAGAGGTATTCATATCATCTTGGTTGAACCAATGAGGATTGTGCCAATTTTTGTTTCAAAAGCTCAATGATGAAAATAAGCATCCTTATCTTGAATAGAGATATCTAGTTGCATCCATGTTAGATTAATCACATATTAGTTTGCATGTGGATTCTTTTTCTGGAAATATGTAACGAAAGACGAAGGGGGTGGAATTAAGAACAAATTTGAAAAGGTTCTTCATTACTTTACTTGATCTAATTTGTTGGATAACCAAAATGAAGTTGCATTATAGTTAAATTGCATTAGGTTAACTTCATCCATTAAACTCATTAATCATTAAACTGTATTATCCATTGCATTCATTAATCATGATCCATTAAGTAATTAAAATCCATTAAATTAGATTGCATTGATTAATCATTAAATGGCATGTAGGTTGCATTAAGTTTATTATCCCTTAAGTAATCAAAACACATTAAATCCATTAGATTCATTAAACATTAGATTGCATTATTTCATTAGGTTAAGCAATTATTAATCATTACTCATTAACTAATCACTAAGTTTCATTTAGGTTAAGCATTAAGCATTAATCATTATCCATTAAGTATTAAATTGTATTTAGGATTCATCTAGCATTCATTATCCATTTAATCAGTAAATCATTATTTATATCATAATCATCATTATGTATTCATTGCATTATCCATTAAAGTACATCCACCAAACCATATAATTATCATCAAGCATTAATCATTAATCATATTAAAGCATAAAGATGAAGCATGTCATTCATTTTGCATCCATCTAATCTATGTCATAAATAAGGCATCCATCTACAAAGAAAGTAAAATAGATGCATCCATAATATTTTGCATAAGAAAAGCATCAAAAGGAGCATATAAAAATGCATATCATCATAAACCAAAGTCCACCATATAATGGCATCAAGTAAATTATATAAAATGTTCATCAAATATATAATCAAGCACGTCCATCAAAGTCTATCAAAAGTACATCAATACAAGACATCAATCAAAAGTAATATATGATACACATCAAAATCAAATGGCACCACCTGCACCTGTATCTGTACCAGGGCCATCTGTATCTATGCCTGGACCTCTGCTAGAACTGGGATGAGTACCATGTTGAGACATGAAATCCATAAATGTCTACATCATAGCACTGAATTGATCCATCTGGCTCATTATCTCTGAAAACCAAGCTTGTAAGGACCTAACATCTTGAACCAAAGTATCAGGAGCCTGAGAAGTCAGTGCTGCCTGTACAAGTGGAACCGGTGTTACTGGCATCAGGGTAACCTATGGGGAATGAACAACTATGATGATTTGAGGTGTCTAATGATCCCAACCAATAATTCTCACTTACTGAAGGTCTCTCAATGACCCTCCCCTCATCCTAACTCCTCTACCTCTCATTCTCACATGACCCCTAATAGGTATCAGGGAAACAAATGGTGCAATAACTTGCCCACCTTTCTTGGCTCTCCCAATGCTTCTCCCTCATTTCCCACCTCTCCCACCACCACTATCATCATTTTCATCATCAAAGCAATCACGTATGTCAGGTACTGGCTCTGCAGGATCTATGAACCAAGGAAATGGGTTCTGGTTGAACTATTGGGCATAATCATTAGTCATGCAAATATCAACAATGTGGTCTCTCATATCCCAAGCCAAATGAGTCAGACCTAGGAGCTCATCTAAGGCAACGTGGTAATCCACCTGTGGACCCCATAAGGATCTCTCCACATGTACACGTGCGTATAGTACCAAACCATGAACTCTACCAAACTATCGAAGAATCTTGTAAAAATAGAACCACTCAATAACCAAGGAGTGTGGCCAATCATTGACTGAGGCATGCACATAAAAGGAAACTCTTTAGCATCATCTCGTCGGGGCTCACAACCAAGATAGGGGTGCCAGGTAACCTGATCAAGATCATCGATAATCCTCTGCCAATAATCAACCTTGCCCAAATGTGACTAGACAACAATACCTTCATAAATATATGCGAAAGACCACCTAGGATCTCTAGCTCGAACTGCAACTAACTGACTAATAGGGATGTGCTACCAAGTCCACAACTATAACAATATGGCATTGATAGATAATCGTGCACCATTTCTATAAACAACATGATGCAACTCATGATAGAGTTGTGTCAAAACACAGGAACCCCAATCAAAGTGGCGAGGTTGTTCTATCATATCCTCAAGGATATGACCCCAACCAACTGCGAATCCATGCCCTATGCGATCCAGTAACAAGAACCCACTGATCAGGACACCCAACATTGTAGAAAATACTTGAAAGGAAACAAAATGTGCCCACATAATACTCTTTTCACCAATAGTGGGATTACAAAATAACCGTTTGTAATTGTCCCATCATATACTTGGTCATAATATACTATCTCTCTGTGAGTAGGAATATGGAGTAATCTATACACATCCTCAAGAGTGATAGTCATCTCCCCAAGTGGAAAATGAAAGGTGTTATGGTCTAAGTGCCAACACTTTGCCATAGCAATAAGAAGACCCCGATTCACTTAGAATCGAGGCATATCCAATAGAAAAAGAGAGACTGCATCGACCAATGAGGAGTCGCTCATGTGCACTCAGATCATCTATCATGTCCAACGACCATGGGTATAGACCTTAGACATAAAGATTTCAGAGGTGAACCTAAAAAATCAAGTGATATTAAATTAGTAATCAATCATCATAAGTCAATCATAATCCTATCCTATCATCATCATCATCATCATCAATTTTCCTAATTCTACTTAAAGAAGACAAAAAATAATCAAACCAAATCAAACCAAGAAACCAAGATTGACAATCAATAGTCATCAAACATGATCAGACTGACATCAAACTACTTGTTTCATCACAGGATCAATTGATCTCATTCACCAATTGATTGCGGGAATCATTCGAATTAGATAAGCCAATCAAAATCAAGAAAATTTGCAGAAAAGCCTATATACGTCATTTTATAGCTTGAACATGCTAAAATGCATACACGCTACTATTTTGATTGTACACACTACACAACTTATCATACGTACCAAACTATATTATGAGTGTCATTCTAGATAGAACATGCTATTCTAATGTGGTGTACGCGTTACAAAAAAGTTTAAAAGTGTTGACCTAAATGTAAGTGCTATTTTACCTATCAAGAGCGTAAAACCTAACTAGGGCATCAATTAATATACACTATTTAATAAATAAAATGTGCTATTTCAGGATGTGGATGCACTAAAATCATTATGTACACGCTATTAAAAATATTGTACACACTATTTGGGGAAATTGGCAGACAAAGAGGGGTTTGATGCCTAAAAAAATATTAGGTTTTACGCTCTTGATAGGTAAAGTGTTGACCTAATTGTAAGTGCTATTTTACCTATTTTACCTATCAAAAAATTTAGCAGAATAGGGTACTCACCAGAGGTTTGTAGTCTCATGGACGCTGATACCGATGACCACACTCGAATCTATGCTCATGAATAGGGACCACCATTGCAGAATGTGTAGAGGAGGCAAAGAGAAAAATTCAAAGATGAAAGGTGAAAATTAATAGTAAACTTGACTTTTTACCCCTATATATAGCCATTTGACCTAAAAGGGGCTATTTTGAAGAAAGAAAATTGACCTGGGGTCAAATTGCATCACCAAATTAGCCAAATTAGGGGCATTCTTATCAATGACATAGTCACATCATTATCAGAAATGAAATCGAAGAAAACACAAAAGTATTGGAAAAATGATCAAACACATATATCTTTCACCAAATGCATTTGATTTCATTTTTGAGGGGGCATGCAATATTATCATCATCAATTTCAATTAGGATATGTTTCAGGATTATCGAGTGTGAAATTTTTCAAAATCATTAGTGGGGCATTGAAATCAGGGAATCTTTTTTAAATCAAGCATCATATCCAAAACTCATGACCACATCGACCAACGACATCACCAATCAATTAGAGTCATCAGAAAAACTAAATCATCAAGATCAGATCAAGAATCAGGTAATCACACATCAGACATTCTTAGAATCAATGCACTTCGCACATTGATTCAAAGAGGGGCATTTGTAGATACCTAAAAATGATCAGGACTAGTCAAAGTGAGCAATCAAACTAAAATCATAAATTAATTGAAATCAAAGCCAAAAAGGATGAATTAAATTAAATAAATCATTTAATTATGTAATTAATCAAATTAATTGTATAGTTGAATTAAACAAAATCCAACCCATTCAAGGGGTACACATGGCTAAGGAAATTAAATAAATCAATTAATCAATTCCTAAAATTTCTCACATAACACATGGGAAGGAATAACATCAACCAATAGGAATTGAGAATTGAGGTCACATGGGTCAAAGCCAAATTGAATCTCAATCACTCACTTGGAGAATGCATCTTGACCAATCATTTTGTCTCACTGTCCCAAGCTTTGAGGACAAAAAATTTAAATTGTCTTAATATTTGAAACCACGGACTTCACCCAAACTTGATTATGATTAAACTTTCTCCACCCCTAAGCTTAGAAAAATCTATAAATATAAGGCAAAAATCAAGAGATAAGGATCCCATAAGCATTTTAGAATCGCATCCTTACTATAGTGAGTTTGATTTGAAAGCTTAATTTAGTTTGTTTTGAGCAAGATAGGCATAATCACTCATCATTTAGCATAATTTCTCATTTTAAAGTTGTCTCTAATGGAAGCTTGATGAGAGATCTTTATTAGCATCTTTAATTAGAGAGCCATATGATGTTTATTGTCATGATTTTCATTTAATAGCTTCCCAATTGTTGTATTTTCTCATAATTGAATTGATATTTTGACAAAATAATTCTATGAAGGTATTTTTGATACACACTATTAACATATCAAAGGATCTGGTGATGCATTCAAACACAAAGCACATTTCTATAAAGTATCATTACTTGAGAGAGCAAGTTCAAGATAAACATGTGATATTAGAGTATGTGAATTCAAAGGAACATATAGCTTATATATTTACCAAACCACTACTGAAGGATGCTTTTGAGTATCTTCGAGGTAAGTTAGGGGTTCTTCCCCTATCCAAAGTTCACTAAGTCAAGATGCATGATGTATCAATTCAAGTATTCAATAGAATATCTATTTTGTGAGTTGATGCTAGTGTTAACTCTTTAGGTGAAGCCTGAAGTTGTGAAAAGATGTTTATATCTGCAATAAGAAATCCATACATTTGAGGTATGATTTACTGCTTGAGAAAAGTTTTCAGGAGTATATGTGTCTTTAGCATTGTTGTCAAAGAGGGAGAAGTTGTAAGGCAATTAATAGAAGGAGACCCAACAAAGTAGGAGTTAAAGCTCAGAGGGAGTACACAACAAAGAATGATAGTGAAGTGTTGCCATCATTAATTGAGCAATGAAGAATGTTAGTGTGTTGCCATCAATACCAAAGAGGGAGATTGTTACTATAATTGATGGTGATGATGATGAAGACCAACCAAGATTAGAGGTTTACAAGATAGTAGAAATATTGGATCAATTATTATCTTGTCATTAATGTCAAGAAATTGATATCTGGTTTATATTGTGTTGCCATATCATTCGAAGTATGATATAAGTTGAATGAGTTAAGGAGAAGAAGAAGTGAGATGTTTTGAAGATGAAGAACTTAATTGGACAACTAATATAGATCAGACAATGCTAAGGTTATGTTGATATAATTGTTTTCTACCTAACATATGATTATATCAAGTTGGTAAAGAATGGTAAAGAAGATTAATCAAATTAGTAAGTAAAATTATTTTGGCTAATGAGCAGGATATGTCATTTGGTAAAGAGAAAAAGTCATTTGGGAAGAGAAAACTAAGTTTCAATAAAGGCAAAGGAATGCAAGGCACCGAGCAAAAGGTTTTGTCATTGAGCAAGGAACAAAAATTAAATACAAGGATCAGAATGACATTTAATGTTGAGCTATGATGAGCTGGAAGATTCTAATGATGAGGAAGAGTTAGTTAGAGAGATCTACGATTAGGAAAATTCATCATGATGATCTATGGTACAGATCTAAGTGGTAAAAAGAGAAGGAACAAGTTTCAAGAAAGTTCAAGTTCCAAGGTGAAGGTAAAACGTGTTACCGAGATCTAAATACATTGAAATAGTTTATGAAGTCGATCGAATGATTGAAATTGATCAAAAGAAAATGTGATAAAGGAGATTAAGAGACAAAACAAATTATATATAAAAGATAAATTTGTATGAAACAAATAGCTGGCAAATTGAAAGGTTGATAAGTTATCAATTGATGCAGTGAAGAAGGAAAAGGTTGAATTATGAGTCTGAAAGCTAAATTTGATGAAGTGTTCAAGCTAGTGGAAAGTTAAGGATTGAAGTGAAGAAAGAGAGTGCACAAAGGATCTCATTATGCAAATGATAGTTGTTGATTTATAGGTCAATATATTTACTGTTGCTTATTGGCATTTGTAATAAAAAAATCTCTTAACCAAGTGGACTTAACAGTCTTATTGTAAAATCCTTGCAAAAGGTAACATTCTAAAGAGTGTTTGAAGACCTTAACCAAGCCACTCCTAAAATGGTGAAGATCCTAGCAAATTTGAGGCAAATCCCTTGACCGGGTCACACTTAGTAGTGTGTATTATAATCTTTAACATGATTGGCTCTTAATCGAGCATACTTCAGAAGAGTATTTTCATTAGTGGGTGACAATTTATATAGTGGTTTTTCCCAAAGATGGGTTTCCACATTAAATACTGGTGTTATATGTGATGAATGATTATTGTGAATGTTTTTGATTAGGGTAAAAATAGGTTTTGAAGGGGCCCCGAAACCTTGTACAAACAGATTTAGGCAGGAATCTGAAACCCGATCAAGAAGAAACACTGCTAAGGAGTAAACAATTTAAAACCAGCAGCCCAAAGACAGAAAGCAACCAGCAAAATAATAAGAAAAAAAGCCCCCAGCTGCCAAGAAAATAGGCCTAAGCCTTACATCATTGAATTATATTGAGTTTTTAAAACTCCCCAAAGAAGACCTAGAGTTTTGACATGGGACCCAGAACCAAAAATACCAACATCAAAGAGCATCATGGCCCTAAAGCCAACCTTAAACCCTAACCAAAAACAACCAACATTTAGAATGGGCCCTTGAAAATTATCAGCATCCATCTGAAGGCTCCAAACAACCACCACCAACAAACACAACCAGAAAAAAACCAACGAGCCCAAAGGATCATCCCCAGCACTAAAGAGAAGCTTCTCCACAGACCAGGCCATCTCATAACTAAGAGATCTATCCCCCGTCGAATTCCAGCTTGCCATCACATGACTAAGAGAAGGAAGAGAGCTCACTCCACCATCAACAAACTCCTCCCAGCAACTGTAGACCACCTCAAAAGGCTGAGCCTCCACCTCAACAGGATCTTCCACCTCAAAAGGAAGCAAAGGAGAAGAGAACATAGGCTTAGAGAGAATCCACCACTAGGAAGACATGTGAGAGACACCCACCTTGATAGGGGAATACCCCGCCTCAATAGGGGTATTGCAAAGAGGAAACCAGACAAAGGGGGGACCATCCATGCAAGAGAAACAAACTAAGGTCGGGGGCACACAAAAACAAACACTCTTTCAACAAATAAGAGCACCCGACCTGCAAACAAAAAAGTACTCTCTAAACCCTTAATGAAGGGCAGGGAAAACACCTCCAAGCCCCAGAAAAACCACATTCCAGGATACCCAGAACCATGAACAACACCCCAATCAAGATCCTGCAAGAAAGAATAGGGGTCAACAAAGATAAGAGAGGCACACCAGAACCCAACACCGAAGCAACCACACATAGTGCCCCTCCCATCAAACAACAAAAGATCAAAGATCTTCACAAAAAGCAAAACCTGGATGATCCTGTCACTGCAGCAAAGGTAGCAAAGGACTCTACCACTATTGATTCCTCCATGATTACACAGGACCCAACGGTGCCCCCAGCCACTGGATGCAACAGAATAGGCAGGGATCTTCTCCCCATCTCCATCCTCGCTATCTTCCCCTCCTTCCTCATCGCTCTCCGTCCCTCCCGCACTAGTAGAAACCCTAACGTTGTTGTGACTGTACTTCCCAACACTGCTCGTTCCCATTTTGTCCAGGAAGGAAACAGATTATTGTGAATGTTATTGTTGACTATTAATGTTATTTATTGTTGTCAATAAATAGTGAATTGCGTCTAACCGAGTTAATCATAGAAAGTTTTAAGGTACAAAGAATCAAGGATTATTGATTCACCCCCCTCTCTGTAATCCAACACCGGGCATCGACTTCCTTGAATTGCCAAGATGAGCGTGCCCTATCACATTATCTCAATGGTAAGAGAGGGGAGATAAAATACATGTCCAAATATCAATCCTAAGCCAATAATTGCCTTGAAATAGTGGACAAGTATCTGATTTACCACCCTCTAAATTAGTCAAGGTGGTGTGAATTTGTGAACCCTCCTTTGTACTTGATTATCATATTTTTGATGTAGTTAGTTTTTTCAGGTTTGCATGTCTGTAGGTTTGATGTGATTTTTGTGTTAAAATAAATAAAAGATTTAATTAAAGTTAATTAAGTGATTAAATAATTAAATCATATTAAATATATAAATATTAATATGAGGGTATTTAATTAATGAGAATTTAAAAAGACTTAATTAAAAAGTCTAATTTTGTGAATAAAGAATTTAATTAATTATTAAATCTAAAATTGAAATTAAAAGCATAATTAATGAATTGATATTTAATTATCAATTTCATAATTATTAATATGCAATTTAAGTTGCACATTCAATTTAATAAAATTGAATTAGAAATTTAAGTTAAAAACTGAGTTGAGGCTTGTTAAGTGAAAAGTGCATATAATAATTATTACAATTAATTAATTATGCAAAAACGGAATTGATAAAAATAAGGTTAGGAAGTTGAGTTCTAATTCTTGAATGGGTGTTGCATGTTTGAATTATTTATGTTGAATTTTCTATATTAGGAATCCTTTTAGCCATTATTGCACACATGGATTTGGAGGTTACAGGTTTTGTTTGGATTTTGGGTGAAGGATTTCATTGAAAGCTTGGATTTTTGGAGGTTGGATTGTGGGCTTGTGCCATTATTATTTCAGATCTTCTTGTGAATTTGAGGTAGGGTTTGAGAACACTCTTGCAATTTTTTCTCATTTAAAAGATTGTCTTCTTCGTGTATTGCTGATTGATTGATGTTTTGATATGGTTGTATTATGATGCTTCAATGAGTATTTGATTTGAAAATGCTGAGGTTTTTTTGTTTGAATGAAGAAATCTTTGTTTTATTGAAGGTGTGAAACCCCAATAACTTTGTTGAAAACAATAGGAAAATTTAGAATCCATTAATTAGGGTTTGATTAAAATCCCTTGTAGAAAAAATGATGAGGTTAAACTATATTGGAAATCATAAACCAAATTGGGCTTTTTTTAAAACAAATTAGAATTTATAAAAATCCAAACCTTAGGAAAAAGATTGATTAGGAGATGTAGAAATATGCCTTATTATATTTAGTAATTCTTTTTATTAATTGGAAAAATTCGTCAGAAATTATTAGATATAAGTTGTTGGAATACACACACACACACATAAAGAAAGAAAGAGAAGATAATAATATATTTTTGGGGGTGGGGTCATCACCCCTACCCACGACAACTTTATTGTCGGTGGTAACAGAGCTACCAGATGATAACTATTGTTGTCGAGGCAGCAGGGTTGTCAGATGACAACTGTTGTTGTCGAGGCAGCCGGGTTGTCGAACGGTAGCTGCTACTGCTTGACAACAGCCGAGGGGTGCATGTTCATTCCCTCCCTTTGTTAGTTTAGTAAATTTTATTTTATTTAAATTATAAATTAAATGAATTAAATTTATTTTATTATTATTATTATTTATTATAATAATAATAAATAAATAAATAATATTAGTAAAATACAATAATTAAAATATGATTTATTTAATTATAAATTTAATTATTATGTAATACTAAATGTTTGTTATATTAATTAATATATATTTTGATTTAGACTAATTATTAATTAATATACTTTATTAATTAATGGTTAATAATTTGTATATTCAAATATGGGTGTTTGGTACATGGTAGTTTTCCAAATTAAATTATAAAATGTATATTTATGGATACCAGAGTTTATATGAGTATAGCTATAGTCAAATTGAACTTCAGTCAACTGTGACTTTATTTGATTTGGGTGTTTGCACACATTGTTGCTTGGTTATGGTTGTTGGTGGAAAACTACGTTGGCTTTTAGGGAACAATGTACTAGAGGCTTGGGGGATGTGTTCTTTCTGCTGATGATTTTATGCTCATCTGTAGTACACTATGAAACTATATTAAGTCAATTTCTTTTACCCAACCTAATTTCTCAAGCTCATTATTTTGTGAACTTTTTGAGAGGGTTTTTTATGATGTTATGGTTTGAGGACCAGTTTGGATTTTTGATGTGATGGTTTGAGGAACAGTATGTATGAGTTTATGGTTTGAGGACCAGTTTGTGTTCTAGGTTTCTTTTATGGAACCGAATTTGATTATCATGTCTTTTGGGACTTTTGAGATGTTTTTATGACTTATGAGCTTAGGGTAGGTTATCTAGGTGTATAGATGGGGGTGGCTTGCAATAAGCGTCGGGGCCCATAAGTGGTTGCCAGGATCAATTATTGTAAGTAAATTAATAAAGTGATAACATGATACATTAAATGGGGGGGTTTTAAAATAAATTAATAAGATATGTTCCTTGCCCATACCTGAGTACTTGATTGAGGTCTTGACTAGGATGTGAGTAGGAGAAGATTCTTGATTGAGGTCTTGCATGACTAGTAGCCTTATACGTAGGAGAGGTTTACTAATGCCACATATGGTCATTTGAGTGTTGAGGTCTAGAGAGACTGCCAAGAAAAAACTCAAGGATTAGATGTATGTGATGACACTTCCCTATATACATATTAGGTTTCCTACATGTGTTGGTTGCCTTTGTATTAGGATGTTTACCTTTAAAGTTGAGTTATACCTTTTGAGATAGAGTGCTTTCAAGATTCCATGCCTAGTTCTACCTTATGATTGGTTTGGTTTTTTTATCTGAGTGGGGTCTGTTGTTATCTCCTCAACATAGTGGGAGTGGAACCATAGGTTCCATGAGGTCAGGTGGTAGTGATTATTTACAATTTGAGATTTTGATGTACCTATACCAATGTTAGATGATCCTTGTAGCAGTTGAACCTTCTTGTTTATCATTGTTGGAGATATATTCTTATCTTTCTTATATTACGTTCTTGTATCATTGTATCAATTAGTCTTGAGATTTCATATTGTACTTTGTATTTGGTTATTGTTTGCATACCCTGCAACATGTGTAGAGGATATCGTTTCACTATGTATACCTTGTAGTATCTGTTGTACAATGTATCCCTTGTAGTATCTGTTGTACAATGTATCCATGTATAAGATGAAGTATTTATTTACATTATGTAGAGATTTTTATGGTTACGATGTTAAGTATATTAATTAACTTTTACATAATCTACATGAAGGAACCCTTGAGATTTGTAATCTGTAAATGAGTTGTGTAAATGACTATGTATTGACTTTATATTATTGCTTTCACATTGTTATTCTTAATTATTTGTAAACTATTAAGAAAACAATTTTTTTGTAAAATTAGTGACACATTTTAGGTTAATTTCTCTTGGGTTCCCTGGCAGGGCATTACAAAAGAAGAGAGAAGTTGACACAGTTGCACACAAAACATAAGTCAAGACACATTAGAGAATGAATTTACTAACATAGCTCATTAGGTTTGTGAAGTATCCTTAGAGAAAGAAAAGTAAAATATTATAATTTTAATTATACTTACATATATTCTTATTTCTAATCCTCAGATGCACCATTTTCATTTTCATATTGCACTTACATGTGTTCTTCAATCATAGAGCTAAACATCTTTATCCCTCTTATTTCCTTTCTAAAGATAGTAACTCAAATTATTTTAAGTATTAGACTCTAACTATGTTTATCTTTAGTTAGATTCATCGTGCAAATATGTGTATTCATTATATTGGATTAGTCTAGACAAAACCTACAATTTATTCTTTTGCAAGTTTTCATTTTGGTGTACTTGATCAATCCTAAGAAATATTATCTTGCCCTTAGGATTTTTATGTTATTTTCTCAAACCCTACAATATGTATTGAGTTATAAGTAGGAAGTCTATGACTACCTTAACTTTTATTAAATTGCTATTTACTTTTTTAGGTTTGCCTAGCACCTATATGTTGTTATCCAAGTAGGTGTAGGTAATATCCTTGGCATAGGTATGGTACATACAAGGGGTAGAGGTTAATTAGTTATTATCATCATATTGAGTATTGTGTTCGTGGTACACTATCAGAGGTATCCCCCTTGAAGTGACATAATATTATCAATTATTTGTAGCATATTTTATGTATATTCTTCTATTTTGCAAGTTATTTAATAACATTTTATTTCACATTTTTATATATGATAATTTTTTAGATTTTTCATACATTTTTATCTTAATATAACTTTATCTTGTGATTATGGTTTGGGTAAACTTAACAAGTTATCTTTCACCATAACCTCTTTCCCTAGATTCCCCTATCACTATGATATAAGGTTTTCTCTTTGGCTGATTTACACTCATTTATTTCAAATTATGACATCTTCCTATATTTTATATCATTTGATACATCTATCTTGAATATAATTACGCACATTTATGCTATTGATACCCATGTTTTTTTAATATATTGTTGTCCAATCATGTACTAGATTTTCTTTCCCAATGAGTTAATTAGTGCATGCTTATGTTCTTAGAGGAAGAGTTCATTTTTCACATTCTATGATGACCCTATACCTTGTAACATTGATGATGCATATAATAAGAAATGATCTATCATAGGTTTTGCCTATGTTTTACACAAGTGTACAAAATAATGTTACATCCCTCACATGTCATAAGACTCTTCTTTATAGATTCATGTGCTTCTTATGAACTACCTTTTCTCATACACAATGATAAGCATATTGTTGATTATTCTTTCACACCCCACGTTGAGTCTATAGATTCTTGTCCTTCACATGTTGATATCTTATTCCTTGATAGTACTTTATTCACTTCATTTCCTTTTCCCATATTGCATGTCGATTTGTGATCCTTAGTGATAAGTTAGAGTGTGATAACTATGATGGTTCTATGAATGTCCCTCTCATGTAAAATCATTTGTATTCACTATTTGTGACCATTTAGACAATGAAATATTCCTAGCGAGTTTAGATTATACTTTAATGGTAAAGCTTGAAAATGGTTTGATGCATCTTAATTTATTTATTCTTAACAAGTTTTACTCATTCTTTCATTGACTATTTCTTTAGCCCTAATTCACATAACGATAATATGAACTTAGCAATGTTCTCTCTTGATTTATCTTTCCATCGTTGCTCTCCCACTATCCACATGGATTATACATAAGCTAAACTACCTTTTCATCATCAATACACCCTATATTGAGGCTACAAAGAACATGAAAGAGAAACCACTTGATATGAGATAGTGCATTGTACATAGACATCCTTATTTTACATACCATATTTTATGCTTATTATTTCTTTTCTAGCTTTATTTTTCCATGTTCTTAGTTAGCATCTATAAATGAAAAAAATACACCTTTAGTGGTGTACGTTGATGCAAGTGGCTTTGAACATATATGGTGTTAATGCTATCTATTCCCCATGTTTTGTGGAATTTTTGGTTATACCACCCACCTCACCTATTTTCCATTCACCTTTTGTGTCCTTACATATTGGTCTTCTTGATTGCACTTTGTTTATCATGTTTTCTCTCTACCTTTAATTTTATTCTTCTTTTCCCAACTTGATAAGTCATGTTTGGTTTTCCATTTTCCTTTACTATTTACATCCTCTTCATGCTTGTACTTCACTATTACTGCATTGTACTTTTGTTTTCCAGTTGTCTTTTCCTTCTTTTTCTTTCTAGTCTTTCCCCTTTTATTTATTTTTTACATTGAGGAATTAACTTTAGACATGACCCCATTTGTAAGGTCTTAATAAAGTAGCCTTTATAGCCTCTAGCCACAAGATTTTCCCTTACTCATGCAACAATTGACATCAAGGATTCAAATATGTGACCACTATCCATGTCTTTTAAATGGCTTAACCATATGACCCATACTTTGTGGGTAGATTTTCCCATCACATTGCTTCTTTATTTCATTTAATGTTCATTTTCATGAGTATGCACATGTCTCTTCCTTAGTAAATGACTATTGATGATATCTTATTGATATCATAGTGTTATATCACACTTCTTAGCATTTACACATTGATATTGCATTCATATGATTTGTGTACTAGAGTTTTTGTATTGATCTCATATTTCTATATCATAGTTATTAGAGTTTCTATATTGATCCCAAATTATTATATCATGCTTATTTGATCACGCACATTGATCTTATACTACTATATATCACACTTGTAGAGTCACTTATTGAGCTTACCTTTCTATATATAGAATTAATGTTTTCATTGTACATTGTCACATCAAACTTCTAGAGTTTCCATTATGTTGGAGGCATCGTGTTCTCCCTCAAACTAGCCATTGATGTTTCTTATATTTAGGGGTATCATCTATAAATTTTCCCCTACATAGTGCACTCCTATTGTTACATCCTTACATCGAGGACACTATGTTTCTCCTCTTTCCACAGTTATGTCTATGTTTCTATGTCTTTACATTTGAGGCATCAAGCCTTCTCCCTCATCACATGCACTTTCTATGCCATATATTTCACACTTGTACCTATATTGGAGGGTGGTTATTCATTAATCATTATCTTCTTCACACCACCTTTCACTCTATGAAACTTGTACTATTTTACTCATCTATTTGTAACTAGCTTTATCTATATGCTTTTAGGATCATATCATTTGCACCTTCATGATTATCTATAGAATTATTATACATTTATCTATGATGCCTATTTGTAGACATTTACATATCCTAGAACCACACATGTGCCAATTTATCATTGCTTTCTAGAACCACACATGTGCCAAGTTATCATTGCTTTATCACTCATGCCAAGTTTCATACACAAATTTATTTCATCCATCTTTCTTAAATCATTAGATAGATTATCCAGACATAGACATGATTTTTGACATACTTTCATGATCATATCTTATTTTACATATAATTTTAAGTTGCCTATATAACGTGATCACATTTTTATGGTTTAGATCACATGATGTTTGTTAAGCTATTTATGGGCACCCTACTCAATTATCATGTCTTTCATTACAAGCTTATATTGGTACATCATTCAAGTTACATTAGGGACATCACACATAATCCCTTGACATTAGAGCCATTGAAGGCATGTCTTTATGCATAGAGGCCATCATGCATCCCCTCTCATACATTCTTCAAGCATCTTCTACAAAGCTATTAAATTTTTAATTAGGACAATGACCTTCACAGAGCCCATTAATCATCGCAATAGAGTCTCCTTCTTTCTCTAATTGTTCAATTCCCAAATAAGAAGCCAAAGTTATCGCAACAACAAATCCTTCCCACTCAAATTCATAATTTGTAAAGCGATGCAAGAGGAGAAAGCCATTGTAAATAAAATCTCCTCACAACTCCCAACAAATTACCTCTTAGAGCCCCATCAAAATTAAGAAAAAGTAAAATTAATAGATGCTTTATGCCAAAACTCCTTATCCTTTTCAACCCAATTAACCCTCACTCCAAGACCAAATGAGTCCTTGTTCCTTTCTAATTGATTGTCTCTCACCCCTTTAAGAGAGGGCTCAAATGAATAGTCTTATCATCTTTCCATACATAATTAAATTAAATAGGCATACATTCACATAGTATATTACACATTATGAGGCTCCATACATTTAAGCTATTATAAGTAGGGATATAGTCTATGAAAGTCATTAAGGAGTTGACCTAATCTTGATGGATAATGCAATCAATAACCATATCATCATCTTAGTAATTAAACTACAACTCTTCCATAAATATATGATTTATTGCAATCTTTTTAAACTTGTGCTTAAATAATAAATGATGAATATGATTGATATGTCTTCAAATAGTACATTAGATTATGAAGATTGAGAAATGTAAGCATAGTGCGTTAGATTATGAAGATGCATACATTTAAGCTTAGCACATTAGATTATGATGATAAGTACATTCAAACTATTACAAGTTAGAGATCTAGTCTATGAAAGCCATTGAAGATTGAGCAAACCTTAGTAGATAGTGTACCATCATCCTCATCAATTAACTAACCTATCTTCACAAAAAAAGCATCCTCACCAATTAAACTAACCTAACCTACCTTGACAGTACAATCATCCTCACCACACCTCTTCTATAAATATATAAATTTAATTATATAATAAAAAGATAATGAATGTTGAATATTGTTGTTTGGTTGCGTTGGTAAGGCCATTTAAGTGAAGACTTTGTGGCCTGTCAGTTGAGCCACCCTGATTAAGCAATCTCATAAATAATGGATCATTGTTATGCATACGTTTTATAGTATTTCATCTGTGTTCAGTATTATATTTTCACTAAAAATGATCTGATTCCTCGTAGAGGCCTAATGGCAGTGACGAGTAGGCTTCAAATTTGGATCACGAACTATAGGGTTTTGCTCGTCATGCCTCCGCACCCCGCGGATATTTACAGAGATGTTCATATAATTGAAACCCTAATTCATAGTACTACTAAGTAGAAGTGAAATGGATTGAATGGTAAGATTTCAACAGTTCATGGATTTGACGTGGTCATTTTGCTCATCTCTACTTGTCGTTTCCCGCTGGCGGAGGGAGGCGCCGAAGCATGCTTACAGTCAGTTACACTTTATTGGGGTAGCCTGGGCCAGCGAGAAAGGTAAGTTAGTGTTTTTTCGCCATTTGAAATTGATATGATAGTAATGTGCAATAGTCGATTCTGTCTCTCCTCCCTAAGTTGAAAAAACAGGGACACATTTTGTACCATAGAGTTTGTTCATAAATACTTAAAAAAGACAGGAAAAATCATTATAAAACAATGAGAATTCAAAACTCAGCAGTTCTAATATCATTTTTTTTGAGTTTGGAAATGAGAAATTTGAATTAATTAGAAAATTGTAAATGTTTGAGCATTTGTGATTACATGCTATTGGTACAAAATGCTACATACTTCGTAACTGTGTAAGTAATTCAAGATCAAATTGATGCTTTAACAATGACCACAACTGTTCTTTATAAAAAGGTACTTTTATTTTTACTGTTTGAAATTGATATGATGGTAATGTGTAATAGTCGGTTCCGTTTCTCATCTCTAAGAAAAAAGAGGGACACATTTTGTACTATAGAGTGGGTTCATAGTTCTTAGAAGAAATGTCTTTGCTCAGTTTTTTAAAAACAAAGAAAATCGTTATAGAAAACATTGAAAATTTAAAACTCTGCAGTCACAATATCGATCTTCTGAAAAATATCATGATCACAGAGCTTTGAATTCCATAGTTACAAGACTCGGACCCGGCAAGCTGGATTAGGGCTTGGACTCGGCGCCCGGACTTGGCAAATTGAAAAACCCATGAAATCCAAAGATTTTTAAGGATTTAAAACTTTTTTCATGCATCATTCAGTCAATTAACATCAAAGACACAATAATTGAGATAAATAGAAGCTACTTTGCACACATAAACAAGTTTACATTGATCACATAAGTATAAATACGAACTTCTGAAGGAAATAAGTTAACTGTTAAACTAGTTACTAAATAACACATTAGAAATCTGAAATATAAATAGTGTCACTGTCAAAAGTCTACAATATTCATAGAATATGAAATCCATAGAATGAAAAGTTCAAAATATATATCAAAATAAAAGCTAGAGCCTAGAAGACTAAGGCCCTATGTCTTCCTACGTGTACGCCTAAGATAGGTCATGGAATATTTTGCAGCCATCTTTTGTCCCTGTGTTTGAGGCTCAACCTCAGTGGCATCCTCATCATCCTCATCCTCCTCATAATCATCATCATCCTCAGATCCCTCACTCTCAGCCTCAGGGTCCTCCACTGGGTCTCCTCGCGCTTTAGCCAATCGATTTGCTAATCTATTTTCTAAAACCCCTATATTCTTCTCCCAAGCCTTTTTTCTCTCTTCTAAGTCTTTGCAAATGATACAATGATTTTTTTAGGTCTTAGAATCTTTAGAAAATCCTTGTTCTAGCTTCAATTTGCCCTCGAAAAGCCAGTACAGGTTGTGGGAGATAACACTGCTGAAGGCATGCTGAATCCTGAAATTTGGCTAAATCTAGAATTTTTTGAAAACGCCCAAAATCTAGAATTTGCATTTTAACTCCTATGAAGTTGAAACCTATCTCAAACATCTTGACAATATTTATACAAATATAACTTAAAGTATAAGAAATAAGTAAATGTCACTTATACTTAAATGTTATATTTGTATAAATCCTCTTGCCCCGAAGCTGAAAAAATGACCAAGTATGACAACATGTTACCAAGCAAAATCTTAAAAACAATTAAATTTTTTTATTTTTTGCTTTTTGGACGTGGCTGGATGCGTCTGAGTCTAGGCCATGGGACTCGGCGAGTCCATCGAGTCTTGTAGGATTGGGCGAGGACTCGGCCGAGTCAGCTTGCCGGGTCACTTTGCCTCAACAAGCCTGGCTCGGCTCGAGACTCGCCGAGTCCTGTAACTATGTTAAATTCTCTCATTTGAATTTAAAAAAATTGAATTATTTAAAAAATAGTAAAATTTTTGATCATTTGCGATTTCATATTATTTGATACAAAATGTGTACTTAGGTCAAATTGATGCTCTAATAGTCACCACAACTCTTCTTCATTAAAAGTACAGAGCTTAGATGGTTGAATAAAAAACCCACCATAAAGACATGATAGCAACAAATTTAAATTAATGTCAAATTCAACGCATTATTAGGACAAAGATGAGAATATGCATTTTACATTGCACCTTCACCCAGACTATTGTTAGAAGCACCCAGTTGAGAGGTTTTTAACTATTGACAACTTCGAAAAGTATTAGAATAAATAGCATCAAATGGTCCTAAAAATATGTTATCATGGAGACATGATAGATGATGTGAATGGGATCACGTGACTGAAAAAATCCTCCAATAATTGATGGAGAAAGATATGCAGACTTCCCCATAGTACCAATATGTATTTTGCTGCTGCACTTGAACTAATTTTCAGATCAAAAACAGGGAACTAATTTAGTTAAACTACAACAGAGTTGCATTTTGCTCATTCATACACTTTGTTGTGCTTTTGTTTAGGTATTAATGGAATTGTAGAAATTGCCTTGAATTTCAGAATCTTTTGACTGGCACACTATTTCTTCAATCTTCAATCTGCATCCATTTGGGATCATTGGACCTTACAATACAAAAGCAGTTTGATAAAATCCATGAACACAGGGACGCTGAGATAAACATGCTATGGGGTGTTCCTGATGACAGTGCAGCTACACCTATGCCTGCTACTTTGTCTCATAGGACGTAAGTTCATCAGAGCCAGCCATAGAGTTCTGGTCATACTTTGCAGACAAGAGTAGGAGAGATGACAGGTCTTCTTCAGGGGCTCATGTGGGAGAGAACATGAAACAAAAATTGACTAGTGACGCATGTAACCCCATAGCTGATTTATTCATTATTCTGTTGAAGGATGATGTAGATGATATCATTGGCAAGCTCTTCTTTGCCAATGACATTTCATTCATGTAGCTTGATCTTCTTATTCTAAGGAGATGATATCAATGGTAGCAAGGGGAGGAATATCATATGTGTCACCAGGGGAGACAAAATTGAGGATCACAATCTTGGATAAGAACTATTCTGAGATAAATGTGTTGATGAAAAAAATGAAGGAACATTGTGTTAAGAGGATGTAGTATTGTCATTGACGGGTGGATGGAAACTGCACATTATCCACTCATCAATATCATGGTTACCTGTACAAAGGGCCCATATTTCTTAAAGTAGTTGATTGTTTAGGGCATCACAAAGATGCTGATTTTTAGTTTTAGATCCCAAAGGATGCTATTGAGGAAGTTGGGCCACAAAATGTGGTCCAAGTAGTGATAGATACAACCCATGTGTACAAAGTTGCGGGAAAATTAGTTGAGGCAGCTTACAAACATATTTGGTGGACTTCTTGTTGTGTGCATGCCATGAATAATGCACTCAAGGACATGGGGAAGATTGAGTGGATCGGGGCAATGGCCAGTGATGTTAGAGATGTGTAGATGTTTATTTGCAACCACTACACTTCACACCCACTCTTTAGGAGCTTCTCTAAGAAGGAGTTCTTGAAACCTGTTGAGACTAGATATGCATCCTATTTGATTCTCTTGGAGAGAATTTTTGAGTTGTAAGTGTCATTGCAAGTCATGATTATGATGCAAGGAGGGGGGTGATAAGTGGGGCCAAAGGCTCACCCAATTACCAGACCACCTTGCAGAATCGCAACACGGAAGCAATAACACATAGAAGGAGAGAAGAAACGCAGATCATCTATTAATTCATTCAAACTTGATACATGCCGGGCTGTGAGGCTTTCCCGGTTACGACCAATACAAATAGGAATCAATTACAAATAGTACAGTCTTCATGCATGCAAGATCCACAATCTCCAGCTTCCCATTTCCTCCTACCAACTTTCAATTGCCAAACCTAGAACAGATCATTACATTTATACACAAGGCCACTGAATAGGTCGGCCCAAAGAACCTTCAAGTTCCAGCATTGGAGAAAGCAACGACCCAGATTTAGGTCCACACGTTTCCCAATGAGCGATCCCAACATTAAGATCATGACCAAAATTAAATACACAAGTTGGCCCAGACAAAAGATCCAAAACTGAAACTGTCGGTGAACTAGGCCTCTGAGCAACATAAAACACACTGAAACCCACTCGTTGAAGAACACCACCGAGCAGAACAGAACACAACAAAGCCACTCGGTGAACGTCACCACTGAGCAGAGATAGGTAACCGAGCTCATCGGTGAACAAACAAGAACACTCCACCGAGAACTCCAAAGCAGTTACCGAGCACATCTAACAAGCTACTGAGATACAAGATTGCCATGAAACCCAAGATGCTCCTGCATCAAGTTACCACAATAAAATGGAATTGATGGACCGAGGTGAAGACAATGCAGGGGAGGAGGGTGAAGGATATAGAGAAGAGTGATGTTTTTTGGATGGATGCAAAATATATAGTCTCCATCAATACTCTATTGTCCAAGTCAACAAATACGAGGATGCCAATGCACCTAACCTTGGAGAGGTGTATGAGTGAATTGATTCTATGCTTGACCAAATGAGGGTTGTTGTGCTAGAGAAGGACCCTACATTGACATTCTACAATGAGCACATTCAACCAATCATTCATTGGAGATGTGAGAGGCTCAACACTCCCTTGTACATGGTTGCCTATGCATTGAATCCTAAGTGGTACAAGCATAGGCCTGGTAGAATTACACCGATATAGGATGTTGAGGTGAAGGTAGGGTTCTTTAGGGCAATCGAGAAGATGTATGATCTTGTAGAGGCCAACACAATTCGCATAGGGGTTATTTTGATGTGACCAAGATAGATATGGCAACTATGACATAGGAGGACCCAATTTTGTGGTGGAATTGCTATGGATCGAATTCTTTGACTACCACTCTGGCTATTTGATTGCTATCTCAGGTTTCTAATTCTTCAGGTGTTGAGAGGAACTGGTCTAATTGTAGCTTCATCCACTCTCTTAAGAGGAACAAATTTATCTCTAGGAGAGCAGAGAAGCTTGTGGCTGGACATAGTGCTTTAAGTCTCATTGATCGATAGACATTTGTGTACAAAGAGAGTCCAACAACATGATGGGTTGTAGAGCTAGAGAAGCCAGCAAAGATTGATGAGGATGCTACAATTACAGAGGCAGGGCTGGTTGATATTAGTTTGGTGGAGCATGACCATGTGGAATCCAATAGTTCCAGTAATGAGGAGTTTGGGGATGATTAGAAGCCTCCCTTCACTACAATTTGTTATATTGATATCATTATAATCATCTTTATGACATTTTGGATACTATATAAATCTCTGATTTGACATCTTCATTGTCAAATTTTAGTAGTATTCAAGTAGTTTAGTGTTTAGTATTTTCAATTTTGCTATTTTACTAATTTTCCAAAGTTTCATTTGAAATGTAATTCTTATAGATCTTTTTATAACTATTTTTTCTAGTACTATATGTATATCAGTGTCCCCCCACCCCCCAACTTAGGCCCTTGGTCCTCCCCATCTCTGAAACTTGTCACCTTTTCAGTAAACTCCTTGGATAATTGGATAAAACTAAACATCTTTCTCTATAATTGCCATACACCTCAATAAATCGACCATGATGATGGTGGGAAATGCTACTCCTAATAATGCAGAAACAATACAGAGAACCGCAGGCAACACTAGAAGTTGATCATAGCAACATTTAAGATGAGCATGTCATGCAGAATAGAAGACAAACAAGAGATATTCAGCACAAAATATTGTTGCTGTGATTAGTTATAGTGCTACCATCTGGAAGGGGTAGATACCCGTTTCAAGGCATTGCCATCTTGACTGAAAGGCAATTAGATAGTACATAAAAGCACCAAGGGTTGGAGACTGGTGTTGGTATTATAGGAGGAATGGAAAAAACCAAATAACCAGATAATTTGATAATGCTTCCATAATGAATCCTGATAGACTATCTCGCTGGGCACAACTATGTAACTTATGGAATTAGATTTGTCCGACAATATATAAAGTAAATCTACATATATTCTATGGTGCAGTTGTGAGCCCAAAAATATTCTCCACAAAGGTAGTGCCCTCTGAAACATGAAAAAACTAAAAAAGACACAAACGATGCCTACAACCTACTCAAATTATTAGAACTGCCAAAAAGAAAACACTCAAGTACAATAGCGATGCATCCTGCCGACAAAGATGTAAACTAGCAATTGCACCCTAACAAGGTGCAATGGTTACGAACTTACGGCGATAGGAAGATATACCTGGGTAATATATTGAAGGGCGGGGAGAAACTTTTGAGTAATTTTAACGGCAATATGGAGCGCAATTTCTTTCTCAAACATCACTCCATAAATCTAAAAATATAAGGTATAAATACATTTTAGAAACAATCAATAATTGCAATATGGAGTGCAATTTCTTCCCAAAAACATCACTCCAGAAATAAAACATCTCACACAAATTTAGCTAACAATGAAAGGTATAAATTCATTTAAAAAATAGTCAAATATCTTACCAAAATAACCTAATAATCTATGATGTAAATTAATTCCAGAAACCCCCCAAAAATACACTTAAATAACCTGGCAATATGGAGTGCAATTTCTTCACTGGAGAAACAAAACATCTCACACAAATTTAAACAATAATGTAAGGTCTAGATTCATTTAGATATAGACAAATATCTCATCAAAATAACCTAACAATCTATGATGCAAATCCCCCAAAAATCAAGCTTATGGAGTGTCATTTCTTTCCAAAAATACCCAAACATCTCACACAAATAGCTCAACAATGTAAGGTGTAACCTTGTGAATTCTTTTACATGTAAATCACAAATATTTACCTAAAAATGATATATTGTATGCTAATAATTTAATTCAATGGTGATGTTAATATCACATGTCAATTAGGAAGATATGTAGACCAGAATGACCTGAAAATCATGTTCCTACTGACAAGTAAACAACCACTCCTTATCTGTGGGTTTTCATCACACTTTCAGAAAAAGCTCATTTTTTAGTTTAATGAAAGATTTTGAAAGGAGTACATGATTATATTCTACTACTGTTCAAGATTACTACCTACATTTTCGGTAGCTAGCAGCCGTGAAAATGCTGAAGAGCGCCGAAACCCACAATGCCTGTAAAAATGTCAATGGAGAGAAGGCATTGGTTCTGCTAAAAGCATGAATGAAGGCAAGTCAAAAAAAACAAGCCAATGGAGAGAAGGCATTGGTTCTGCTAAAAAGCATGAATGACCTTCAATTGTTTCCCGTGATCTTGAGTAGCTGAGTGGCTGACAAAGTTAGAATGCCCAGGGTGCATTGTCAATAAATAATCGGGTTTGGTATGGACAATCTCCAATATTTTCAAGTGGGTTTTCTTCAGTGTCGTCCAGTTTACTGACTCCAGTGTGGACAGAGATAGGAGTGTCGTAATTTGAGTTGTTTGTGCCGCTGTCCACAGAAATTACTTCGATTTCTGAAACACGCAATGTCTGCACCTTCCATGAAAATCGTGCAAATCCTCGCGGTGTTCCGATCTGGATTGCGTGTTTGTTTTTCAAAATTCTCTGTAAGCGCTGCCCCCCTAATCCAGTACAGCTTCTGCATGTGAAAAGAAACCACATTTTTTTCCGACCATCGGCAAGTTTATTTTCCAGAAGTTCATGATTATCAGTTTTTAAGCTGTATTCCAACTTCTCGTCATATTCCATCCTTTTGTCATATACCAAGTTTTTCATATGTTTAGCTTTTACCCCATATGTTCCGGCGCCGATGACATTCACAAATTAATGTGAGCTTGTTTGATGTTTTCACACGGACTCTCAGTCAATTTAGAGCTTTACAACTACTGTAGAATTGATGGATATCTTGCCTGTTAGAGATAATGCCTCCGTGGCAAGTGGGTATTGCTCAAATTTCAGTTCAGCCTTCAGCCTTGTGTACGGGTACATTTTCGCCTTCGCCCCACCCTCCGCCATTGCTGCAATGTTGTTTTCCTTCTCACCCTACGTTCACAACCCCACTTCGCCGCGGCTTCTGCTCTATTCTCTCCTTTTACTGTAGTCCTCTGTGTACTTAAACCACTCAACACTATGAGCACAACATGGCACGAACGCGCACAACGTAAGCGTCAAATATCTCCAGTGTCCTTAACACATGACGTGGTAAAACGCCGTATGTCCTCTTTCTGGCTGTCTCTGGCTTTGGATTATATAAGGATCGGCATTTTTGCTCTTAATCAGCCTATCTTTAAATTAGAAATCGATTTTGAGTAAACTGCCATGAATAAAAGAATTCAGTCTATCAAAATCACTCAACTATCGAACCAGATTTAACTGTACTTCCAGACATTTCTTTAAAGATTGAAATAGAAAACCTAATTAGCTTTCAAACATTCATTGGCCTTACTTTTCGAAATTCTTCCGCAAAATTTCTCCAGAATTTATTCACTGTGGCCCACTACACTGTCTGATCATTAAAATCTGTGATTCATGCCAGACTTGACAGATGAGCTTTTGCTACAAAAGCGGTTGTTTTCATATATTACCCCAGATTACCCGAGGGTTTTCTCGCTCACTGGGGCTGGGAATTTGTCTGTCAGATCGGTTTTTTGTAAGGCATCCGACAATGACGAAAAAATGGTGGTTTCCAATCAATTGGCACGAAGCTTCTCCTTACCTTCGCAGCTTTTCGTCCTTTTTACCTCCACATTTTTCGTAGCTGGTTTCCAGTGTGAGGCAGTCTGAAAGCAGTTTTCTGGTATGAGACATATCCGGCGTGACAAAAATCCGGTTGCAAGCAACCCCATAGGAGAAGCCTATCGGCTAATAACTAAACAATAGTCAAAATAAATCTTTGTTATCAGGAGACAGGTACTGGTATTGGCATGGGAGATGGGGATGGGTAATAGTAAATCATTTTTAAAAAAGGTCAGAGATGGGTATTTGGAGACTGCATATGACAATATTATTGTTTCGTTTCAAAATTCATATTCTTACCTCTTTGGGATTTAGTAAGGGAATTTTCTGAAAGAAAAAAATACTAATAATATTTTCTGAAAAGAACCAAATTACAAGTTTATTAGTGTATTTAGTTCTTTTAATTTTTCTCAACCACATATTAGCATTTTTAGAATATCCAATGTAATTTATGTGATATATTTAGAAAAGCTATATTGAAAATTTTCTCAGGTTCAAGTGACACTTACAAGAGACCTATAAGAGATGCAAAGAAACTTCATCTCCTATTGTGTGGAGACATATCCATACAGATCTCCAAGACTGATATGTTAGATGAATACCAGGAATCAGGGTACGAGTCTCCTGGTAACTATGTGATAAATCTAATAAGAAATATCAAGCACGCAAACCTTAATTTAGAAGTAGCCATATAAAAAATATTAAAAAAACTTAAAAGGATGCTTCAAACAATATACCAAACCTAACTTTTCAGAAACATGGTTGTATGCCAAATCAGGTTGCATCAAAATGCAAAATTTATCTAGATATCACTACGAAAGACTAATGGTATGATAAAAAATTTGGAATAATTTGAATAGAACATGCATTAGACAAATATCCTTCCAAGTATTTAATATTTTTTTTCATCTATTCACACCCGTACTTCTTTCTTTACATGCTATCATCTACCTGACCTTTGCCATGACACTTTGCATCTGATCTAAGAGATCTATAGTACAAATCAAGGTGTTAGCATCCGTGATCTGTTGTGACGTGAACATCTCTTTTTGCTAGTGCCACCGTTATGATGGGTTGCAGACAACTAATAATAATAATTTATAATGGACCCTAGGCATCTTTTCTTGCTTCAATCTGACACCAAAATTTGTAGGTAAGTTTACTTGCAAATATAAAGAATGATGAACCCAACTTCTTGCCAATGAATGAATGAAGAATTTTAATGGCATCCACGAGACCATCAGTCTAAGGGACCACAAGAGCACAGCCCTAAACTAACTCGAATGACCATTGGGTTGGAATCGACAATCTCTAAAACTGGCAAAACTTTATTTGAGCTTTTTTTGTCAGTTTTTCCTTATAGGTACTTGCTGATTTTTTAATGAGTGAATATATGTTGTCTTTGAATGCTATAATGATCATTACTTCCATTTTTGGACATATAATTCCTTTCGTTAATTGCTGTTTAAAAAAGGATTCAATGCTTAAACTCTTGTTTACCTTCTTAAATTTATTGCTCGAAGAATGGCCATAGGTTGTTGATTTGAGTTTATGATTTTAATGGGACCATATCAAAAGTCTTGATTTGCATGCTAATAATATGGGTAGCGGCTATGCAGCCACGAAAATAGACATCATACCAAGTGGCACTTTTTAAAAAAAAACTAAGTGTACTAAGTGCCCCCTTGGTATGATGTCTATTTTCGTGGCTGCATAGCCGCTGCCAATAATATGAGCCTTGCTACTGTATTTATAGGATTACCGAACAATGGAATAGCCTTGCCAAGTGTATGGTATGTCCATTTAAAATGTTTGGAGTGTCATGTTGAGATAGCTTTCTGAGAGTGTGTAGGATTACCTACTAATAGTAATAGCCTTGCCAGGAGTGTGCAGGTTCCAGTACTTAACGTAATATCCTTGCAAATAGTTGTTTGATCTCAAGTCAACAAATAGGTAGGTTTGGATGGCTGCCCTATTTGATGAATACTAATGAAGCCATAGTATTTTATGTGAAGAAATTTATGATGAAAAGAATCTAAAATGCCCAAACAATGAACAAACACACACAGATACAGAGATTGCAACTCTGTTTGCCAATCACTGGCAATGCACAACAGAACACTGAATAAAATGGAGACACAAACACACAACTGGAGACATACAAATTTCTTTGTTTCTTTTAATTAAATCTGAACCAAACTATTACAAATCAAATACAAACTTGGAAATTACTACTGATTACTAACTATTGGTTACAAACAAACTTGCAGCGATCTGGAGCTGCACCCAACAAAGTCTGGAGCTTCTTAAAGCTGCTCGCCTAGAGCTTCACTGAATGTTTGGAGCAGTCACTGCTCACTGCACATTCTCTTCACACACTCAAAGCTACTGCTGCACATACTCTGAATCACTCAGAACATCAATAACATTCTAAACTGCTGCACACCCAAGACTCACTTCCAGACTTGCTAACTGCTGAAATCATTCTTCTTTATTATCTCTTAATGTTCACACACAAATTTCCCTCTCAAATTCAAAATTCAAATCTACTTACCAACAATTAATTAACTTCACACTTCTGCTGCACGTCAGGAGCCAGTTGGGGGATTTAATCCCAATGAAAGTTTGTTGCAGGTTGCTTGTCTGCAGGCACTCTTCAGTGCATTTAATATTAGCTGCTCCTGACAGGTAGGTGTGTCCTCTGGAGTGCAAGGAGAGGCTCAAGACAATAAAATTTTAATTTAAAATTCCAACAGTTGTTTTATAAATAAAAGTAGTTAACTTGTATGAATATTGTGGGTTCTCACTTGTCTCTCTCTTAGCAAGGTGCTTATAGTATTGCATGATTGGGTGGCAAAACCTTATCCCGCCTCTATAAAAGGGGCCTTGAAAATGGCTGCCAGCCCTTTAAAGGCTGGGCGCAATGATTATTGTTGTGTAAGAGGAATTATGTCAAACAATTCCCACATCATCTCTGTAGATGATTTTTTTTTTTATTGGGAAAATATTCCAAGTGTTAACCATTCAGGTCTTATCTTTCACTCCCAATTTGTATGAATATGCTAGGGGAATTGAATGCTTAGATACCACAAATGGTTGTTGCATTCATTCCTATTTCTTAGCATGCTCGGTGTGCTATCTCTCACCTTGATGGCTGGGCATTTTTTCATTGTTGTTTGAAGCCTTTATTTTTTTTTGCTTGGTGCCACTTTGTTTGCAGCTGGGCGCCATCATTCAAATCTGTCCTACGCGTCATAAACATTGCTAGTTTGGGAGCCCTATATGTCTGGTCTTTGAATGCCATAGCTTTGCTGTTTTGGATGCCTTTTGTTTGAGATTTAGACTAGCAGTAGTGGAGTTTTTATTACCATGTGCCAAGTAATGTGGTTTTACTAACTCATGCCATTTTTATTAATTTCCTATTCTTTTGTCAAATGGATTGCATGCGTCGTCCATATTGCATCATGTGATTGAAATTCGTATGCTGCAAGCGTATTGCATCTTTTCCTCTGGCATTTTAACAAATGGCTTTTGGCATGTTCCCAACATTTACTTTGTTCCTTCGAAGTACTGTCATCAAATGATTTTCTTGCTGAATGTATTATTTTTTATAAATTAATTATTGTCCTAATGCATTTTTTTAAACAATTCTCCAACATTTGAATGATTTCACATTCAGTTAATTTTAGTTGAGGCATTTTTACTGTCACACACGTTGAAATTTTCACCTTTTCAAGAAAATTACATTGGGGTATTCTGTCAAACAGTTAGAGTGTTTCTGTTTTTACTCCACAATTTGGATTCATGCTTGTTGCTGTATTGGAATCAAAGAATTATATTGTTTCATTCAGTATTAAATTAATGTTTATATGGAATTTAATGGGCGTGTCTTACAGGATTAAATTGAGCAAGTATCTCTTTAATTTTGGAATAAAAATGTACATGCTTCTTGTAATCTCTCTAAACATGCATTGCTAGATTTGGAAAAGTTGGGAATTTCACAAATGTCTAGCATTGATATTATGTTAAAATTGTAACTTTTTGGTGAGTTTAGTGGGTTTACAAAAGGAGAATCATGTTTGCATTTTGATCATGAAGAACACAAGGTTATATCGAGAGGAAGGGTTAATTAATATAAAATAATTCTTTCAATTTTCAAATAACAACCACAATTATTTTAAAAGCAAGGTCAATGTAAATAACTAAGAACACAAGGAACACAAGATTTATGTGGAAACCCTTACTGGAGAAAACCACAACAAAGTATTGCTTTATATAAAATATCCCGTACAAGTTTTGTAGGCACAAGCCTATTAAAGACACCAATCCCCAACACTTGAACACCAACTCAATATGAGATACCAATCTCCTTTAATAAGAGGCACCAAACCCCTCCAATATAAGAAAGCAACCTTCAAATATATAGTATATGTTTGTTCTCCTTAAAAATTCCTCAAATTCTGCCTTGAACGATCTTCTATATATTTTTTCTCCTTAAATCTGTCTGTGTTTGAATGATATCTATTTTATTTTCAGAGTCTTCTCCACAATCCTCAAACTTTATTTGTATCTTCACAAGAGGAGGTGACTTCATGGATGGATGCAATGCTTCACAAAAGAGACGATTTTCCAACCCTTTCACTTCAAATTTAGGCACACCATTTAAGGGTTGGTGCCAATAAAATTATAAATTTGTTTTATTTTTGAATGTCACTAAAGTGGGTGTCGCATATAAGGGGTTAATAAAGGCCGCATGATGAAAGAGGTTTGCTTAACTTTAAATCTATTTACTTATTTTTTCCAACTCCAATGAAGGTGTCAACATAAATGGAGGTTGACCATCATAGATATGATTTCAAATTTGTTTTTATTGTTGTTTTGAGGAGATAAAGACTAACCTTGGAATGAGGTGAATTTCATTGTGATATCAATGATACAAAATTCGTCATCAATTTGTACCTTTCGACATCAATGCCAATAATTCTAACAAATGTAGTCCATGATTAATCAATTTTATATCCAAGTATGTGCAGGATCATGGTGGGCCAAAGTAGGCCCTTAAGTGACAATGAAATTTCAGAAAAATGAAGTTAGGCAACTTGACGTAAAAAACTCAATAAGTTATTAACATTATATCAAAAATATGTAAGAATAGAATCCATAGCAAATTGAATCTAGTTTCTAAGCTACTATTTTCTTTTTGAAGAAAAAACAATCTATTTAGTGAAAATTTGGATTTTTTTTAATGATCGATAAGGGGCCGAAGCTGAGGGATTTCTATTAAAAATATTATGTTTTCAAAGTTAACACGTTAAAGGTAGAAGAATCTGCAAATAAAGTATCAGAGGTACCCAAAAGACTGAGTAACATTGCTCAAAACCTCCATGAACACCTAAGAGCATCCAAAAATCCAACTTAAATTGAACTGTTAAAACTAGATTGAAAACTATAAGCTACAAAGAAAAAAAAGCAAATTAAGGAACATAGCACCATTGCTAACCCAAGGCAAACGTTGAGTCATTCTCCGAGCTAGAGGAGGAGTCATGCATGTCCTCTTCCTCATTTTGAGAGCCAGAGATGTTCTCTTGATCAACGAATTCTTCCTTTGAAGACTTTTGTTCATCTTCATCCTCTTCCTCTTCGTCAGCAGCATCCTCTTCTTCCTCAACCAAATCCATTGCTTCATTCTCAGCTTCATCCATCTCATCCTCCTCATCCTCAGCAGCATCCGAAGAGTCTTCGCTCCCAAGCCCATCCATTTTCTCATCATATCTATACTGGAATACCCAATCCAAATCTTCGTCCAATCCATCTTCGTATGGGGAGTCCAATCCTTCTATGCCCAAGAATTTGGTAAGAAATTTGAGCCCCTTCTTCATCATAGATAGCCTGAGCGGTTGATGTTCCCATTCCCATCCCCAAAGAATGAAGAAGCTCCTAGGTGGACCTCCATAAAAATTGTGTTTGGTGTTAGCGCCCAACCCGGGAAAGGGGGAGCCCGCAATCATGACTATTGGGAGGTCCCATGGAAATTTGTCTACATGAAAATTTGAAATTTTAATGTAGTATAAAAATTTCAAGAAAAATATAAGAATTAGGTGTATGTCTGACCACCTTAACCACAATCAAATGATAATATTTTTTTATAAGATTCTAGCTGTAAGTAGAAGACTCATGTTCAGATGTGACACATTTTTTTTGTAATTTTTTTAAGTAAATAATTAATTATGATTTTTTTACAACTTTTTCAAAATACAAAAACTCGTGTTTGACCACCATAACTTGGTAAAAGTTTACAAATTTCATGTTTTTTTTAATCTTATATTATGCAAAGCATAGAATGTGATGTATGTTTCGAATTTGAAAAAATGTCATATCATTTGAAAGTTATAGATGTTTTTCAATCATGACTTTAGATGTAATCCAATTAGAAAATAAATAATAATAATTTATTAAACTTTAAATTAGACAATTTATATTGGTGCAAAGTTGAGAATCTCCTTAAGAAACCCTTTTTGTTTCATCAATTTTGGGTTAAAAAAAAGTCGTCAACTACATGGTCGAAGTCTAGAAACATAAGGAAATCTCATAGACACGTTTTTTTGGGTTGACTTTTTAGGTTTGGCATCCACAAGCGTCCCATAGTAATCTCAAGGAAAAAGAGGGGGGAAAATTATGTGAGATAAATTAGATATCCATTTTGAAAAAAATAAAAACACATTTTAGTAACATGGGCATAACTTTTACATTTTTTATCAAAATTTTGATTTTTTTACAGACATTGAAAGGGCGATTTAGAGCTCTACACAATTCAATAGGTAGTGTTTTAATATCATATATAAAAAAATAATTATAATTAATTTAATTTCAATCTTCATATTTAAAACATTAAATGCTCACAAGTTTTTCCATTTGAAGTCCCTTTTTCGTGCACTTGAAACATTAAGATAGTAATTAATAATAAACAAATTAGTCCTTATTCCAAGGATAGCAATAAATTTTGATAAACCATCATCTCTCTCTTCCCCCCACCCCAAGATGTGTGTGTGTGTGTGTGTGTGTGTGAGAGAGAGAGAGAGAGAGAGAGAGAGAGAGAGAGAGAGAGAGAGAGAGAGAGAGAGAGAGAGAGAGATGGTCCTAGGATGTCTTAAGGGGTCCAAGGTGCCTTGTGTGGTCCTAAGGGGTCGTCATATGTATTAATGGGTCACGAGATATATTAATGGGTCCTAGGATACATTAATAATTCCTAGGGGATCCCAAGATATATTAATGGGTGTGAATGAGTTTTTGGACACATTTATGGGTCAAAAGGCATCCTAGGATACATTAAGAGGTCCTATGATGTCTTAAGGGGCCCTATGTGTCTTAAGTAGTCATGAGGGGTCTTAGGATACATTAATGGGTCCTAGGATGTCTTAAGGGCTCTTGAGTGTCTTAAGAGGTCCTAAGAAATCTTCATATTCATTTAATAGGTCCTAGGATAAGTTCATGGGTGCTAAGTGGTCCTATGGTACATTAATGGGCATTGAAATACATTCAAGGGTCCCAAGGCATCGTAGGATACATTAATTGGTCATGGGGGTCCTAGGTGTCAATAGAGGTCATAAGGGGTCCTAGAATGTCTTAAGTGGTCCTAAACAGGCCCAAGACACATTAATGGGTCCTAGGATATCTCAAGGGGTCCTAATTGTATTAAGGAATCCTAAGTTCTCATCGTACATGTATTAATGTGTCCTAGGATACATTAATAGGTTTTGAGATACATTGATGGGTCCTAAGGGGTCCTTGGATACATTAATGGTTTGTAGGAGTCTTAAGGGGTGCTAAGGGGTCCTAGGTGTCTTAAGAGGTCCTAAGGGATCCTAGGATATGCTAATGGGTCCTAGGACGTCTTAAGTGGTCCTAAAGAAGCCTAAGATACATTAAGGGATCCTAGGATGTCTTAAGGGGTCATAGATGTCCTAAGGGATCCTAGGTTCTCGCACATGTATTAATGCATCCTAGGATACACTAATGGATTTTGGGATACATAAATGGGTCCCAAGGGGTCCTACGATCATTAATGTTTTGTAGGATTTCTAAGGGGTGCTCTCTCTCTCTCTCTCTCTCTCTCTCTCTCTCCAAAAACCAATATTTCAATAATTAAATGGGCATTTGATTTCGATATCTAATATTAATGGATATCTGATTTGGTTTTGTATTAGCAAACCAAATTCAAATTGTGTTCGACCCATACAAAAAGTCAAATTGGATTTTGGCGTGTTTGGCAAGATAGGAAACACATTTATTTTTTCTATCAAAACTCCTAATGGAACATGAGTTATAAATGGTTACAAATGATTTTTTTTTAATTTTAAAATAAGGTGAATCTAATGAATGGGTTTCTTGGTTATACTTGGTTCAAGTTTAGGCCATCAAAATATACTAATTGATGTTGAAAAAGAGTTAAGTGGATTGAAATATTTTTTAGATTTTTAATTATTTAGTTTTTGATGATGTCATTTTGTCTTTGGAACACATTATCTTCTTAGGTTGAGATGCTAATTTGTTCTTATGCATTCAACATTTTTATGTTTCTGTCTATACATTTAATTGAAAGGAATTTAAGATAGTGGAACAACTTCCTACACTCTTCTTCACATGAGGGTTATGTAAAACTTTTTAGATCTTTGAACTAATCACAAAAACTTAATTATCACAACAAAGTGATTTGCACATGAGAAACCCTTTTGAGAGGAAACCCCCACACTCCAAAAGGTGTATAACATATTGTTTTGAAATCAATAACGCAATGCAATGTACTTGCAAAGCAAGCTTCTCACAAGAGTATCACCAACAAGATTTTCGGAGGTAACTCAACTACTATAAGATTTTTAAACAACTTCCATTTCACACACCTAATATATAGGAGATACAATACATGGACCATCAATAATATTACAAAATGATGAGCTAAGCCACCTAAATAGTGGTACCCAACTTATCATCACTCCAAGATGCCACATGATATGTCAAAACAGAAACCAACAAGTGTAACTCCCTTTTAGAACTCATTTATGTACCTGTTTTCATATTTCTCATTTTAGGAGACCCAACTTTCGAAGACCATAAATTTTGATTTGGAAGTTTGATTGACAAATTGTTTGAAGTGTTCAAAAGCTCGTGAAGTGTTCTATCAAGTTTTAACTCTCTACCTTGGGTGCCAATCACTTTTGGGCCCAAAAAAACACCTCTAAAGCCTTCAAAGCTAATTTTGAGGCCTTCAAGGATTTACATTCTAAGATACCTGAACCACGTACTACATATGTGTGTGTAGTCCCTTTTATATTTGATTCAAAGTAATATTTTAATATTTAATTTTGTCCTACATTGTAATAATGAAATCACATTGCTAAGAAAGTCCTACTCCACGATAATGAAATTGACTAATGATTGAACAAAGTTAATGACTCATGGATTCGATTAATCCAACCAATGTCTGATTAGGAAGATGTGCGTTAGCACAAGACCTCCACATGATTGGTTCTTGAGAGATGTGATTCATCTTCAATATATATATATATATATATATATATAGAGAGAGAGAGAGAGAGAGAGAGAGAGAGAGAGAGAGAGAGAGAGAGAGAGAGAGAGAGAGAGAGAGACCTACTTTATAATAATGAAATTGACTAATGATTGAACAAAGTTAACAATGATTCATGGATTCGATTAATCCAACCAATGTCTAATTAGGAAGACGCATGTTAGCACAAGACCTCCATAGGATTGGTTTTTTGAGAGATGCGATTCATCCTCAAGTGACATGTCTTTCAAATCGTTGTCGTTTATCAATTATTTAACAAGTATTGAGTTTTCTTTCCATGCCATTTAATGGTAAGAAGAAAGGACAAGGATCATCTCAAATGCAAATGAGGAGTGTCACGGTAAGAAATGAGATACTATAGAGTTGGAGGTAGGAGCCCAACCAATGATCACCACCCCTTACATGAATTCCCGCAAATTTAAGGAAGAAATTGAAAAAACTATTAAAGAATTGTTCGAAATGGGACACATTTAGCCTAGTACTAGTCCTTTCACATCCTCACTTTACTAGTCAAAAAGTAAGATGGAACTATGAGGCCGTGTATGAATTATAGAGCCGAGCATGATATTTCTCAAAAATTGATTTGTGATTAGGATATCACCAAATCAAAATGAGAGATGTACCTAAGACTACCTTTAGATGCCATTATAGGCATTTTGAGTTCCTAGTCTTACCCTTTGGCCTCACTAATGCCCCAACCACTTTCCAATCATGCGTGAATTATGCTTTTCAGAAATAGTTAAGGAAATTACTACTTATATTCTTTGATGATATCCTCATTTATTTAGAGACATGAGAGGAACACCTCCAACATATTAAAGAAGTTAAACATAGCAGGTTTCCAGAATCCATCATAATGCTAGTATGCTTCTAGGAATGATTGTGTATCATTGTTTTCAACATCAACATTCAAGATCATACTACATGATCCATCATTAGGATGAGAGAGTTCAAGGAGGCAAAAAATGACCAGTTGCAACCTGAGCACACATTTAAAAAGATGAGAGAGGGGAAGGGGTACACACAACTCAAGAGAGAAGGACAAAATATTAAAAATAGGGAAATATATTTAATATATATTACTATATAGGCTAATAAATATATAAATACAACCAAGAAAGAAAAAAGATTAGATAAAAATAAAACAAAAAGACTAAACAAACTATCAAGAAAACACAAAAACAAAAGGACTAAATATATAACTAGCATACTAGCATATTGAAGAAGTCCTAAGTATCTTAGAATCTAAATGGCTTCAAAATGTGAGTTTGGCCTAGAAGAGATCCTTTATCCAGGCCATCAAATCAATGCAAAGGGAGTAAGTGTAGATGAGGAGAAAATTAAAGCCATCAATGATTGACCAAAACCTATAAGTCTAATTAAACTTAGAGGATTTGTGGGCCTATGTAGTTATTATAGACTTATAAAGGGATTTTCCAAAATAACTACTCCACTAATAGACTTAACCCAAAAGGGGGCTTTTGTGTGGAGTGATGCAACACAAGCAGCTTTCGAGAAGCTAAAATAAGTAATGAGCATGTGTCCAATCTTGGCTATCTTAGATTTCACTCTACCCTTTGAAATACAATGTGATGCTTCAGGGGAAGGAACCGAGGAAGTGCTTATGTGAAACAAACATCTCATAGTCTCTTCCAAATCTGCACCATTGGGTAACCAACTCTTGGAGAACATTAGTCTCAGGTGACATTGATCTCTACCCTTGTGCTAAGGGGTTTTTTATTGCTTCATTTTCTTCTAAATATTATGACTTGGTTTTAAAGAAGTTGTGGGTTCAGGGGAATCACTCCCTTTCTGCCACACTTTGGACAATTTCATTAACCCTGTCACTGAACCACTCAATATGCATTTAATGTGGGTTCGCCTTTTGAATCTCCCACTCCATTTCCAGGACATGTCTTGCTGTGAGGCCCCTGGGAACTCTCTTGGCCATTTCTTGAAGGTTGATGAAGTTGTGGCTACAATGGGCCATTCTACTTTTGCTCGTATTTTGGTTGACATGGATGTCTCCCAACTGCTTCCGGGAGATGTGGTGCTCGTGGTTGGGGATAGGCCATGGAATAAGCGTTGGATTATGAGGGTCTTCCTTTCCGTTGTCAATGTCGCTTCTCTACTAGGCACATGGCTACTGGTTGTGCTCTTCTACGTTGAAAAGGTGATGCTACTTGGTGGAAAGTTGCAAGTAATGATCATTTGATAGTTCATTCTTCTAATTCTCTTTTTGATTCCTCCATTGAGGATTCACAGGCTACTGAGGAAGAAGAAACACTTGCGGAAAATCTTGATGCCCCTATTGTAGATCAGGGCCAGGCTTCTCTTGCTAATCACAGTCTTGCTCATGTTGTAGCTCTTGTTTCTGCCCCTAGTTCTGTTGGTGCAATGCCCTCTACCTAGGAGGACCTTTCCTCTCTCTCAACTTCTGCTTCAGCTCTGCACCAAGTTTTTGTTGATGATGCTTATCTTCTACAACACTTTGGCCATTTTGATGATAGTTTCCCTAGCAGAGTCTCCTTCGTTGGGGAGCCTAAGGATAGTATCACCTAGACAATTGTTCGATGTTGTAGGAAGAACTCACGCTTTTCTTCTCTCATGGTGTGAGTTTGGCCCTCTCTTTTTGGGCCAAGTCTTTGTGCTTTGTGTTTCGTCTTCTTAGTTTTAGTTGTTTTTCTAATGGATGGTATAAATTTTTGCCTTTAGGCCTTGAACTTGTAAAGGTTACCCCCCTTGTTAGGCTTCTTAATTAATTAGAAACTAACATCCCATAGCTTTTGAAAACTACAAGTTTACAAAGACCAATAAACATTACTCTATCTATGATAAAGAAATTTAGCTATCATGCATGTTTTAACCAAATTTAGACACTACTTGATATGTGGAAAACTCAATGTTAAAATTGATCTTAACATCCTAACATTTTTTTTTTATGAATCATAAAGATCTTAATGACCACAAACAAAAATGGGTAAGTAAAATCCAAGCTTACGACTTTGACATCGAGTATGTCAAAGGAACCAATAATGTTGTTGCAGATGCTTTGTCTCGACGATGTCACTTAAACATAATAACTAGCATCACAAGGGGTTGGAAAAATGATATTATTGCAGAATATGCTAAAGACCCAGAAGCCAATGATATATTTGAAGCAAAGGTACCAAATGATGAATATAAGATAGTTGAAGAACTCATTCTATATAAGGATAGAATATTCCTTTTACCAAATTCCAAATCAAGAGGGAAATTATGGAGTATCATGATGACCCCTTATAAGAACATCTAGGATATTATAAGACTTACAAACAAATAAGGGAAGGTATTCTTGGAAAGGCCTCAAAAGGGATCTTTTGAAATATGTTTAAGAATGTATGACTTGCCAAAAAAATCAAAGCTAAGCAGAACCATCCCATAGGTTTGTTACAACCATTGCCCATCTCTAACCAAAAGTGCGAAAGTATTTCAATGATTTTATCATTGAGTTACCTAAAGTGCGCATATGTGTGGTAGTGGATAGGTTGACAAAATATGTCCATTTCTTTGCAATATCTACCAACTATAGGACACCATAAATAACATAAGTGCTCCTCAAAGAAATCTTCAGATTACATGGATTACCAAAGAACATTATTAGTGACAGGGATATCAAATTTCATAGCCTATTTTGGCAAGAACTCTTTCAGTTGGTAGGAATTGATCTAACTCCTAGCACAAGTTACCATCCACAAACAAATGGGTAAACTAAAATTGTCAACAAATGGATAGAAGGGTACTTCAAAAATTATGTGATGGGCCAATAGAAAGCATGGATCAAATGGTTACATCTAGGTGAGTATTGGTACAATACCACCCACCACATGTCAATTGGGACGAGTCCTTCTAAATCAATATACATATATGAGGCCACCACTTTCAAAAACCTTATCACCTAAGATAACATATTGTTAGGAGCCAAGGACTTCATACAACAAATTATAGATATTATGTATACTCTCAAGACAACCTTCACCATGCTCAAAACCAAGAGAAAATCTATGTTGATTGGAAGCGCGTGGAAATGACATTTGTAATTGGAGATTTGGTTTTTTAAAGGCTACAACAATACAAGCAATTTTCAATCAAGGTAAGTAGAGCAGAAAAATTGAAGCTTCGGTTCTATGGGCCATACAAGGTCCTAAGGAGGATAGGTGAAGTGGCCTATGAGATAGAATTTTCTGAGAATAGCAAGATCCACAATGTATTCCACATATCCAAACTTAAGAAAGTCCTTGGGCAACATATCAATCCTTGTACAAAATTTCCGTGACTCGATGATGAAGGTAAACTTATTTTGGAACTTGAAATTATCCTTGATATGCGGGAGAAAAGGTTGATGAGGACGCTACATGGGCAAGAGAAGAGATTATTTCCAATCCAAATACTAAGTTGCTTGAGGAGAAGCAAATTCAAGAAGGGTGGACTATCACAAGTCATACTTGATATATATATATGGCTCAAAGTAATATTTTAATATTTAATTTTGTCCTCCCTTGTAATAATGAAATCAAATAATGTCGCTAAGAAAGTCCTACTTTATAATAATGAGACCGAGTAATGATGGAGATGTCAATGTTAAGCAAGTAAACAAAAATATACAACTCATCACTAATGTTAACGGCGACTCATGGACTTGATTAATCCAACCAGTGTCTGATTAGGATGAGGCATGATAGCTCAAGACCTCCATGAGATTGGTTATTGAGAGATGTGATTCATCCTCAAGTAATACGTCTTTCAAATTGTTGTCCTTTATCAATTATTTAAAAAGTATCGAGTGTTCTTTTCAGACATCAAATGGTAAGAAAAGAAAAAAGATTATCTCAAATGCAAAGGAGTGTCATGGAAAGAAAAGAGTATGTATGCATGCTCACATAAATATTATGATATGATTTCCTGGATATCTTGGACACACACCCTATAGCAGGGTTTACATATTAAATATAATATCAATCAGATAAGATAAGATAAGATAAGATAAGATAAATTTATTAATGTCCAACAAGAGACCACAAGGGTCTATGGGACTGAAGAGTGTACAACATAAAAGACCTCCAACAACAATAGCACCAAGTGGTGCCAAGGAAAAAAAGCAAACAGGGAAAATAAGAGAAACAAGAAGCAAGGAGCACAAGAGCGAGGCAAGGACTAAGGGTACTTCCTCGGTAAAAAGAAGCCAAGCACCAAAGGGTACAGACTAGGGCGAAAAGGTTCCCTAAACTGCTGCCGAGAAAAGTTGGGAGGGTGCCGCTGACGAGTATAACCACTACAAGGTCTCACAGATCTAGAGTGACTGGCGATGGTGGCATTGGAAGGCCACTTTGTCCCACGTGCATGAGACGAGGGAGAGAAGAAAGCGGTGATAAGCTGAACCAGGGTCGCTCTCCGGGGGAATAAGAGTTGTAAGGTGTGGTCGCAGAGCTGCATAGTCTCCCTGAGGTATAGTGCAAGGCATCTATGGTTCGTGTAGCTAAAGAAGGCCATGAGGGAGTTGCATTCCCTAAATAAGCAATAGAATCTCCCATGAATCTCGTAGTAGGCGGGACAGTGAAAAATGAAATGGATCTCCATCTCGATCATGCCCAAGGTACACAAGTGACAAGTTTGGTCCTCTCTGTCCATGTGGTGATCTGTTTGAATCCGAAGCCAGTGGAAGCCAACCCTGAAGGAGCCTAGAGAAATGTGTAAGGCATGACACCAACGCTGAGACAAGTAGCTAGGGGGCACAATAATACCGTCTCTGATAACCAAAAAGTTATCGGCGTAAAAGACCATCTTCGGGCGTAACCTGCCAGAAGGGTTACACCAAGTCGTGGTGATATACTGTCTATAAATGTCAAGTCTGACATGCTGGTTCAACTCCCGCTGTGAGGGGAGGAGGTGGGCGGGAGCATCGAGAGAGAACTAGAAGGGGGGGGAGGTGGTCAATATCAATACTATTGATATTAGAGTTAACCTAATACTAATACTAATACTATTAAAGCCTATGCAATCATTGTGAGTATTATTCTACAAAGTATATTGTAGCTATCAGTGCACTACTATTAATAGACAGACAGGGAACTAATTCATTTTACCATCTCCTTGTTAGCCTTAATGAATAGTTAGTGATAAAGGTAATCAAGGTAGCTTCAACCATGATGTATTTAAAATAATCATAAGCCATGATGTAATTAAAATCATTTATATCATTGTTTTTGGATTTAAGGAAAACAAGTTTTGAAGGGACCTGAAACCCTTTACAAGGTCACAAAAGATAGACAATGACAACACACTGAGATGAAATGATTCAAGACCGAAACGAGGGTTTTGCCAATAGGCTCCCACAACCTAGAACAAACAACTCGGGTGAGGCCCCAAGTAAACCCAGCCAAGAGAAAATTCCAAAAATTTAGGATTTTCCTTTAGCCCCCTTCTAATGGGATCGAAGGGTCATATCAAAAGAAGGCGAAGATCGCTTGGAGTGTTTTCCTTTAACCTTGATCCATCCTTCTTCAACCTTAGCAGCAACATTTTGCCAAACCAACGAGTCCAAACTAGAAGAAACATAACCCCCAAAGGGGGCATCACTTGCCCAAAGGCAGCAAGCGGAGAACCAGGGCCAGGGAGAGGAATAGATCCTGCAGAAGGACCAGCAGGGACAGACCCATAGGCAAATCCAGTAGAAGAGCCAGAAGGAACAATGTCAGCTCCAACAGACGGGGAGGACACCACAGACGTGGGGGGATCCCACACACTTGTTGAAGAAGGAGGAACATCCGCACCCACTACAACTCCAGTTGCAAAAACAGGGGGAGGGGGAGAGGATACAGGGCCAACTTGCTCAACCACTTGCGAAAAACTCCGGGGAGATGACACCTTCTCCACCGTAAGTGTTGAGAAGAGACACCCTGCCACCACGAGGAAGTCTTTTTAAATTTATGAAGCTCACATTGGTCCAAGACATGACCAGTCTTGAAGCACCTTCTGCATTTGAAGGGGAGGCCTTCATAATCCAAGTGTTGAATCTAGCATCTACCACCAGGAGTAACGAGTTTGATCTCAGCAGGAAGACCTTTAGAAGTATCCAAATCCACCAGAATGTGGGCATAAGTAGAGTGAAGCAAATCAGAAGATTGCTCATCTACCAAAATAAAATCACCAATAGCATCCCCCATCGTTTCGAGAAGAGAATCAACCCAAAGATGGAGGGGAAGATTAGGCAGTCTTACCTAGATGGGCATCTTATTAAACGCTTCAGAAGACGGGGAGAAGTCAGGATGCCAAGGTTTCAACATCAACATGAAGCGACCGTCCCAGCTGAAGAAATTTCCACAAAGGATAGTCTTTCTATCCATTGCATTTTCAAATTTAGCAACAAAAAAACCCTTAGCCATAGGAAAAATATGGATTTTACCAGAAATAAGGGGCTCCTAGTGCTTGGTAATCCAAGTGTGCAGATCTAGCAAGCTAGGCCATTGACCCTTGAATCTGCAGATCAGGCCATGAGAAGAGAAATCAGAGGCGACAACATCAATCCTAGAAATAGTCTCCTCCAATTCAACAACAATATTTTTGCAAATCGGGAAGGCACATTAGACATAAGTCCTTGTATCAGGTCTAGGTGCAGGCACGAGAGGGCACCGGGTCAGACCAGTAGCGGTGAGGGTTGCAAGGCCCTGCAAGAGAGCCTCCACGGAAGGCCCAACAAGAGTCACGTCCATAGACGCATACGTTGCAGGAGCCCTAGGGGCAACAGAGGTGCCAGGGGCAACACCTGCAACCACAACAACAACGACAGTGGATGCAACAATGTGGGTTGTAGAAGCCTGAGAGAGGGAAGCCACAGAACGGGATCCATCTGCATCGACATCGGGGCCAACAGGGGCCAACTAATGGGGATCACCATCCATAGCAGAATGAGCGGGAACAGCTGTAGCAAAGCGAGCGGGAGCCATTTTCAAATATACTCTAGTTCTTGATTGTTCCATTTATATCATTGTTATATACATTATTTTAGTACTATTATTCATTACTTAAGATATTTAAGTTCATCTTGGATGGAATGGAGATAATGTAGGTAAGAAGGTATAAGGATACCATCTAAGTAGACCACCTTGGTGGATGTCAAAGTCTTGCCACCAAGGCCAAGAGAGTCAAAGTGTCACTCTTGGGCTTAGATTGGAAATGTCAAGGACTCTGCTACAATCTCCCTACCGTTCTTGTTAGGATGAGCTAATCAAGTATAAGGGATGAAGCATAGATAGGAAGCAAAGCCAACATCCCACTAAGTTGGCCACCTTGTGTGGATGCCAAAGTCCTACCATTGTGGCCAATAGGGCCAAAGTTACACTCTTAGGCTTTGTATGGGGTTGGCTGGATGACAAAGTCCTACCATTGTGGCCAATAGGGCCAAAGTTACACTCTTAGGCTTTGTATGGGGTTGGCTTGGCCAAACCTATCATGACTCAATCCCAATGTTCAAGATTTGTTCAATAGCATAGAGATTGCATTTAAGCTTATATATATGACTAATATTATTAGCTCGTATAGATATATGTATTCAATTTTGTTCCATAGGTGGTTGTGGGAATATAATCAAGAGCAAAACAATGAAATAAATTTTGATTAGTCATTTCCCTAACTCTGACTTGTTGCAAATTGTGATTATGGGGTTTAAGTCTAGAAGGGGACATTACATGATCTTTTATTTCCAATGTCTTGAATGTCAGTGTCTACATTTCATTATCTATTTTTCATATGTGCTCTTCTTTTACTTTAATTTTTCATTTTCACGTGTCTGTGCACACGCATGCGCACGCACACGCACACGCACACACATGCACATTAAAGAAGATTAATCCTATGTAAGTAATTTGAATCCAAAGTTAAGGAACAAGTAGCTAAACAATAAGCATTTAAAAAAAATATTTGAGAGCTGACATTGTATTTTCTATTAAAAGTATCAGATTTCCACAATCCATTTCAAATGGTCAATGTGCTTCTGGATTAGATTGTGTATATTTTTTAAGCACCAACGTTTCGGATCACACTCCGTGATCCATCATCAGGATGAGAAAGTGCAAGAATGTAAAGATGGTGTTTTCTTCCATTACTTAGATTAGAAATTATATAACAATAAATCTGGTTCTCATGACCACTCCTATTTGATTTACGCATTGTCATTGTAGACTTATGTTTTACTAGCACACATTCAAATATTGTATTATCTTTTATAGTAGACTTATATTTATTTCTTGTGATTAAATTAAATTTATAACCATTCCTTGTAAACTCCTTTCATACTTCTACTTATTTGGTAAAAACATCTTATTTACTTCTTATCTTTTAATTTTATTGTATATATTATCTTATTTTTAATGTCAAGACGTCAAAAATACATTACAATGATATAATTAGAAAGGGCTTATATAAGATATTTTTCAAAAGAACTATACACTTTACAAATCAATCTCAAACTTAAACAATTTAAGTTAAAAATGTCTAAAGCCCACAACTACTTGTAAGCTTCCGACTCATAAAAATGCTAGGAATCATGTGTATAATTCAATGAATGATTTGTTTGTAATTCATCAAGACTTATGCTTTGTGTTACCATCCCATGACAACACCCTCTAAATTTGTTGTTGCATTGAAGGGCACATGCTTTATTTTTAACTTAGTCTTTATGAAAAAGCTTCAAACTTAAAACTTATGGCAATGTTTTAAATTATATGGGTAAAATAGGTTCGAAAGGGCTCTAAACCCTTTACAACAAAAGTCATCCAACAAAAAATCTAGACAACACCAAAATTGTAACCAAGTTAGACAACAACATCCCACAACCTTGATGGGCAAATAGGTTTTGTTGGGACATGAAATCCAATAATAATGAAATGCCATCAAAACACTAGCTAATCCAAACAAGACACAAAATTGAACAACAATACAACTATAAACAAACATTAGAATGGAAAACTCCAATATACAAAAAACCTACGCAATGCTTGGCACCATCCTTGCAATTCTCACACTTTCAACAAATGGATGAGATTTTGGAATAGGTTTAGGAAGACCACTCTTCCTCCTTTGAACAATCATTCAAGATACATCTTTTTCAAACTTCGTTGAACATGGACAACTGAGGAGATCCTCTACCACTACCTCTAGTCACCTCATGTGATGAGGAAGAAAGTCCACTCAAAGATTGCAAATGCAACACACAATCCACCACCTAGCAATGTTAAGTAAATGATCCTTTGAAGTTGGTTAGACATTGTTAAAATTAATTTTGGGGAAATTTGTGTTTTCATAATAGGTGAAGAATATGATTAGAATCAAGACTCATCCAAACATAAGACACATTTTCTTGACTCTTACACATACATTTGTGCATTTTAACATAGCTTGTGATATCTTTAAAACATTATACGCAAATATGGTAATGTATCTAATATTAGATGGGACATTTTTTGCTAAATAATTTCTCGTTGAAAATATTTGGTTTGAGCATGCCTAATTTTTAGGATGTTGAATTATTTAAATAGTTTTTAGGTAGCAAGAAGTTACAATATTTTCACAACACATGAGAAAATGTTGTAGCAATTTGTGCCATCTTTTATTGGTCAACCAAAGGATGAGAAAAAAAACTTAAAGATATTAGACTCTTAAGAGCTATTCTATTAAAATATTTTAATTAAAGTAACTAAGGTTTGAAACAATTCCAAATGTTGATTTGACAATGATCTAACAAATAAATATCCAACTTGACATTTTTATAGCACGTGAGCTTGCAAATCTTTATCTATCATTGTTGAGGTCTTGATGTCATTTATTTAGTTGTTCATGTACCCAAAGATAAGGATTTTAATATTATTGTGTATGCTTTCTTCTTGTTTGGTTAATTCTTTGTTCTTAAATGGGTCTCTTTGGTTATTCTTTCTCCTATTCACTACCAACTTGCTCTTGAGTTACACCAACCTTCAAAAAGAGACCAATATAATTTCTAAGGACTTCATAACAAGACACCTCCCAAAATTGGAGAGGATGATTTTGGAAGCTGCATCCACACAAGACACACATTAAGTGGTTTGGTAAGGGGGTGAACATTTTAGTCCAAGGCTTAAGAGAGATAATTCTATCCCCAAAATCACAAATGTCGCAAGATCGGAATCATGCCTTCCAAAGAAATAAAGGAAACAATAAAGAAACCTATAGCGTAGGGTAAATGTTCAATCTTACCAAGAACTCACAACCCAATTGTGAAGATCCTGTATAGGACACATACTAGAAAACTTGTAGACCAAAACCCTATGAACTTTCTCCACCACATCTTGCGGCATGTTGGTGTAATTAAATATTCCTAATTACACTTTACTTAAGCTTACTTAGGATAATACATTGCACAGTAGTTTGTGCATGAGACACTAAGGAGATTGCATCTTATTTTTGCACATGGTGTAGGAAAAATTCCATTTTAGGTATTGATAGTTATTATCACATTTCCACTTTATGTGTTGTCTCCACCTTTAATGAACTTATCACTTATCATCCTCACATTGTTGCACATACTTCATTGCTTAATGGAGGATGATTCATCTGTGGTGGACATGTGCTTCCACCTTGCAACGATGATAAACCATTTTCTTCTTATCATGTATTCCTATTGCCTTGCCTATTTAAGCATACACATTTTCATTGTATTCATCTTTTTGGCTTGATCATATTGATGAGTATACAGTTTATTCTTGTCCATCTTCTCTCTTTTGTTTGTGCTATTCATTGGGCTCTAAATCTTGAGATATTGGCTTACGCAATTTTTTTCATGGTATTAGAGCCATTGGAGTGTCAATTGCATAACCTTTTGGAGAGATCTTGCTTCATTCGTTGGAGGGAAAATTTGCAGATCTAGGGAGCAACATTTTGTGGGAGTGTCTAGAGCAATATCTGACCTGACCATTGCATCTGAAATGTTGTTTGGTAAATTTTGACTATAAATTTGTCTATATTTGATGAAAGTTGTTTTCGGGGCAAGTTTTTTTAGAAGATTGAGTTGTACAACCTGATTTGCCTATGTGCGGTGCAATCAAATTTTGTTTTTGTTAGAATATATTTTCGCAAAAAATTGTACTTTTAGGTACCCCGCCCCTCTGTTGTTTTTGTCAAAAATCCACAAGTTATAGAGCATAGTGCATGGCCTACGATAAGTTGTACTAAGCAATCATCTCAGGATCAAGCCATGTTATCAGAGACCTAATCCATCAAACAAACTCTGTATTAGATGGCTTTCAGATCTGATGCATTCATTGGCCTCACAAAGCAACTCATCATCGCATATCTTTTAGCCTGATTTGCATGAAAACATGACAAATCATCCACTCACAGTGCATGTGGGATTAATCCCATAACATCACCAATAGGGACACCTCGGTGAACCCTACCAATCGAAGCCCCCACTCGACCACCTCCTTTGTTGTTTGCCCATTGTCGCCACGTGACACATTCACATAGTTCCACATGGCATGAAGAAGACACTACACACAGAGCCCAATGTCCTATCAACATACAAAGACCGAATTGGAGCTCACCATGTGGCAATATTGTGACATCATCTTCCTACAACACGTCAACACCACACAAGCTCAACACATCATAGTACATGCTAGTGTATGAAATAACCACATCATTAGGCCCAGTTAGCGCCACCTGGACAAAACTAGGTGATGCCATCATTTTTACATGCTTAAATTTGACCTTTTTTGTGGTCGTCATTTCTTAAGCATTGCTAGTTTTTTTTACGGTTGTTTAGTTGTCAAATTTAATAGCCTGTTCCTTTGACATTATCAATATTGGAAAATTTAAACCTTTCACCATTTGCATTTTCACAATTGTAGTCTAACTTTGGAGGCTCATAACTTGGTCATGCATAATCCATTTTTGAGTGCAATTGTTTTAGATTTTGGGTAGAGTTTTGTGAACTTTTTTGTTGTGTTCTTTTTTGATTTTGGTTGATAAATTGTTCTAAAATCTTAGTTTTTGGTGATTGTACCTACCCAATCCTTGATTTTGCAACTTTCGAGGCTCCGTTCAGGCTTATACAAACACATTATCAAGTGCCTTTTTTTTGGAAGTGCATAATTTTTTGTCTACTTTTTAGATTTGCTATCAATTTGTAGCAATTGTTGGTAGAAATCACTTTCAAATCTAGGTATTTTTTGGTCATTGTAATGCTAGGATTTCAGTTTGATCCTTAGTAATGAACATGCACTATATAAAGTGTCAAAATCATATTTTTTGGGGTCACGGGGGGGGGGGGAGGGGGGTAGGGGGGGGGGGGGGTGTTCTTTGATCTAGTGATTTTTTTTGGGCTCTCTCTCTCTCATTTCATTTTTTGCATTATGGGTTCTCCTAAATTGCCAATTTTAACTTTACATAACTATGTCACATGGAAAGATAATGTATGGAGTATGTTAATGGAAAAATGTTTAAATCATTATGTTGATGGAACAATAGCTGAACCTTCAGACCCTAAGGCAGATCCTAATGTAAAAAATGAATGGCTCATCAAAAGTTCTATGGCTCTAGGTACTTTGAGAAAATATATTACTCCTAATCTCATTTTTCATATTGCCAAGTGTAAGAATATCAAGGAAGCATGGGATAAACTTGCAGATTTTTATGATAAAGTGTTTGAGACTAATGGATATACAATAGAGGCAAACCTTCTCAACTTGGATCTAAGAACTTTGACACAATTCAAGATTATGTCAAAAAAGTCAATGAGTTTAGAGCACAAGTTAAAGATTGTGGTAGTGACATGCAGGATGCACAATTAGTCTACAACATGTTGAACATGTTTCCTTCATAATATGTAGCTTTTGTTTCAAGTTTTCAAACTCATTGGTTGACTATGGGAAAGGCCTACATTGAACCTTCATTTGACTCATTTGCAGAGTTGATGTTAGAGCAATCCAAATTGATGAGTATGAGGATTCTAAAGTCTTCAAGGTCCAAGGCATTGGTGGCTAATAATGGGAATCAAGGGATCAAGGTGGAAAAGGTTCCAACAAGAAGCAAACACAATGGAATGCAAAATCACAATAAGAGAATACAATCTTCCTCCTCACAACAAGGCAATTCTTCGTGTTCTTTCAACAAGAAGGGAAATAATTTTAAGAAGAATGAACCACCTTGTGCATATTGCAAGAAGAATAATCATGATGAGCGTAATTGCCCCACTAAGAAGATTGATGAGTTGACAAACTTACTCAAGAAGAAAAACATCATTGTGCCAATGCTTCCATCAAGAAGGATTCATCACCTTTCACTTCAAAGGAAAAGGGCAAGCATTTGTGGCAACTACAAGTTCTTCAGAGGAACAGATACTTGACTTGGGTTCCACTCATCATATGGGTTCTTCAAAGGAGCAATTTTCTTCATTGGATCCATCTAAGGTACCTCACATATTTGTAGGAGATGATACTCAAGTGGAAGTTGAAGCGAAAGGTTCAATTCAGATGGAAAATGAAGCATTCAAAGATGTTCTCTATGTTCATAACTTGAGCAACAATCTCCTTTCAATTTACCAAATCATTCACTATGGGGGTGGAAATAAAGTTGAGTTCCTTCCTAACTCAGTTTTGGTAAAAAATCTTAAGGATGACCCTTTGGTAGCACTAGGAAAAGAAAATCATAACACAAGGTTTTATTCATTCTCCCACTTTTTGCCTAAATCTTCTTCTACTGCCTTGTTGACACATTCGAATTCACAAAGAAAGTTATGCGATGAGCAGTTTGGACATCTCAACTATCCATACCTTCAGTAGCTTAGCACCAAGGACATGGTTAAACGTCTACCTACAGTCAAGTTTTCTAAGGGTGTATGTTCAGGTTGTTCAATGGGCAAGCATCTAGAAGAGAAGTTTGAAAAGGGAAGTCTTGGAGAGCATCAATTGTTCTTGAGTTGGTCCACAATGATGTAGCAGTCCCCTTTCCAGTGCCATCATTCAACAAGGCTCGTATGTCCTCACCTTCATTGATGACTATTATCGCTTTACGTGGGTCTACTTTCTTGATCACAAGTGTGAAGTGTTTGACAAGTTTCTCACCTTCAAGGCTCATCTTGAGAAGCAATTAGGTAAGGCCATCAAGGTCTTATGAACAAATAATGGAAGGGAATATGTGAGCTCAAGACTTATGGACTTTTGTACACTTTAGGGGATTGATCTTCAACATTCAGTTGCATACACTCCACAATAGAATGGTGTTTCAAAAACTAGCTGCAAGATTCATGCTAGGTCTCTTGATCCATCTTTTTGGGTAAAAGTTATAAAATCGAGTTCCTCATAAAGCCTTGGATGGAATCACTCCTTTTGAAGCTTGGTGTGGTAGAAAATTGATGAAACACTTCAGATCCTTTGGTTGTCCATCGCGGGCACACACATCTCCACAAAAACGCAAGGTATTAGAACCGCAAAGTAGGCCTTGCATATTTGTTGGATATCCTGACATATAGGCTTATGGATCCTAAGACCCATGAGATATTCATTGAGAGGAGTGTACACTTTGAGGAAACATCTCATAGCTTGGCTGAGATACTCCTCTTCCTTCCTCCATAGTGGAAAGTGATAGTGACTTTGATGATGATTCCATCTCAATGCTGACTTGCAGAATTACACATTCACAGGGTTCAATTATAGTTGAGGATACTCCATATACTTTCACTAGACCTTGTTGGGCTTGCTAAACTCTTGATTTGGGGATCCTTTAGATACTCAAAGAATAAGGTCACAACATCAATTTTTTCACACTTACAATGCTATAGCTTTTGATCCATAGTCATTTTAGGAAGCTTAAGGAGTTCTTGTGTGGGACTCAACCATGGAGGAAGAGTATAATTCTTTGATAAGGAATCACACATGGGACTTTGTTCCTCTTCCTAAGGGAAGAAAGATGGTTTGATGTAAGTGGATTTATCAGACCAAGTTTGCAACAAATGTAAGTGTGGATAAGTATAAGGCTAGGCTTGTGGAAAAAGGTTTCTCACAGGTTCCAGGTGTTGACTATATTGAGACCTTTGCACCCGTAGCCAAGATGAACTCCATTTGTTTGACTCTATCCATTGTTGTAGCTTATGGATGGGTTGTACATTATATGGATGTGAAGAGTGCATTTCTACATGGGGATCTTTATGAGAAGGATGGAGCAACCACATGGATTCATATAGGATACTTCTTTGGTCTACAGATTGAGAAGTCTATCTATGGCCTCAAACAAGCTCCTCGGGCTTGGTATGCCAAGATGTATTCCTTTCGTCTCTCACCAAGATTCACTAGGTGTCATTTAGATCCGAACATCTATGTATTGCACCAGGATGACTCACACCTTATACTTGTTCTCTATGTGGATGACTTGATCATTAAAGAGATTACTTCATCCATCATTGGTAGAGTCAAGTCTTCTTTGTGGGATCACATAGTCTTTAGTAGGGATCACACTTTCTCAGCCCAAGTATGCTCTTGACTTGCTCGATTTTGCATGACTAATTGCAAGCATGCACCAATTCCCTTTCTTTCAAGAGCCAAGCTTGAGACTACGTGTTCCACACCACTTGTTGATACCACCTTGTATTGACACATACACACCCTGACATATCCTTTGCAGTTGGCATGGTTTCTCACTTCATGCAAGAACCACATGAACTTCATTGGAAGGTAGCCAAACAGATCTTGCACTACATGCAGGGTACACATACTTATGAGATTTAATATGCAACATGCATTAGAGTAGACTTGGTTGGATACATAGACTCAGATTATGCTAACGATCTTGGTGATCGTAAGTCCACTTCAGGTTACAAATCTCATCTTGGTTCAAGCCTCATTTGTTGGTAGAGTAAGAAGTAACATGCTATTTCTCTCTTTGACTGAGGCTAAGTATCGAGGGCTACATAAGCTATTTGGCTTCAACATATCTTGGCAGAGTTTGGTTTTAGCATTCCACGACCTATAGTCATTCATTGTGACAATCAAAGTGCGATTCAAATCTTGAAGAACTCGGTCCATTATTAGTGGAAAAAAACACATTGAGGTCCACATGCACTTCATCAGGAAGTCGATACAGGAGCAGGTCATTGATTTGATATATTGTCCTACAAAAAAGTAGATTGCAGACATCCTCACCAAACCCTTCACTAAGAGAAAGTATCTTCAGTTGCGAGTTCTCTTGGGGTTGTGATATATTTTAGCAGGGGGGGTTCAATCGACTTCTCCACCCTCTCTTATGGGGGATTCTTTATATTTCTTATGTATTTATCTCTTTTGGGGGGAGTTTTGCATGATTGGGTTTTCTCCCTTTCTCCGCTTTATGAGAGATTGCATTGCATTTGCACTTGCATATTGTACATGGGTACCTAACATGGCCTAGTAGCTGAGACCCATCTTGCAGGGGGGTGTTGGTGTAGTTAAATATTCCCAATCACACTTTACTTTAACTTACTTAGGATAATGCATTGCAAAGTAGTTTGTGCACGAGAAACTTAGGAGTTTGCATTTTATTTTTGCACGTGGGGTAGGAGAGATTCCACTTTAGGTGGTGATAGTTTTTATCACATTTCCACTTTATGTGTTGTTTCCACCTTTACCGATCTTATCACTTATCATCCTCACATTGTTGCACATACTTCATTGCACAATGGAGGATGGTCCATCTTTGGTGGAAATGGGCTTCCGCATTTAATGGGTGATACATTGTTTTCTTTTTATCATGTACTCCTATTGCCTTGCCTATATGAGAAGATATAGTTTCATCGTATTCATCTTTTTGGCTTGATCATATTGATGAGTATATAGTTTATTCTTGTCAATCTTCTCTCTCTTATTTGTGTTATTTATTGGGCTTTAGTTCTTGGGATATTGCCTTGGGCAAATTCTTTCAAGGCATTCTATCCTCACTCACTTTTTTGTGGACGTCGATATTTCCTTAACCTCTTCATAGAGATGTGGTTTTGATGGTCAGGGACAGACCTTGGACTCAACCATTAGATTATGTGGGCATCCCTTTTTATTGTCGTCATTTCTTTTCTATTGATCATTTGGCTTCAAATTGTTCTTAGGGGTGTCAAAAGGGCCCTCCTACTTTGGTGGTAGCATGTTTCTAATGACCATTCGACTATTGAGGATCATGTCTCTTTGGAGGATGTCTCTTCTCAAGGTTCTAATGAGCTTTCTTTTTGGGTGGCCTCCTCCTATCCCTTGGACCTTGTGATGGTTCCTCCCATGAACTCTCTTCTTGCTACTCTCATGACTTTTGATCCATTTTTTTTCTTTTTAATGATATAATTTGACCTAAAATTAAGGGGGTTTGAAGTTTGACAAGTTTAGCTAAATAAATGCCATTCATATGGCTTAGAGGGAAAAGGGCACCACATCAAGGGGTACCTACAAACCTGCTTTAAGAAAATGGTGTTTGTCCAAAGCATGTTTCTATGAGCATCCATTTATGTGGAGGATGTTCATGTGAACACCCTTTGGTATAAAATTAGTGTTTTCCCACCACCATGTAACATTTTAGTTTAAAGTAATTTACTACAAGCTTGATTCAACTACATTTTAATTTATTGATCTCTGCAATCTTGATTGTTCTTTTAACTTTTGACTTTGTGAACATCGTATTCATGGTAAACAAAATCATGTTTAGTTTTACTTGAGTTCACAAGTCTCATGGGATTTTGAATATTATTCATAATATTGTGTTTGGTCATGAAGATGTTCCTTCATTGGTGAAATCTTTGTATAATGTATCTTTTATTGACAATTTTTGTAGGACTTGAGTTTAATTTCTTAGGCATAAATCTGAAGTCTTTGGTCAATTTAAGGAGTTTAAGGCTCTTGTGGAAAACTAAACAAGTAGAAAGATAAAGATGTTGAGATAAATAATGGTGGAGAATTCAACAAAATATGAAGTAAATAGTTTTGTATGACTTAAGAAGATTCTATACACCCCTTAGTAAAATGGAGTTGCAGAGAGAACGAACATGACATGCGAGGCCAATTAGGAACATAAATTTTGAGCAATGATGGTTAATATTCTATGTTTCTCAATTAACAAGTCATCTACAACAAACTTGTGGATACAATCTATACAAAGGTTTGAATGAGCAAAAAGCCCTCATTTAGCATCTTCATCTCTTAGTTGTGAGTCATATACTCATGTGCCTAAGGATAACAAATCAAAGTCAGATTATAAGTTGATGCAATGCATCTTCATTAGTGATGGCGATTATGTGAAATGGTACAAGATTTAGGATCTTGTGACCAGGGAGGCATTGTACAATTGGAATGTGTCCTATAGTGAGATTGGACATTTTCATTTAGCTGAGCAATTAGATGGGACTGCACATTCTGTAGCATAGTTATAGCCAAAGATTAAGATAAGCACACTTGATGTTGAACTAGAGCTTCATGATGAACTTGATGAGGAGGATATTGCAAAGAGCTCAGAGAGTTTAGAAGCAAATCCTCCACCTCATCTTTTGAGAATGTCTACTTGAAACAACAAACAATTTGCTTTGATTTCTAACATTTATGAACCTTAAGCTATGACTTGAGCAATGGAGATATACATAGCGTGTCTTGGAAGTTGGCCTCAGATGATGAGATGGTTTCTTTGAAGAAGAATGACACTTGGGACTTAGCTTAGTTGCTAAGGAAGGGGATCTTATTAGTTGAAAATAGGTCTTTAAGAATAAATTTAGTTCACAGGCTAAATTGGTTGCAAAATGATATTCCTACGTTGAGGAAATTTATTTTGATGAGTGTTTTCTATAGTTGCTAAGTTGACATTCATTTGGTTGTTATTACCTATTGCAATAGATTTTAATCTTGAGATTGAGAAATGAAAGTGAAAAAAAATGTTCTATATGGTAATTTGGGGAAAGATATCTACGTGACACAACCTAAACATTATGTGGTAAAATGTAAGGAGCCACTAATTTGTAGATTGAAAATTCGTCACAAATAGTCTCCCATAATGTTCAATTGTTGAAGCTACAAAATCTCTTGGCTAGCCAAAAAAGTACACCTTAATATTCAAACTTTGTAACAATGATGCAAAAATAGTTTTTCGCTTGCAAAGCTATGCAATTGGGCTAAAACCAAGACAAGAAAAAAAAAACTAAAAGTAGACTTGCAATTACAATTGGCTAAAACCGCACCTTGATACACAACTTTTGCATAGGATAATACAATAGATTTATACGTCTTGTAAGACCATGCGGTGAAGTCAAATCCAAGGCGAAAGACAAAACTAGAAGTAGACTTTCAATCATCACTAGCCAAAATTGCACTTTAATACTTAGCCTCTACTAATGATAATGTAATTGTTGTCTTCTTACAAGACTATGCAAATATGCAAAAATGAAGCAAGAGATAACCAAAATCAATTTCTTATCATCAACATCACCAACCCAATTTGAGTCAGTAAAGCCCATAGTTTGAGAAGCATCTGATGTGTATCGAATGCCAAATGCAATTGACCTTGGATGCACCTCAAGCTACATTTAGCTACATTTCTATGAATTAGGATCATAAGAAAAATGTGAGACAAGTCCTACTTCAAAAGAGATATCAAGACATTTATGTTAAGTATAAAAGGTTACCAACTAACTATCAATACAATCTATCATTAAATGTGGGTGTAATGCAGTTGGTGAATGGTATGATACTTGATTGAAATGAAATAGAGACAATCTTACAATTATATCGTAGCTTGCATAAAGAATTTGCATGTGTAATGAAGGATGATATTGGAAAGAGTCAAAACCATCAAACACTTACAAATAGGAGCCTTGATCAACACTCCCTATAGCATTGAACATCCTAGACTCTTGCAACTCTTGAATGACTACATCATATTCTGTGAACTCAATTTTCTTTCCCTCACTAAAATGACATTTGATCCATCCATTGATCAATTGTATGACACTAATTTCTAAATGGGATTTTTTTAAGTCTCCCACTAAAATTTGAGAAGTATTATTATAAAAAAGTGAACAAAGTAGACCTTGTGAATTTGTCATATCAATTGAAGCCCTCGAATCAAATATCCAACCATGTGAAGATGAACCATACAAAGCCCATATAGAAAGGACTTATCATTTATCTATGGAAGAAGGATAGGATTTAAAATCTTTTGTCGCTACATGGCTTCCTCCAAGGCATCTCATTTTTGCCAAAATTTAGATTCATCATAACCAAGTTTGACACAAAAATAGAAATGATCATTCGATTCCTTAGCCTTGTAGGTAGAATTGCCAAATTTAAAAATAATTAGGAGGTGTGGACTTCTAATTGTACTTTTGCTTCAATTTGGAGGGAGAATCACCACTTGAAGTTATGCCTTTTGGCATCCTCTTATTCATATCTTTTCCCTTGAAAGATTGAGCCATCAAGCCTTGTTTTTGAAAACTAGAAGTGCAACCAATTGAATTAGCTTGGAATGTTTAAATAGTAGGACACTCACAAAATAACTAAAAGATGAACATATTAAAATAATCTCCCAAACATCCATAATAGAATAGAGAGTAGATGAAGACACTTGAAATGGATCCTTCAACTTAGTCAAAATAAGGAAGATACATTATTTATTAGTTTTAGTATATCCATGGCCTTTTAGTTGTAACAATGTCAAAAGAAAGTCCACAATAGTACCAAAATCATCTAGAAAGTGATGTCAAATCTATCTCTAATTGGAAACATATAACTTGTTAGTGGCACCAAGCAATAAATCAAATTTGTTTCAAACATAAATTTGTGTTGTACAATCCACAATATGCAACAATAAATATTACATACATATAATCTCATGAGCTCATGGCTTCATCTAACTTGTTCCTACAAGCAATTTTCAAACCCATCATTGAATTCAAATATCTTATCTTTTGATTTTTTCAAAGTTCTTTACATTGCAATAATTGTTTTATTTTTAATTTTCATGTGAAATAGTTGTGTGGAGTGAGGAGTTCAATAGTCTTAGGCTTTGCGATGATTATCAACAAACACCAAGAGGGCAAAAAAAAACCCTAAATAGAATTTACTATTGTCCAGTACTAAACAAGTGTCAAAGTCATGAAAAACCTTTCATCGTTCTAACCTATTATTTTATCTAAAATGAGAGCACTCAAAATTTCTCATATATAATTGATCTCACTTTTATCTAGTTCTTACAATTTCTTAACTTTAAAAAAACCCACTTCTCTATTTTTATATCATTTGATTTGGCTTAGTCAACTAAAGGATCTCCTAGTAGAATGAGGAGATTTATCATGTATATATGGCTTGAGTGCTCTTGGAGGTGAGAAAATTCTAATGAATTTGCAGTACTTTAAATCAAGGTTGAAACACTTCTAAATGGGCAATGAGTGACTTGCAAGAACAAACAATGTTGCACTATAGAGGAAACTTTTGGGGATTCCTGAGGAAAAAATCATAAATTGAGTGTTTTTAATAAAATCAGCCAAAAAATTGCCACAAACCTATACAAAAGCTAAAAAGTGGCTGACATTACTTTTTTAAAATTCCATTTGACATTTTTTTGCGATGGGACTAGGGTTTTTTTTGTGATGTGACTAACAATTGTAGAAATGCGACAACAATTGCAGGTTGATAAAACATTTATAGGTGTGTTGATAGTCTCACAAAGAGGATTTCCCCACTTGCTACCCCTTGTGTGGAGATCCTAGAGATAATTTTGCCTAGATGGTTGTCCATTAGCATAGGAAAGATTGCTCTTCAATTTCTCATTCTCTTGCCCATGTTGCAGGTGAATTGTCTACCCACTTTTGGAGTAGGTTACTAGTTGTTCTGCTAGTGTGTTGTTAATGGTATGTTCTAGACCTTGTTCCAAATGACCTTTTTGGACTATGTTTGTAAGGGCCAACACCCTTGTCTTGTTGTTTTTTAATATATAAAACAATTTCAATCTCAAATTTTAGTTCTATAAGGTCAAAGGAAGAAATGGAGGCCTCTTTTTGGCCATTTATACAAGAATCAAGAAATGTGAGTTGCCATACTTTTACCTTTTCTATAACACTATTGGTGTGCAACCTTCATTGAAAAACATTGCATGGAATAAATCAGAACGTGAGGCAAAATTGACATGTACAAGATTGTCATGCTACAATAAGATTTTTTTAATGTTTCTACTAGTCATTTTGGGAACAATTGGTGAAGGGGTTGTAGGCCCCAAGTCATCATGAGTTGTGGGCCATTGTTGTAAGATGAGGCCCATAACACATTGTAACTTGTTGAAGAACGAATGGAAATTTGGGGAAAGAAAGGCATCATCAATATATCTGATGGATGGATGACAAAATTAGGACATTTATCAACCTTTTAGTAGCTTCAAGGAAATAGTTGATATTTTAAAAACATCAAAAATCATTTAATAACTCCAATAGAATAAAAAATGCAAATATCTTGTGCGATATGTTGGATAAGGTGGTGATGGAAGTGTGGGTGCAAAATATCATTCAAATTGTGATTGACAATATAGTTATATATGTGACAACATAAGTTTTCAAACTTCAATTGGTGATTTATTTTTTTAATTTTCTATTGTTAAAATTTGCTAATTTTTTAATTTTCTAAATTTAGGTATCATAACCATTGGTTAGGGTTCTACTATTGCAGGATGAAGATTAAAACCCCATGGAGTATCCATATGAGGCCATGGTAAGGTTGAAGAGGCAAATCAACATTTGCATGACACAAACAAGACCAAATATGAGCCCATATGACACATAATGGATCCAAGGTAAAATTGACAACTTTACCAACATATTCACGTTGATAGCTACTATTTGAACCCCAAATTTTTTTCTCCTGTACTTTTAGAGCAGATGCATAGTTCTAGCTCGTCTCAACACATGTATTTAGAAATTGACTAATAATGATAACTTTCAAGGCCTCGCACTTGATGATTTACAAAGTTATACGAAAGTTGAAGGGGTGTTGTTTTCTTCAAATTTTTGCATTCATAGGAAATGTACTTTACAATCAAGTAAAACATGTGTTTAATTTTATTTTACCATTTATTTTAAAGTTTAAGTTTATTAAAATCTTCAAGTTATAAACAACAATTGTTATCCTTACATATTTGCGGTTGGAAGATTATAGTATCACAATACCTACTCTTCTAAAGTTTGTCGTCTATATTTTATCTCAACCTTGTAGTGCTTTTGGTTGTGAGCACAACTAGAGTGTTCTTGAGGTCATTCATATAAAGAAATGCAATATATTGATTCAAAAGCTCTTGAAATAACCATATATATGTTTCCTACAACTTCAAGTCGCATTAAAAGAATATAAGGGAAGGATTCACATGAAACACTTGACCTTGATGATATTGATCCATCTTCAAATTGGATTATTGAGCTTGACGATGTTGATGTGGATCCATTGTTTTGATGATGAGGTAAGTGATTTGTAGAGGGAGGCAACTAAATTTGAAGTAGAGGTGGCAACATGTGAGGAGGTAGAAGCCGAGGTCGATCAACTAGCAAAGGCAATTTCCACACCTACACAACTTGATCACATCTTTATGGATGATACAATGTTGAGACGCCTATTGAGGATATTTGCAACTATACCATCTACTTTGTCAACACCCACACAACAATTTTTTTTGAGGTTTAGTCGTAGACTAAATTTATGATTTATAATTTTCAATAATACCAAAACTTGAAAAATTAATATCTATTAAACTAAAATCTTTATATATATATATATATATATATATATATATATATAACATTTTTGACTATTATGTATTTTCAAATGCTCAATAAATTTTTTGAGCTCTCCAAGTTTTTAACTCTTTTGGATTTGCCAAGTTATCATCGAATTTGAATGTTCTAAAATCCACTTTAAATACAAATCTTTTTGTTCTAGCTCTTGAAGTGGACTTTCAATTATATGGAACTTCCAAGATAACTGGAAATTTGTTGGATAACTTAATATTTTCGTCTTGTAGCAACCACCATAACAAATCAGCTCACCAAATTGTTTAATCATAATTTACTCCTATTTTGTGCGAATGCATAGTACTAGTGAAGACCAAGGCCTCTAAGAATAAATCCACCTCTGAGGCATCCAATAACATAAAAAAATCCTAGGCCCAAGATGGAGAGATTAAGACTCATAATATTCCGATTTAATTCGTCTATGTAATGCCAAATTTATGGAGATTGTCTTGCCGATCTCTGAGTAATCTCATCTTCTAAAATTCAAATAATGATAAAAGTATCATTTGAACTTTAGTTCCCCTGGTCTCACTCAAAGAAAAAGGGAATCGAATAAACATTCTCACCCATCCTAAAAACATAAAAGCATACATACTACTTTGATCCTTGTAAATACAGCCCAGAATTCTCATGAAAATCCCAATAATTTCACGTACTGCCTGTGTTATTGAGATTTTTAATCCACTTAATATTTTTCAATACAAACACCTATAAGCCTGCGGTTGTGAGTTTGAGCTCTAAAACTCCCCTATGAAAATTTGGATAATATTAAGTACCATTATTACTCTAGTTTGCATAGTTTATTGTTAAAATTACAATTAAGTGAAAATCTTCCAAATCTAGTGTGGCCTTAACTACATGAAGGTAAGGTGCAAGCATGCAAGTTACTTTCCATTGCACGTGTAAAACCGACCTACGACACTTGCAATTCCAATAAACCTGTATGGCCCAAACATAGTCTAGTATCACACAATCACAATTAATTTACCAACTGTAATGGTTCAAAAACTCTGATAAAATCAAAATTACGCCATTGAATGTAACATCAGCTTTCTGTCTACCATTTTTCTATCACTAATATTTTTGACTAAAAACTGCCCTTGAAGACATTTGTCATTAAATGTAACATCATCTTTCGATTGTGCCCTTCATTAAATGTAACATCATCTTTAGATTGTGCCTTTCTTCTCTATCAATTAACAGTTCTGACCGACTGCTCGCTATTATGTTAACATTGTTCTTGCCTGAAAATACTGCTACCATAACAATCCTTGATCTGAGAGCATCCAAATCTTACATTGTTTCTTAAAATTTAAAAAATAATGATGCAGTTAAACAATAATTAGAGTTTGTTTAGAAAACGTTTGTTAATTTATTTATGCACCGGCTTCACAAAATGGCATCAAAAAGTTCCTATGCATAACAAATGAGTGAATTTCATTAAAATGCTCGAAATTACTGATTATTGGCCTTAAATAGCCATTGCAAAATGGCCTCACATATATCTCAACATGTTTTATACCTCATTTTGAAACAAAAAGCCCTCTAATTAAAATGTGGCTGCACCTAAGAGAATGGCCTGTTTTGCTATTGACGATCCATGGCAGCTTCTATGATACCGCTTTAATATGTTGTTCTAGAGAAAATAGTTCCAAATTTTCTTATTTAGACGATGAGTTAACCATATAAATTTAGTAACACTTCATCAATCAATGAGTTAACCATATAATTTTAGTAACACTTCATCAATCAATTATCCATGCTTTCATTGGAGATGTATTTCGATCCCCAAGATTCCTATTTGCAAAAAGAATTGCCTTTGATTTCAAGGCCATTTAAATTCTCATTCAATTGCTATTAGCCTATTTGTACATGGAGAAACAAGGCCGTTGGTTAAGCACTTATTTACAAGATTGTTGTTTGTTTCTTCTCAACAGGACCACTTACTTTCTCCTTTCCTCCTGATTAATAACATCATGGTAATAAAGTAGGACACACATTGGCTGCCCCAGAATGCTGAAAAAGAGCCAGAATATGATATTCCCAACCTGCAAAGTAATGCAATATATCAACTTAATAATATAGACAAAACAAGAATAGATTATGAGAGATTTAAGGCTTCCACAGTTAACAATAATTAAGAAAAAGAAACCGCTCAAAAATTTTCTTTCTCAATAATCATCTATTCTTCCCTATAACTTATAGTAATGCTAATCGCATCTTTTATTTACAGAAAGGAAAACTCGCTCTTGAAGCTAGCAATGATAAAAATACAACATGAAATTAAAGATCAGAGCTTTGGCTTCATAAGTTCATAGCACACTATGAGTTGGAGAAAAGAGGAAATAATTGTACCATTGTGTTCTGAAACTTATTTTGCAAGTAATTTGTTAGCACCACCAGTGGAATCTGTTGCAGAATTTCATCCCAAAATAAGAATCATAAGAACCAATACTTTCAAAACTAATGCAAGGTTCAAGTGTATTTAAATCTTCAAGTTCAGAAGACTGGCTACAATAACAAATTGCTCAAAAACAAACAGACAAACAGTCTCATTGACAAATTAATTGCACTCACAATGGATAATTAAATATTATTAGAATATGCCAGAGAAATGAAAATTTAGAGATTGCATCCAGTAGAAAGAACAGGTCTGGCACTGACGCAGAATGCATTTTGGTAAAAAGTAAATGAGAATTTTTAATTGGAACAACTACAGGCCAGTGAAGCATATTTGCCACAGTAAGTGGGCCTACATGCATTGGTTATAACTTCATTATATTTATCACAAATATAACAATCAGTTTTGTGGTTCTGATTAGGTAAATTGGGATAGGACCCAAACCCTTTACATATCAGCTATCTATGTGGAAGAGAGGGATCTCACAAGCAATGAGACTACCGAGACACAAAAAAGAAAAGAAGAGAGGATCTTACGAGAGGTGAGAAGAACAAAAACATATAGAGAAAGCTTTTGACCGGAGCATAGGACCAGTGGGAAACAAGGGTCCTAACCCCAACAAGAATTGCTCTTTATCGACACAAGAAAGGGGGAGTGAAGAGGACATAGGACCTCTCCTATGTCTACGAACAACAGTCCAAGTGATGCTATCATCCAGGATCCATGAAGGTAGAAGTCTTCATTCTCCACCACATCCTGGTCATAAACCACCACTGGGGGGTATTTGGCACAAGGCAGAGGATGAGAAAACCTTCCAAAAGGATGAACAACAAACCCAGCAACCTGGACAAAACTTTGATGGACAGAGTCAGAAGCCAAAGGAACAGAAGCTCCCCCAGCTCCAGCACCAACAGCCATATCAGAGTCAGCAACCTTTGAAGGGTTGATGAGATCAAAAATACCAACAACAAAAGGAAAACTCTTGACAAGGCACAAAGAATGAGCCCCCAAACCAATCACAGCAGCAGAGAGCAGAGGGACGACAAGAACAGCTCCAGAACCCTACCCTACACCACTCACACCAGAGGAAACAACCACCCCTACACCACATGCTCCAGCAGGAGCAGCAACGGTCACGACAGAGGAAAATGCAGACACTGCAAACTTGGGCAGGAGCATCATTTCGAAAAATCTATTATTATTCAATCAATTTTATTGTTTCAACAATGAGCTTTTTTAAATAATGTTAAAAAGTACATATTAGGAAGGCAACAGAATTTATAGAATAATACTGTTCTGTTCAACTACTACAAACAATATAATTATTGGTCCGCCTTCTTGAAGAAAATGTATATTCTTCCAATGGTCGACAACAGCAATGGCCAGAAAAAATGAAGTCTAGATCCACGATAATATTAGGTGAGGGCCTCTAAGAGTGGCCTGTAACAAAGCATATAAGAGGGTAAAGGTGAAACATGTGTGCAAGATCTCAATGAGATAGACAAAAGGAAAGAGTAGCAAAACCAATTCTCCAATCCAAAACTGCAAGGAGAGAGGCAAAGGCAAGTAGAAAAATAAAAGCAAAAGAAATGTCATCATTGCCCACATATGCAAAGATCCAAAGAACCATTGTGACCATTACAATATAAATGGATGTACCCAAGAGAAATGCTGGAAGTTGCATTTGGAGCTTCATTCGTAGAAACACAAGGAACAAAAGAAGGCCAAGCATCCAAGTTGACTAAGATCATAGGAACCTCTCTCACATCAAAGTCCATGTCAAGACCATAAATATTAATGCAATCCTTGATTCTAGTTCATTAATGAATTTGATCTGGGAAAGATTGGCACCAAAGCATGATTTGAAAATAGAAAACAATCTTAATTGCTACTTGAGATGGATTCGCAAGGATTCCAAAATTGAAAATACAAGTCACAAGAAAAATAAAACATCAGATTTGCCATAACCATTAATTTCCTATGAGTACAATGTAGTACCTCCTAAATGTAGGTGTAGTGATGTTTGGCAGCTCTTTACATATGGTTGTAGCTAGTGTACAATGCCTATTGTAATGTCTCAATAATATGGTTTATCCAAATATGTATTAATTGTTTGTTTGCTTCAGGTAGTAATAAGTGTTAGTTGGTCAATAATTGTGGTACTCATGGCAACTTAAATAGATTGTGTATTGTCAAAGAAAGCAACATAATCTAGTCGGATTGACTCTGGTTCTTGACAGAGCATCTCTGGTCTTCTTCTGTAATAATTTCATGTCCAAATAAATAAATGTTTCTTGCATTTGGCATTTGTCATCTCTATCATTAATTCATGTATTCATTTCATCAGATAGAACAATAAAGAAAGGTATACAGATTCACTCTTCTTGAGAATCAAGAATAAGTGCTGCCTAATCGAGGTTGACAAAGACATTCCTCAACAAGCAAAGGATCTTATTAATGACTTCGCAACAAGCATGAAGGCTCATCAACGCAAAAACAACGTTTCTCTTGTTATATTCAATTTAAAGCAAGAAATGGAATGTTCAAAGTTAAACTTCTAAAAGAAGTTACCCCAAGGAGCACAGACAACAATTGGATGGGCTAATCCTGCAATTGAACAAGCATTGCAAAAACCAAGGAGTTCATGTCCAAAAGGAAAGATGAAGCGGGAGATTCAATTGTTGCCTAAATGTCCATTGTCCAATGTCTGAGAGTAGGAGGAATAGCAAGGTCTGGTTGCTTCTTGTTACTATAAGACAGAAACCTCTTCCATAAATCTATCTTTGAATCTCAATTTTTATCCAATTCTCTATGCCAAATTTCCTTGTCAATTGCATCCTCAATACTCTGATTATAAGAATCGTTATTAGTGTTCCACTTCTTAAAAGTCACCTCTCTTCAATTATATCATTTATACTATAGAATTGAATATATATTTATTATTTATCTTGATTAGCTTATATTCTATTCACAATATACATTCTTCCTTTATATTTATTGTTCAGTAACCATAATCAACCTCTTACACTTTGGGGATTTGTCCTACATTCCATACATAGTCTGGGATTGCAAAATTTGCTAGATCACCTTAAGTTGTGATTTTTTTAATTCTCAGTATCAGCCTTTTATGACGTTAAAGCTACTTGGGGTTTGATGGTTTTGTCAAACTATACCATACGTTATCCTAGTTTAACATCTTTTCCAAGATATGTATAACACATGATATGATAGTTAATCCTACATGGAAATTATAAGATGTAATCCTTCATTAGACATCTCCGAAGCCGAGAAGGTGGGCATCCCCATTTGTCCTACATTTTGTACATGGTTTTGGTTTTGTTTATTAGGCTAAAAGTCCAAAGAACCTCTTGCATAATTCTTCTCTATTTCTGAGCTGGATTCATAATTGAAATAACTTAATTTAAAACACTTGTTTAATGAATAATATATATCAATGTAGAACCCCATTCAAGAGGTGACTGACGGACATAGTGCTCAAGTAAACAATAAGCGGAAATCTCCCCAGTGGATTTCTCAAAATGAATTTAAAAGTAGATTTAGGAGGTGATCTGGAGAGTGGTTGGTCATCTGGGAGACTCTCTGTATTGGTTTGTTTAACCTCTTTTTCCTTGGGATTCAAAACTAATAATGAAGTAGGGTGTAAAGTTGTGGTTTTTGGTCTTGCTATGCTTTCAGGCTTAGGCTTTAGTGTTTTGGTGGAAGGTGATGTGTCCAAATTGGTTTGAGATTCAAGGTTTCAGCAAGATGGCTTACCTGAACTGGAAGTTGTAGATTTGTTTTGGATAAGTGCAAGCTGTCTGCAATGGGTTTGAAAACAAAACCTTTATCAACTATTATAGAGACTGCATTCAAGTTGCCAACTATTTGACTAATGCTGAATGGAATAGTTGCTTTCTCTTGTGTTTATTAGTGACCATTTAGAGTTGTGGATTGGCTTTGATAAATTCATTTTTTGATGTGCGTACCCCTTATGGCATATTGATTGGAATATATATCCTCATGTCTCTCCCCATCTCTCAAGGATTGCTAAATTTGCTAGATAACTTTTGATTGTGGTTTTATTTGTTCTCAGTATCAGCCCTTTATGATATTGAAGCTAACTGGGGTTTAATGGGCTTGTCATACTATATCAAGCATGGCATTGATATCTTCTAGTTTTATGTGCATGAATCAGGATGATTTTATGATTATAATGGCGTTGTCAAATGGTGATATTGTTGCCTTCCCTTTAGGCTGTCGGGTTTGTGGAGTGAGTTTGTAGGATTTTGGGAGCACAAATGTGCATTGATTGGTGATTATTTTGTTGTGTTATCTTGTCGAGGTCTCAATGGAACACAAGTGCCACTCCAATAAGGGCCTGTGACCCATTTCTCAAGGGAAAGGTATTGGATCATTGTCTATGTGTACCTCTACTAGGGTCATTTCTGACAAACCCCCATTAGTTATTGGGATCTCTTGTTATATAAGGAAATTTGATTACAATGAGGGGGTTTGGGAGTGGAGACCATTGTTCCACAAGGTTTGGGAACGTTTCCTTGGGATGACGGGGAAACGCGTTTCGAGGACAGGGGTACTTGGGGCCTAAGTTTGGGAACATTAGGGGAACGGTGGCGGGGGCTGGGGGACTAGTGCTGACATAATGATAATACATATAGTATTAGTATTAGCCCTTGAAAATTTACTATTAGTTTTAAAAAGATAAAGATGTATAACATAATAAATAGAGTCTAGTAGTAATATTCAAGTGACAAATGTCAAAATTGACAATATGAATATCAAAGATGGACATTGCAACGACAATTTTTGGGCTTATTTTCCAAGTGTAGATCTCCAGATTTAAGATGCTGAAGATTCAAAACTGCATTAGTATAAGTTACATAATTTAACAATAGTATCAAATGAGTTGCATATGTAATGTTCTTTTCTTTTACTATATAATGTATTCAGGTCATTTGGGTGCACTGAACCATGAGTGTTTTGTAGTGAAGATAGATCTAGAGAAACCACTCTAGAGATTATCTATGAGATAATCATTTATGGAGTGTGTTTTCAGATCATTATTGCTTTAGAAAAGTGTGAAACTTGTTGCAGTGAAAAGTTGAAACTTGAAACTTGAAAATGACAACCCTAATTTTTTTTTATAGTATAGTAACATTACCTTCAATTCTTTGAACTTCTAAAGTCTCTTTTAATATTTTATAATCTTTAAAAGTAACTTAGGGTTATACTGCTCTAGATTATTTAAGTTATTTTTTTGTTTTTTTAATTTTTTTTACCTTTTCAAAAGGAAACACTTGCAACTTTCTTTGATGTCGAGGGGACATCTAGGCATCTTAGAGACTTCCTGGCGTCCCCTCTGAAGGAAACATCTCTTATTGGCTTGAAATCAGGGGAAATGTCCCCTAGTTGGCGGAGAAACGTGGCAGAGGAGGTGGTGTGACAAAGAGACGTTTTGGAGGCTATGATGTTCTCTTTTTGAACCAGGATTTAATAATAATATATAATTAAGTATAAATAAAAAGATAAATAATAATAATATTATAATAGTACAAGATAATAAATTAATTATAATATAAATAATAATATAAGTATGATATAATATTATAATTATTATAATATTATATAATTAATATACAATATAATTACAAGATAAATAATAATAAGATAAAAATAAATAATAATAATAAATAAATATAAAATATATATTTAATATACGAATATATCTCTATTTAGTTTAATATAAAACATATAGTTTAATTTATAAAATATAAATATATAATTTAATACAATATAAACAATAGTTATAAGAATCAATTAATAACTAGGATGTCCAGTTTGCCCCCCTAGGCCTCCAAACCAGCCATGATATGAATTGGTCTGTGGTTCTGGTCCAGTCCGCCTATGGGTTTGAACAAGGTTCGATCCACAAGGGGGTGGTTCAAACCAGTGCACACCCAGTTTAGACTCGAGTGAATTTTAGAGAACCACGAATGAACTTGGTCCTATTGATGGTCAAAGTCAATGGCCAAGTTTTTCTGCAAATTTAATTAATTTTTGACATCCACAACCCTAAAAAGTGAATTCTAAAGACTTATGTTAGCTTCTAACTTTCATTTGTAGTGTGCAAATAGGTTATTTTCTCTTGAGGTGGAGCAAATAGGTGGTTGAGCAAGAGTTTGGTTGTGCAAGGAGTTGAAAGATTGATTTGTGGATCTTCAGCAAATGTTTGTGACTCATTCCTACACTTGCAAGCTTACAATGTGTGGAAAAGGTAAGTTCTTTTTCCATTTGATTTTGTTTTTGTTTAAGTTTTTAATTTTTTTTTTCATTTCTCTTTCATTGTCCATAAGATCTACCTTTTTTTTTTCATCTCTTGTTTTAATATTCTATGTATAAAATCTCTTACCATAGGAAAATGAACTATAATGGCATCTACCTCTTCCTTCGTAGGCAATACTAAACAAGAATAGAATCCCATTTCGATTCTCCTTTGTGGAAGTGTGTTGATATTGTAAGAGCCCTTTAAGGAGGTGGTGCATTCCATTGGAAACGTTGGGGTTGTGATGTACAACGTGTTAATGTTATGGCCTTTACGGCTAAGATCAACATTATGCCTAATTGTTTATTGCATAAATAAGGACAATTGATAAAATAATAATATAATATATTGGGCAAATATATTTATTATTATTACCATTTAATTAAATCAATATATATATATACAAGTGCGATTTTCTTAATAATAATAAATATAGGATATTTATTGTTATTAATTCAATACTTGGGAGGGCCCAAGTCGGCTACCTCTGGGAGGTAGAGTTTAGACATTAAAACACACACACACACACACATATATATATGGATCGATTCCTTGGAGGTAAGACACACCAAAAACATAATGTACTGTTCTTCCTAGCAAGAATCGATACTTCTTCATTCAGCGATTTTTACTGAGTTTAATGGTGCGATTTTCCTCATTGATTTGAGGATCGAATTATCCAAAGGAGGAGCAGACTAAGGGTGCGAAATTACACCAGCATTGTAGAGCAAATTCATCCACCTTGAAGTATGCATTAAAGGTGCGAAATATATCAACATTTGGAATCAGATTAGCTACTTCATGTCAGATCCGAATCAGAGAATGTAGGGCAGACTTGGCGCAATAAATTACACCAGACTTGGAGCATTACACTGGCTGGTAAAGTTGGACCTGATTGTTCATTGAATTGTGACATCAATTCAAGGACAAGTAAAGCTAAGGATTGGTGCAAGTCATCTTCACATTGGAGGAAAACTGGTACCATCCTTCCACTCTCTTTGTCTACTTTATATGCTATCTTGTTTCAGTTTTAAAAGTCATATATAGATTGCACGTTCCTTACTCAAATCTGAAAACTTCAACAGAAAGGAATAGTTCATATTATCGGGTGGTAGGCCATTTGTGTGGAATCCCTAAAAGAGGAGTCACAAAATGCCCTAGAAAAAAAGATGCACTTATACCAAATGAAACAATATTAAGATATATTGCGGCAGAGCATGAAGCAACAAAAGAGAGAGAAACACACACAAAATACAACCATTGGCAGTAAAACTAAAAAAAGATCAAAGGTAATGAAGCCCCCCTCTACAAATATTGTGATAGAAAACTACCCCTTTTATACTACCTCAGCTGACCTTGATACTGAAATTGAAGCACCCATTACACACAAAAGAAGGGACCATTGGAAACTGCATTTCAAAATAAGAGTCAGGATATTGCTGGCATTGATGTGGCAAGATGCTTATATGCAAATGGGCTTCCTTTTAGTGTTGTTCGCTCCCCATACTAGAAGAAGATGTTGAAAAGTGTCAATGAAGCTCCAAGAGGGTATAAGGGCCCAGGTTATGAGAGTACGGGCCACCTTGTTGGATAGAGAGGTCAAAGGGATTGATGATGCATTGAAGCCTGTAAGGGAAGCCCGTAAGGGATTCATGGATTGAGACAGGGGTATGGATTGTTTCAAATGGGTAAAACGATGCAAGAAATTGTCCCTTGATCAATGTCATTGTGGTGTCCCCTAAAGGGGCAATGTTTTTGAAATCTGTGGATTGTGAGGGGCAAGTAAAAGATGGGTCATTTATTGTTGATATTCTCATCTCTACCATTGTACAAGTGGGAGCTAGAAACGTTGTCCAAGTCATAACGGACAACACAAGGAATTGTAGAGATGTTGGTTTGTTGGTTGAAGAGCGATATCAACATCTCTTTTGGACACCTTGTGCGGTCCATTCACTCAATCTTATGCTACAAAAGATGGGAACAAAATTGGGTGGATCAAAGAGGTGTATGAAGAGGCTGACAAGACTCCAGGAATTTTCAGATTATTCTCACATTTGGAGCTATTGAAGGTAAGTGAACTTGAACTTAAGTTCACCGAGCCCATTATGAGCATGCTTCGATATACTGACATGGATAGGCCTTGCCTTGGAAAGGTCTATGATGGCATAGACTCAATGCTTGAGAAGATCAAGCAAATTGTAAACGAAAAAGAGCAAGATCTCAAGGAGACCTTCTTCAAACAATTGCAAGCAATTGTTGTAAAATGACGGAACAAGATGACCACTACTCTACATTTGTTTGCCTATGCATTGACACCAAAATATTACATCACCCAATATATTGATCTACCAGGAAGGCTGCCACCATATACAGATTTAGAATTGTCTGATGGGTACAAGGCAGCATTTGAAACTCTTTCTTCATGATGATATGCAATATTTGATTACAAATGAGTTCATAGAGTTTGTGAATGCGAGAGGTCTAAGTAATGATGCTCTTTGTCATTGGTTTAGGAAGGATGCTCATAGTTGGTGGTACCTCCATGGCCAAAGATTCCATACGTTGCTGCTCCTTGCAATCAGAATTATATCACAAGTTTTATTTAAAATTTTTTAGTTTACTTCGTCTTCATAATAGCAATTTTTATTTTATAAGATTTATAATTTTATTTTAATTGTTTACTGTCTTGTCTTCATAAGTTGCTAGTTCATCTGCATCAAAAAGAAATTGGAGTACATATTTTTTCATCCACTTAGTAAAGCGCAATAGGTTGCAAGAAAAAGAGCGGAGAACTTGGTAATGCGTATTGCAACTTGCGTCTTGTCTCACACAAGAATAAAGAATACAAAGAAGGGGGAACAAAGATGTGGGATATAAATGCAGAGCTTGTGGACTTGGATGCTTCCACTTCTCAACTTGCACTTGCTGAATTTGAAGATTTTGACACCAATAATGTTATTGGTGCCGTTGATCCCATTGGCCTTAGCACTATTTGTGAATCAACTAATGCCAATGTAGAAGAAGAAGAAGAAGAAGAAGAAGAAGATGATGATGAAGAAGAAGAATATCAATAAATTTTTAATCCATTAGTTGAACTTGAAACAATAATACTTGAACTTGATGTTTTGATTTATCACTTGGCATTTTAATGTTTTGAATCTTTGATGTTAAAATTGAAGTATATGATGCTATGATGGTATGATCATGATATTGATTCATGATGCTATGTTTACAAGTTTATGGTGTTTTTGTTGTTTAAGTGTTTTTATGATACTATGTGACATTCTAATCTTAACTTGTGCTTCTAGGCTGCATAAATATGTAAAGATATATAATTTTTACATGTTTTTGTACTAATGAACCCAAACGTACCTAAACCCCTTTTCAAAAATTTGTTGTACTGGCGAACCGGTTCTTCGAACCCGAACTTGAACTTGAACCCAAACTGGCAACTTAGATTAATAATAGAAAGATATTGGCCACATTTAGAGTTGCAACTATTTATGAATAGGCGTATGAAATTATACATAAGAAAGAAAAATCTTGAGCGTAGAGGAAAGAAAAAAAAGGACATTATAATGCTAGATTGTAGCTTCAAGTTACCTGCGCAAGAGAAACCACAAAGTCTAACGTTTTCATTGGGGAAATACTGAAGTTCGATCCTGACTTAGAATTAGAATCTCATTACAAGAGATCAAACTAATGAGATTGTTGAATTTCCACATAATTAATAACAATGACTGCCTATTCTGTCGACGGTTGTAGAAGAGACCACCTCCCTTATATTTGTTGTGACCATCCGCAAGAGACAATTTATAAATGTTATACTACATACACCATAGAAAAACTACCATCTCTAATCGGTAGGGTGGAACAAAGGACGTAATGGGAGAAATGGAATTCGGGAGCGTCACATCTGCAAGGTTGTAAGGCTTGCTGAAGTTAATGAGCGACATTGATATTGATGTATCATCAAGAAAGTGACGTACCAAGCATACACTTCATGGAATTTGATATCGTTTCCATTGGTATTTATGAGGTCATGGAATGTGTGAAGACAGGATCTGTAGCTCCTTGGCTACCTTGAACATGCCAAACTAGAGATGGTTATCTTCTGTAAGGATTAGTGTAATATTTTGCACATAGCTTTATATGGTTATCTTTTGTAACGATTAGTGTAATATTTTGCACATAGCTTCAGTAGTCACGACACGAAATGTAATCGAGTCTAATATTGTTGTGAGCAATCGATGGCACTAAGGAAGGTGAGTTGTATAATTCGTCAATGACCCATCAAAGGAATTAGTGATGATACATATACCAGGTTGTATTATACTTCATCGTGAGCAAGGAGACTCACAAGCCACTCATAGTGGTTGTGTTTTGACTTGAAGAGTTTGACATATTGGTGGACATCTCAGAATCAATAACCATTTGCATGTTAGAGGAGTACATATATTGTTGTGATCATCTATTTGAGGAGTTTATACAAGGTCAGATACTTCATAATTTCTCTTAACTATAGCTTCCATTCTTGCGTCGAAATCATGTATCCAATTATCTATTTATTATAACCAAACTGTTTTGGCCAAGTTCTTTGTAAGGATAAAAAGGAAAAAATGTTGTAATATTCCATTATGGACATTTCAACAACATCAAAGCATTGCAAACTGACAATTATATCTCTTAGTTCCAACAAGGGACATTACAGATGCATCCCCTTGTCCTCGAAATGTCCCCATCTCAAAAACTCCATGATTTTTTATTCATTTATTTATTTTTTGGGGGGGAGGGACACGTCCCTTTGGAACATTGGTGGACACCAGAATCAACAACTTAGACAATTCTCTTTTTTTACTATCATAATATCATTAATCAATGATCTATCATACTATTCGTATCAAAGATTCAAATGTTATTAATATAAAATACAATACAACTTCAACTTCACATACGAAAGGTAGAGGACAAATCAAAGGAGCTCATTGATTTGAATGATATTGATCCTTAAAGTGATTGGACAATGCAAGATGAGGAGACCCCATTATTTATTGCAGACGAGATTCTTGATTTTGAGATGCAGCAATGGAGGATATGGTTGTAGCAAAAGGAGCTACTAGATTGCCATGACATTGATGAGGCAAAGTAGTCATTTCCATTTAGTAGCAAGATGGAGGTTGAGTCGAAGCCACAAACACAACCTTCAATGTTGAGTGGGGAGCTAAAACTGAAAGCAAGGATTAAAGCCTCTCCCCAAGTTTCACTAGACTATGGAAGAGGAAGATGTAAAATGTTGTAATACGTAATTTATGAATTATGAAAATGATTTCAAATTTCATAATTTCAAAGGTAATCATCATAAATTCATAACTGTTTGCCCGCTGGGGTAAACTTAGTATTGCACAAACATAGTACAAGAAATATAATAAATACAGAATATATTAGAGAACAATAGATGCTTTCATTAATTATTCCAGACTGGCAAGTACATTTACATTGTACGGATACTACCATCATATCTCACGTGTCCATCCTCCGAGAGGGTATATAAACTACCTGAAGGGCCATGACCGAAACGTCGTGACGTAACTGTCTAACCTCTCAGTCACTAACGACCGATGCTAACATAATACTTTATTTATATAATAACCGGTACATTCAAATATCTTGACATCATCCCCCCCCCCCAAAAAATAAGTCGTCTCCGACGACTTACAACAATAGGGAGATAAAATACACTACATAGAATAAGAAAATCACTGAAGAGAAGGGGTGGAGGGGCAGCCCTGAAAAAGCTGAAGTGCCACCCTCCCCATGCCTACACCAAACGTGTCTCCAAAACATACTTTTCAACTGTAGCCTCCACTAACTCTTGTTCAACCAATACTGTCTTCCAACTCCTGGGTACGCTAAACCAAGTATCCCTCTATTACCTCCAACCGGGTGGTCAGCTCCTCCTGAGTTCTCTATGCATCCACCAAGACAGCCTCACGTCCAGCAAACACCTACTCCGAGTGCCTCAAAGCATAGTACCCCTCTCGAAAGGCTTGCTCCAATGCTCTCTCCACTTCTGGCATCCTGCAGTAGCTCCAGGTCTCATCAACTGGTCACACTCCCCAAAGGCTGATAACTGAACTGACTGGGGGTCTAGGGGGCAGCGCCCCCGCCGCCAAGACCAAATTAGCACCCTCAAACCCACACAGAAGTCTATGGAACACACCATTTTTGTGATTTTCTTCTAATCCCATACTCTTTTTTGCAAATCGCTTATGTTTTCCTCACTACCTGCTTATGTCCTTCCCTTCGGTACCATACGTTATTCATTGTGAACTATTTTGATTTGTCATCGTTTTTTTTTTTTTGAACCTTCTCGCTACTACCAATCCTTGCCGTCAATAATTGTCTTCTCTTCCTCTGTCGTACGATTTTTTTGTTATGTTTTTTGCTAGCTTCTGTACGACATCTTTTACCCATTACTTTCTTTCCGTATGGTATTTTAATATTCTCCTTGATGCCGTATGGTGGTACCCAATATATCTTTGTTCCCTGCATCAATGCCCGTACAAGCTGCCACTCGTCTCAGTTGGTATTGTTCCTTCTTGTCGTACAGTTTTCCTCATGTACCGTATGGTCTTCCTTTCATTGCGTCAATTCATTGCGTCAAGTTGTATGCCGTACCACCTGCCTTGTCGTACAAACTTGATACTTTGCATACCGTACGAAACTCCACGTTTCAACTCCCTTGAACGCCATATGGTAATACTATATTATGCTTTCCGTCGTACGACGATTTGGCCGTATGGGCTTTGTACACCGTATGGTGGCTTTTGCTTGTTGCTGGCTTTCGACAATACGGTCGTACGGTGCCTTTTTTAAAAAAATGCGATGAACTTTCGAATGTCGTACAGTAATCTTCCTCCCAAGGCCGTACAATGAATTTGACCATGCTTTTCCGTTCGTCATACGGTGCCTTGGCTGTACGGACTTAATGTGCCGTACGGTCAAACACCGTATGGTGAGGTTTCGGCTTTTTTGAGTTTTTCCTTTTTTTTTTCTTCTCTTTTTTTTTTTTAAAAGTTTTTTTTTTCCATTGTACAGTTGTGCAGAGCCGTATGGTTTTTTTTTTTCTCAATTTACCGTCTGGAGGCTTCTCTAGTTGCCCGTAGGGACAGCTCTCGGGTCGCTTGCCTAACCACTAGAGTCCATTTCCATCCTCTCAATTGCTTTGTCCCTCCTCTCGGGTCCATTCTCTCCGGGTAAGGTTTCAATTTGGACCCGTTGATGGCCTCATGTATCCGCAATTTGTCGAGTCCACAACTTGACAGCCCCGTCGTAGCCGACTTCTCGAAAATTTCCTGGCTTAATCTCACTGTGCAGTCATTCCCTCAAGCTTTCCTTGTCGCTGAGTCTATTTTCAATGGCCATCCAAAGGCTTGGAACCATAAATTCTACAAGAACCCCGGTCTCTTGCTCGTACATAAGAAGCAGAAGGAGAATCAAGATTTTGAACGTTGCGGTCTTCCACACAGGATTCCAATCGTCGCTGACAAGAATGATCTTAGGTTCCTCTTCCTTGCCCCGATTCATTGCTCTGACAGACGGCTCCTTATATTTCATGGGGTTTTGCTCATCAAATTTATGTATCGGGACTTCGCTTACTTTCGCATTCCCTTCGTTGTATTCACCGTACTCGGAGGGAAATGTTTCCGGCACTTCCTCAATACTTAGTACATTGCATGTTGGTCGGAAGAGTTTGTAATCCTCTATTTGCCAGTGGAAGAGACCGTTTAGTGAATTTGCATCATCTTCTGCGTATTCTCCCAATCTTAGCACGCCTTCCATTTCGTCCCTTCATCCCTTCGATCGTTTTCTCCTTCGGAATCAGATTCAAAGGAGGAAGCTATCTCCTCACTCACCAAATGGGTACGAAGATCAATTGTGAACTTTTTTCCTCCACTCTCCATCGAAAGGGTATTTCTTTTCCAATTATGGTTTGCTTTGGCTGTTACTAACCATCCTGTACCCAGTATGGCATCATAGCCTTTCCGCTTCAGTGGAATGACAACAAAGTCGAGTACAAATAGTTGTGTACCGACCGTGACTAGTTGTGCCATCAACGTCCCGAGGGGTTTGATACCCTGCTGATCGGCGCCTAATAAGTTGAAGGTTGGTGGCCACAAGGTGGGCTTTCCTAGTTTTTTACATGTTGCCTCTGGAAGGACGTTCACTCCTGACCCTCCGTCCATTATAGTGTCTGTTAGGATGGTGCCAAGGATGCCCATCTCGACGACTGTCGGGTACCTTCTGTTGTTTATAGCAAGTATCATCGGGTTCGTTGCGGACCCGCCGGGGATGTCCGTACATGTGGTATTTGACTACGTGGCCAAGTTTCCCAACAATGTCGTTCCCAAGTGAGGCATGGTGTGCAGGAGGTCTTGGAGTTTCACCGGTACCTCTAATTGTAACATTTGTCTCAGAATATTTTGTTCTGCCTCCCTCCAGCTTGAGGTGGTAGCCATCTCCCATCTTTCTTTTGGTGCTTTCATCGCCTTCTCTATTTCTTCCTTATCCGCCCGTGTCGCTTGTTTTGTTTGTGACCATATGATGGCTAGTACCCCCTCATCACTTCTCATTCCCTCGATGTTGAGCAAGTTGACCCTAGATTTTGGGCAGTTGGCATCCTTGTGGTTGCCAGGACCACACCAGCGGCAAAGCTTCTGCGGGGTTCGCCCTTGTCATAGTCCCTTGCAAAGTGGCCCCATTGATTGCAAGCTCGGCACTGGATCATCGGCCGACCCTTGGAGTCATATTGTATTCGACTCATGTTGGTGTTGTTATTGCCCCTTCCGCCACCTGGTCGGTTGCCTCCATACCCGCCGAAGGATGCGTTATTGTTAGTCTCTACCCCCGATGTAGATGGTTGCTCTTGGGTAAATAGCACTTGTTGATTCCTCACCTTCATGTTGTATGGGCATTCCTTGGTGGAATGGCCCATGATCTGACAAATGTCACAAAATGCCATTTTGGGACACGACCCCTTTGTATGGCCGCTCGCCTTGCAGTCTGTACACCAAATGTCAACTTCCCCTTTGCTGGTACCCCCCTTTCATGGTCTTGAATTCCTTCATCATTCTCTCCATGTCTTTTTGGAGTGCCCTGACTTTTCCCTTCGACTCACCATCACTGCCACTGTCATCGTTCGAAGTGTCATCTTCATCGAAAGAGGACTTGCTTCTTTTCTTTTTGGAGGTCTTCTGTTCGCTCTCCAAGTCCATCGCCCGGTTATAGGCGTCTACGTATGAAGTGGGGGGCACTATCTTCATTTTCCTCCGTAGGTTAGATTTCAGACCCTCTACGAACCATCTTTTCTTCAGGCCATCCGATGGCTGGCTATCCATTTTTCCAACTAACTCTTTCAATTGGCGACTGTAAGCCTGCATAGTCTCTTTCTTACCTTGTTTGGTATCGTATATCTCGGAAACAATTTCATTGTCATCCCTCAGGAGCTGAAACTCCTTCTGAAATTCTGTCTTGAGTTCGTCCCAAGTGGTCACCTTTGTTTTGTCCACATCAGAGTACCAGTCGATGGCTACCCCTCTCAGTGTGGCCGAAAACTGTTTTACCCATTCTGTGTGGTCGGCGACTCCATTCGCCGACCAGATTGTCTCGCACATACAACAATGCCGTATTGGATCTTCCTTCCCATTGCCATGGAATTTTGGTAGCTTTTCTTTGTTAGTCACCATATTTACTTTTCTAGGTGCCGACTGTGTTTGCAGCACTGGTTGTATTACAGGCTGGTATGGTACTGCCGGCGTCGGTCCTCCGGAATTGTTCGGTACCGTACCGCTTGATGTCCCCGAACTACTGGAACTGTCTAAGCTTGGTGGGTTACTGTGATCCCCGTGCCCCTCTGTCACTTCGACACTCTCGGCGGCAGTGGTATCCTGAGCCTCCCTCCGTGCGGCTTCCTCTTCTTCCTTCCTTCGGGCTTCTCTTGTTTCCGTCAGTGGGGTTAACGTTAAGGACCCAAACAAGCTCCTTGTTTCCTCTAGGCAGTCCTCGTCACTTCTTCCGACCTCTCGGTTAGATTCCTCCAGACGCTCATCTTCACTTACTCCCTTCGGTAGTCCTTCAGCGCGTCTTCTGAATCTCACCCTTCGCTCGGTTTGCTGCTGTGCGAGTACAACAATTCTAGCGGCTTGTTCTTCTTCGAGTTCCTTCTTTAAATTTCTATTTTTATTCAATTGATTAGGCATAAATTCTATTCAATGATTCTGTCCTCATTTGTCCTCACATTGATATTCTCGTCCAATGGTATTCCCATCCGTCCACTCATACCGTCACTTGCCAGATTCGTTTGGCAACGACGCCAGATGTTCGCCTGCTGGGGTAAACTTAGTATTGCACAGACATAGTACAAGAAATATAATAAATACAGAATATATCAGAGAACAATAGATGCTTTCATTAATTATTCCAAACTGGCAAGTACATTTACATCGTACGAATACTACCATCATATCTCCCGTGTCCATCCTTCGAGAGGGTATATAAACTACCCAAAGGGCCACGACCGAAACGTCGTGACGTAACTGTCTAACCTCTCGATCACTAACGACCGATGCTAACATAATACTTTATTAATATAATAACTGGTACATTCAAATATCCCGACAACAATAACAATTGCCAACTTGTTAATATTATGGCCTTTACGACTAAGATCAACATTATGCCTAGTTGTTTAACGCATAAATAAGGACAATTGATAAAATAATAATATAATATATTGGGTAAATATATTTATTATTATTACCCTTTAATTAAATTAATATATATGTGGAAGTACAATTTTATAATAATAAATAATATGGCATTTATTATTTTTATTATAAATAAAAGAATTTACTTGGGAGGGCCCAAGTCGGCCACCTTGAGGTGGAAGAGTTTATTTAATGATGCTCATATATATTGGAGTTTTTGATGAAGGACAAACATATCAAAAACATAACATGCGAATGTCCTCTTCATCAATGCTTGGAGTGAATTAATATGCAAATTCAGTTAGCATCTTATGGAGCGAATCAAACCAGCATTGGTGATGATAATCATCCGCACTAATAGTGAATTAGTTCTGCCCTTATAGTGTGATCTATACATACAAATAAGGCTTGAAATCTGGGCGGATTTGTCTATTGATGAGGTGCAGATCTAGGGCAAATCTAGTGTGATCTAGGGCAGATATAGTGCGATCTATACATTCAACGAACTAGGGCTGATCTGAAGCAATCCTAAGATCAGATTGGTGGCAAATTTGGAGAAGACCTTGATAGTGAATTAAAGAGCAGATTGGAGGCTCCTAAGAGCAGAAAATTAGGGCAGAATTGGCGCAGCACTAGAAGAGTGAATTGAAGACCTTCAAGTGCTGATTCATAACAGTCATTGAGGGAAACATTGGAGAACTAATTTGAAGAATACAAGTACAGATTTGAAGCCAACAAAATGATAAATTCAGACCTTCAAATCCGGGTATTATCTTTCTTTACTTGAGAATATTTATTATATCCTATGTCTTAGTAATTGAAAGACCTCTATAGATTGTATATTCCTTGCTATAATCTGAAAATACTAACACAGATAACTATTGTATCAGGATTATGCATAGAGATGGATACATATTGTCATTGAATTTTGGGAAAAAATGTGTTTTTAAAGAAACTTAAGCAATTTTTGAAGTTACGAAGTTTTTTGCCAAGATTTTTTGAAGTCATAAATTTTGGATTTGTTAAGTCAGCCTGCCAACTATGTTTTAAACAAATCTATGACTTGTGCTGAAGTTTAGATGTTAGATACATATTTTTCAGTTAGTATGAAGAAGAGGCTATAAAATTAGTAACCCTTCAATTGAAAGGCCTAACCCGCAAGTGGTGGTAACATGGATTAATTATCCAAGGGCATAATCTCATTTACACATATAATGATTTCAATCAAACTCTAATTGAAAGGTTTGACGAAAAAGACTCTAAGATCCATTCAAGGAGTTGGCTCAACTGAAGCAATGCAACACAATGGGCAGTTATGTGACAAAGAACTAAAGATTATCAATGATGGTTCCTAATATCTTCAGAGGGAGGTTTACTATTCCTTTTATGAATGTCTCTATGTGTAGAATTTTGGTGCATTGTCCCAAGGATGCCAAGGGGATTGGGACATTGGCTGGGCGCTGAAGGGGGTAGGAATTAAGAGGAGGGGATTAAAGGCACCTCCCCCTGCATTACATAGAAGTATAGTGAATCATTTACATGTTTATGACTGCGATACATGGGAAAACTTAGGATGCATCCATAGAATGACATCCACAGGGCTTGCCATCTCTTGTATGGTTGGTGAAGGTGGACATCCTTTGACTGTCCCAGTGATAGTTTACATCTCATTGCCCATCATTAAACTTTTTTAAATAAAAAAGATTTTAAAATGTTTTGGGACCAATTATTCACCACCACCAAAAATAATGTAAATAGTAAGGCATTGCTTATAAGGAATTATATATAATCAAAGACTGAGAAAATCCAAAATGTCATACTGGTTGCAGAAAATTTAGGTACAATAAATGCATGAATAATATCAATATATTCCAAAACAATATTGCAACAAGCGTTGCATAAAGAAAAATGGATAGAATCAAACTATAATAATCAGACCAAATGAACTGTAACATGAACATCATGCAACAAATAGAACTTGCGCAAATGGATCCAGAGCAACTCTCTTCCCATTTAGGAACAAGAAACTAAGATTGTGAGATTGTAATCTTGTTGATGTATCTTTGCTAACAAATATAATTCAATACAATCGTGTGTGTCTGTCATCTCCTACTGTTCCCCAAAAATAAGTCCCTTGGACTGCTGTCCCCAAAATGTGTCCTGGAATTCCCTCTCATCCCAGTCCCCACCATGAAACATAGTTATCCTCTCTTGGATCAACTCTACATTTCATATAATCCAACTCTACATACTCATATGAACTATGCTATGATAATATGATGCATGAAAATAGCATTTTACATGACATTCAATAGCTATGCACTTTCATAGTCAAGATGTTCTTTGTTACTATAGAACTTGCAGATAATATGATTTCAGGTTTCCTGGTTAGTTTTGGGCTTCCCCATAAACCTTTTGAATGATCTTGGTCTTTTCCTGGTTATTGAACCATCAGGTATGATAGGTGGTATAATCTTTGGAAAGTAACAAGTAAATATACACATTTCAGTAAAAAATAACCTTTTAAGATGCACGGCAGAATAATCATGATGCAGAAACATTACCTGAAACATTATTCCCAAGAAAGCCCATGACCTGAACATGTGACAAGGCACTGCAATGCACAGCTGTCAACCACAAGAGAGAAATCACCATGTTATAAATTGTTCACGATTTGTATGAACTGAAAATGAAAAAAATGCAATAAATTATAGGGTTGTATCCAACAACACATATCACATATAGAATATTTCTATTGCATACAGATGTAGCATTATCAGGGTCATCTATAACAGTAGCTAAAATGTACAAGGCAACTAATGGTATTACAGTACAGAATGATTAATTAGACTTGATGTCTGCATCAAAACAGCAAGTAGAGAATAATATTTTTTGTTGTTTCTCCATGTAACTATCTTCAGAACTGAAATCTTCAGTGGTGTGAATTAACCATATAGAAAAAAAAGATATAGCAAACAACACAGTGTTCATATCAGTCCTTGAAATATATACAAGTGTGCAACTGCAGCATTTTATTACATTAGGATAAACTAGGTTTTATTTAATTGAGTGCCAGTACCATATCTTTAAATTTTCTATTGTAGAGCTGGAGATAATGCAACTAAAAAATGCTTCACATACCTCATGAAACACAGCTGAGATAAAAAAGGAAATGATGATGGAAGCCTTCTGCACTCATGAAAACATTATAAAATTGATATTAAATAAAAGGAACTGTGAGTTTTCAATAAGGCAACAACCCCACAAGCAAATTTTCTCAGGACTCCTTCAAAGAAGAACATAACCTTCTGAATTCAAAGAAAATAAATAGTGCAAAGTATCCAAAAGCTCATAGAAATGCAGTATTCTGAGATGCCACCAACAAATGCTATTATGAGGTAAACCACACAAACTACTAACTAACCTTTGACATTCCTCGGCGTAAACAAGGGAAATAGATGTGGCGAACCATCCACTTATGAACAGGCTGTAATAAGAGAAGAAATTGACTTAATTTATATTTAGAGAATTGCAAAGATCCTCAGCATGTATTATCTTTTAATATTGAATGCTTTACTTCAAAAGCTTCAAACAGTTAGAAGTTTTAATCATTGAATAAAACATCTTATTTTCAAAACATGCTATTAAAAGATATGTAATTTTAATTTGCAAGAAACATACAGAGTTAACTGTGTTAGACAAAATGAAAGCTAAAACAACCATTAAATGACCATACTTCCGATATGAGTTCACAATCAATCAAGATATCAAGAATAAACAATTGAAAGAAAATTATTGAGACTCAATTTCAGTGGACCTCTTTTAGGTTCCAATGAAAGATTGAGCAAAACAGTTAAAATACAAGGAAAAAAATGAAAACTAATACCACTCATGTATGTTTGCCATTTCTTTTGATTGCAGAATATTTGAAATTAGGAAAAATCCGAACTTCATGCTTCATATTGGCGGAATGTTGCGACTTAGGCTATATGAATGTTTCCTAAGTCATTGCTGATATCCTCTTAATCTGGTCAGTCCATTTTAATAATCACTTCTATTTTATTTTTTATTTTCTTTTATTCTGGGTCGGCCCTATTTATTCAGTTGCCTAGGTATTATCATTTATAAGTGCATAATGTGATCTGTTCTTGGTTCGGGGGCATGACACAATAGCATACAAGAGAAAACATCACATTGCAAAGAAACAGATTAAAAATTTCAAATTGCAACTTTTTTCTACTAATATGTTCTTGAATCCGAGGAAACAAATTACCATATTCCACAATCTCCAATACTGAAATGACCAGAAGGCGAAAATGTCGTTCTCCACAGAACACAAACAAATAAAACCAAGAAATCAGTCCAATGATCAAGTGCTGCTTTAAATATGAATTAGGCTATAGTAGGTAGCTGTTTCTTATGTAAGAAAATACAAACAGAATGCTTGAAGAGCCTATTTTCAAAAACTCTTCAGCAGGGAAAATCAAATGACCTCATCCACAGTCTTTGCATTCCACCAATCTTTGTAAAATTCGCGATCCCCAAATCGCAGCAACTCCGCAACGATATTAAGCCTGGGAAAGATGTCACATGAACAATCACAACAAACATTTAATAAACTAGCATTCGATAAAATGTCATCTAAATAAAATACAGATACTAGGTCATATTTAACAATTTCATAAAATTGAAATAACAGTTGCAGATGATTGAGAAAATGAATTTCAGAGCATCTGGAGCTCTTAAAATGTTTCCAACGGATATAAAAAGAAAAAAAAGTTTGCACACTTGTGTCTGAATTTGAACTAAAAAACTTGATTGAATGCCTAAGTTACCAGGTTCCTGAAGAGCACACGATTATACTAAGAGGGGGGGTGAATCAGTATAATAATGATTTTTCAATTTAAAGATTTTTATTCAAAAATAACTTCAATTACTCAAACAAACAATTATGCACATGAACACAATATTTACGTGGAAACCCAATATGGGAGAAAACCACAAAATAATTTGGTTTTATATAATATTGTTCTTTTACAATGTTTTGTAGGCACCAACCTACTAGAGGCTCCAACCCCTATGTTTATGAGCACCGACTCACTGGAAGCACCAACTCTCACACTTCGCAGGCACCGACCTACTGGAAGCACCAACTCCCTCTGTCTGAATTCTGAGCACCAACTCACTGTATACAAACTTTTCTTCCACCTTGACAATGTTGCTATCTTCAACTGATGATGGACATTATAATCTCTTCATACAAGCCTGTCCTTAATTTCTTCATATAATTCTGCCTTGAATGCACTTATCCTTTTCTCAAATCTGCACTTTTATTCTTTCATATCTGCATATGTTATCCTTTAAAATCTGCACTTAATTCTCTATATACTTCTTCATATTATATCTCTGATAGTTCATATGATATATTTTATCATACTCATCACTCACACATATTCTTTTCACTATACATTCTCCCTCATTTTCACTCACTTTTACTTTAATTTTTATCTCTATATATATTTCTTATTTCAAAGAAACAATATGACCTTTTATGAAAGTTGTGACCTTTCATATACGAACGGGTGCATCTTTTAAAAATGTTATTATCTTTAATTTATTTACCTTGCATTAATTAACGCTGTTAATAATAATATTGATCGGCTTTTATTTGATACCGCCGATACTCCATTTCCATACCCGCAAATCATATCTTATCGAACATCTTGTCTTTTTTTGAAGATAATTAAAACCGTAGAATCCCCCTTTTTTTTTAACTGCAAATCCCAAATATCGCAATTTAAACATTTATTGCTTTGTTTATATTTAAATGCCTTCACCACTTATCGGTTCACTGTTCTGCATATTAAATATCGCTATTTATCATATAGTATTTGCTGTATTTATGTACTGCTGTATATCAGAGGTCTTGGACTTAATACAGTCTCCTCTTTTTGATATCTTCGATATTCGATACCGTCTCCTGTATCTCCTGTATATTATATACCAAAGGTATCGCAAAACGTATAGTATAACTGAATACGTATGTTAGTTGTCTCCTTTCTTTTGATGCAATGGACCATCGCTGTTTCCTGTATCTTCCTTATGCCGTGTATATTTCTGTACTCGTATACCTTAGATACCTTCATGCTGTTTGTATTATATGTGCTGTTGGCTGCCGTTCAAACTCTATTTCAATATATTTCGTCTGATGTGGTCTGTGTTTGCTGTTGTATAGACCAGACTTAAACATTACTAGCCGCTACTTTGGAAACATGTCACTGCCTTCAAATATACTATTACAGTCATATGTCTTCTTTAGTGGGCTACATATACAATTTGGTATTGCTCGAAACATCCGTTCAATGCAACATTCAATACCTCCTTTGTCTACTGCCGTCTATGTCTTTACCGGAAAAACATTATCATTGTTTGACTATGCCGACCATAGTCTTTGTATTAATAATACAAACTTGCATAGATTTGTTCATCTTCCATAACCGACGGTGTCTCTGTGCGGCTGATGTATCATTGATTGTGATGACTGTCAACATATTAATCTTTCAACATTAATCCATGGTATCATGTCAAACATTTGCTTATTAATTTAGGCAACGCCTGGCTTTGTATTGTGTTTGACAAATGGCTTTATAACATCTTCACGGAACACTCTTTATGGAACATCTTAACCTTATTCAGACTTGCACAACTCATTACTGTTGGGTTAATAATTCAGGCACACATGTCATAGCTACATGCTGGAATACTGACATCAATGACAATTATTTATCAGTAAATTGCAACGGCTCTTCGAATGTCCTTTGTACTAATGGATTTCTGTGCTAGTACTTTATGATGTTTATACATACTGTATATTTCAAAATGTCTTCATTGTTGTATATAGTATTCAACCAATGTTTCATATAACAACCGCTGTTGCCTTCCTATCAGCACTCTCTGTGTTCATATTGCTGTGTACCTTCATACTACATCGTATATCTCAGATATGCCGTGTAAATGTATGTATGCTGTATGCTTCATTAGAATTCTGTCTAATGAATATAGATAAAGTGGACATATATTGTATCTACCCATGTCCTTGACTTTGACATCAATGACAATTTTTCCATCAGTTCCTTGGTTTAAGCCAGGCTTCTGGTACAGTTGCAATCCTGGTACCATTTCTGGGCCGGTTCTCCCTGGGTTCTCTGTGGGAAGGACCCGGGCAGAACCCAGGGAGAACCCAAAGGGACCCATGGCTGTGGGCGATAAAAAATGGGAGCAGTTTGAATATCAGATAATCATATTGGACATAATGATAAAAATGATGGATTTTTATTTTTTTCCTAAATCAGCTAGCTGATGACCAATCTTATGTTTATCATTTTATATAAGAAACAACATAGGAAAATACTTATTGTTACAAGGAGTAATAATTGTTTTAGATAAATAAGTGGAGGTTTATGTAAGATGTTAACTGGCTTGGAAATATCTGCTACATAAATGATTTGTCTTTGAATTCAAAGTCTCATAATCCACTTGCTGGACATACTAGGTGACTTCTAATAGCTGATCTCACCAGTGGACCATGAGCTAAATGCCTGAAGAACATGGGCCTAGCAAATAATTACATAATTGGAAAAGTAAGTATATATGCACTACATGGTTCCACTGATCTTTGACCATGTTCTTTATTATTAATTGTTTCTCAAGCTAGAGTTGAATTGAGGCTGCTTCTGCCCTCACTCTCCAAACTTTAGATTTTTAGTATAACAGAAGCTCACCATAGTTTTCAGACAGAATTTAGTCTAGTTTATATCAGCTTGCACAAAAAACTGTGTTGAACTCAAGTTAACCTCAAGATAACAAAGGCTACTTTATAGACTTCATAGCAATATTTGACACGAGAAGAGAAGCATGTTCTCCAAGAAGGTACGTGGTTTAAAAATAAAACATATTATTATTCCATTTAGATTTAGAATATGACATGATCATGGCTATCTAGCAAAGATTTGTTGAAAGTTGAAACCAGCAACTCCAGCAATATAATGTATACAGCTGTGACTTATTATTATTATATGTTTGGAGTTTTCAACCAATAATGAATGAACATGGATGAATCTATGATATATATAAATTTATAATATATATATATGCCAAACCAGAACCGATGCAAAAAATTTTTTTGCCAAACCTGCAAACCTGAATCTGAACCTGTATCAGAACTAGGATTGGTAACTTAGTTAAATGCAGATAATCATTAGATGCGGAAGAAGATAAATAAATCACATAAATAAAATTCATTAATTACCAGTGTAACATGGGGACTCGCACCCCCCCCCCCCCCCAAAACCCCCAAGTACCGGGTGCGAGACATCCCCGGGACGGGTACTCCACGCACCCGAGCACCCCCACCGATGGCAGAGCTCAGCCGCACTCCAGCCGCACCCCAGCCGCACCGATCGGGTTCTGGGGGTCTTGGGTGCGGGGGTTGAAAACATATTTGATATTTTAATTTCATATTACTATGTTTAAATGATTATCATTATGTTACTATGTCAAAAACTTGAATGTTTAATAGTTCTAGTTCGTGTATTTCAATTTGGTATGTAACTTAGTAGTTCAATTTGGTATGTTAAATGAAACATCTTTTCATAATTAAGTTATTAACATTCCAAGTTATATATGTATAGTATGAAGTTCCCCCCCTCCCCCCCAACCCACATACCCCCCCGCCGTACCCCCGCTGTCCCCCCGCCGTCCCGAAATTGAGGCCCTTTTTCTTCCCGCACCCAAAACTCGTCCCGGCGTCCCCCCGTCCCGACATACCCGCATACCCATGTTTCACTGTTAATTACGTAAGCTGATTACTACAGGATGGCATGCACCTACGCACATGACCTGAGGCAGTTAATGACTTGTCTTCTCCTTACTGGAGAGTGTAATTTAAGTCAAGATGGCAGAAAGTTGAAACAGAGAACTCGTCAACATAGAAAGTGCTAGTTCAATGTCCATGAAAGCCAACCAAATCAATCTAGGTTTCAAATGGCAGGAATAACTAGAACTTAACCATGCAAATAGTTTCTACAACACTAGAATTTTAGAAGCCTACAAGAACACAGCATTCAAGTCAGTATTTCAAAAGTTCCATTCATTTTTACAGTTGATCTGGAAATGCCTGTGGCTCTCTCCCACAATAAAATGAAAGATGAAGTCTATCCTTGCTGTTTCTCCATTCCTGGTTAAATAAAGTGTTTGATCTTTTGTTCTCTGACTTTTGTCACTAGTTTCTAGCACCTGGAAAGCACTCCTGTACTGTCTATGTACAGTGACCTATTTTTCTATTTTCAGTCTGAATATGAAACCCAGACATGTAAAAGTCCCTCTCCCTATAGTTTACTTGTAGTATAATAGAGGGAAAGGAATTTTTCTGTGCAGCATTATCTTTAGAACTGCTCTCTATGAGGAAATATAGACTGAACCATTAGCTTTTAATGGCGAAATCAGACTCTGAAAAAAGGAATATATTATATAAAATGGTAGAAATATAAATGACATACACAGTAAGTTCAACTTTAATGCATGTCCTTAGTTTTGTAGTTGTGATATAAAAGTTAAAACAGGGAATTCTCACAAAGGACACCCAAATTCAAATCCCTTTTAGCTTTGAAGTGTCTGCCACAATAATTCAATGAAAACTTCGAAGCATGTGAATGTTGATTTTTCGACGTGACCAAGGATTCAGGGCCCCAGTTTGTGTCGCTAATAGCCCTGCACCCCAGTTATAGCCCAGGTTTACAGATTGAAATAGAACTTCTATATTTTTCATGCCTGCTATTATTTTATGAACTTTCATGCAAACAATGTCTATAAGGTCTCTGCATTAACCCTCATTACTCCAAAAATGAAATTATAAGCCATCATTGTGCACAAAAGCACTACATGACAGCCATGAAAAAGGATCAGCAAGTCAGGTTTTACTGAAGAAAAGAACATGGATAATTACACTTCTCCATAAGAAAATACAAAACCAATTTATCATTAAAAATTTGAAGAAAGAAAAAGTGGTTGTTTGTAAGCATACCAGAGGTGAAAGAAGCAGTAAAACATGCACAGCCACACATATAAAGTAGGAACGGACAACTTCAATACCCTTTCAATAGCATAAAGAAAGTTTCCGTTGAAAGGATGCTGTGAATTCTTTATAGTTGGATTCATATACTGCATGAAAATTCATTGCAAGTCCAATAGACAATAAGAATTTTTATGTAAGTGCAAAATGGCAAGCAAATATAACCAAGGAAAAAGAGACGAATTATGAACATGAAGAAGCATACTTGTTCCACAATGAAGCCCATCACTCCTGTGAATATGACCAATTTTCCAAGCTGACGAAGAACCCAGCCCTTGCGAATATTTGCAGTGCGAGGGTAACTTGTCTGCAAGAGTGAATAATATATACATCAATAAATGAATTAAACAACATTCCCAAAACCATGTTTTGTTTTAAAAGCATTGAGTGAAATGCATATTAAAATTTAGTTGCATGACAAATAGGCTAACAGTTGCTAGCCAACAAAGCAAAACCATATAATAATCTCAAAAATATACCAGATCGAATATGCATAATATTGTTCAGTATCTATGGAAAACAAATTACTAGATTTATGTTTTAGTGACTAGTCCTTAGTCTTAGTGTTACTGTCTAAGACATGTTTCGTCTACCTAGGATTGGCCAATGGTTAAATCACAAGTTAGGCACACTTTCCATTCCCAAGTTTATTATATGTTATATTGTTGACTTTTAGAACATACTTATAGTGTTATTATCCAGGTCATGTTTTGTTGACCCAGGATTAATGAAGCATTAAATCACAGGTTAGGTAGGGTTTCATTTTCATTGAATAAATAGTGAGGAAAAACCTACAGTAAAAAATATTCTGTTGTTTACAATCATTAAATTTGAAGGCTGGAAATTTTGCTACACAATACAATGACAGTGCGTAAAATCAACATTATTGCTGTAAAATCACAAACAAAGTTATTGCTGTGAAGAAGATCATATAGTATATACTCACTGAAATCTTAATAAGGCTGGGGTAATTAGAAGCTTGGCATGTCAAAAGCTTTTAATAGATTCAATTGGATTCTCCTTCTCAAAACTATAGCTGCCTTTGGGTTAAATGAACAAGCATAATCCGGACCAAATTCAGCATAACCACCCCTTACTTCCAAATAACAATGAATGGGCATATGGGTTGTTTCTTCAATTCCATAAGGACATGAAAACACGGTGAACCTCTCAACCCTTATTTTGTCATCATGATGAATGAATATTGACTTCTACTAAGAAAATACCAATATAATAGACAGCTATTTGGTCTCACTGCATTTGTGTTAGGATAAGTGTTATTAGCCTTGCAATCCTAGGACTACTTATCTTAATTTCAATACAGTTATTATTTCATATGACTCCAACAATCAGAAAAGGAACTTGGATACTCCGCATGAAGAGAAACAATTTTTGTAATTAAATATTATTTTCATAGCCAATTGGAATATTCTTTGCTAGGCAGCATCGCGTAGGGAAGCTTAATTTGGCTTATAACAATATCTATGGACACTTCGCATGAAATGGAAGGAAACATAACTATTTATGGTGTTGTAAGAAGCATCTATGACATTGTAAGAGGTGCACAAAAGCATCTTTGATTATGTGTAAGAAGTCGGTAGCTGTTATTTAGGCTTAAGAACTGTTATATTTTGTTTTCTAATGGGCTAGTTTTGTCCTCTAATGAATCTGAATGCCTGAGTTCATGAAAAAAGTCTTGAAGCTTCCAAGAATATGCTTGTAACTCCCTAACAAATGTCATGAGGTATGTTTCACATGTAGACAACTTAACTTATAGTTTGAGTCAACTGTATTGGAAACCATTTATGGCCTTTCACTAATTTGTCAGTTTTGGTACAGGGTTAGCTATGGATATGGCATTTTAGTATGTCAATACAAAAATATTCTTAGTTATGGTATGGCTAGGTACAGCTGTATAATACACACATGCAAACAAATTTAAAAATATATAGAATTGTAAACAGATTTGATATAGATGCATTGTATAATATCATATTTTGAATCTTTCATAGTATAATACTTCATCATTGATGTAAAGTTCCCTTTTGATTTCATAGCTGATTTTGCCCAAAATAACAATACCCACAATATAATTTATTTACAAATAGTATTCTAGTCCATAATTGCAATTCAATTTAGAGAAAATTGTAATCAATTAATATCAAACATTAATATCAAGGATCTATGATCATATACAAATAATTCCTATTTAAAAAACATAATATCCTATATCCATTGCATTCAATTTTTTAGCATATTTCCAAAAACCAGCCATATTAGGAATTTAATGGGAAGGCCTGATACAAGGCCCAGAGACTATTCCTCACAATTAAGCCCAAGAGCGCAAAATGACCAACCAAGTTGATCCGAGCCCTTGGCCCACAAGCTACCCGACTTGGGGAGGGCTACTTAATTGAAGGTATTAAAGTAATATTGTAATATTTAGTATAGTGGTTATCTAAGTAACTTTCTTTTAAGTCAGTCAATCAGTTTTTTAGTAACTTTTTGTTTTTTAAGTTTTTTAGTTAGTTAACTTTCTATTCTGTCTTTAGTTCTTAATTGTTTCTATTATGGAAAGATCTTGTAATTGCTTATTTAATAAGTATTCCTCTCCTTTGCTTAATGTTGAATATCAATCAATTGTCATTTCATGGTATCAAAGAAACGGTTGGATTTTGGTGAATTTTTCCAATAATATTTGTGGTTTAATTACCTAGAAGTTTTGAGGAAATTTCTAGAGGTTTTTTGCATTTTTTTTAAGAAAAAATGTGGGAAAATTTGTGGTCTTTCCTGAACATTGCGTAAAGGAAATTTTTACAAGATTTTTTGCTCATTTTTTAAATTAAAATCCAAGATTTTCAATTTTTGGCAATTTTTTAAAACAAAAATCACGGTTTCTTCATATTTCTTAACCATTTTCACCGAAAAGTTGAAGTTTTTTTTATATCTGCAAGGGTTCTCTATTCTTGTGATCGAGGGTTGCTAGTTTTTCTGGTCTCAGAGGGTTTTTGCATGATTTTTTTTCCCAAAAATCGTGGTTTACTTGTTGTGGGCTTGCTGGTTTTTGATGATTTAAAAAAATCACGGGTTTTTATTGTTTTTTCAACAAAACAAAGTTTTTTGACAATTTTTTCACAAAATCATGGCTTTTTGTCTTAAACAAAATGTTTTGACAATTATTATCAAATTGTGGTTTCCTACAATATTTTGGGTCACACCTAGGGCTATTAGGGCAAACGGTGTTCCTACAAATGTACTAGAGTTTTTTATTATTTTTCACAAAATCATTTATGATCTCCGCATTACATCGAGGGTTTGATGATTTTTCCACAATATCATAGTGCTGCTTTGCAGCAGTTTCTTTCAACATTTTTTGGCAAAATCATGGTTTCAATGTTTTTTGCCAACTTTTTATCAAAAAAAAGTTGAAGTTTTTATAAGACTACTTTTAGTACCTTAGATTCTTGCTATTTTTAGCATGTTATTTAGAATCTTAGTTTAATGGTCATTTAGGCTCTAATTTTGAATTGTCTTAATTTGTTCTATTTTTAGACACAGTCTTTATTTAGACGACTTTGCTTTTTCGTTAACGCTTTTTATAGTGTTTGTAAACTCTATATATTCAATGTATTGGTAGTGTATTGGTAATACAATTTATTCAATTTTTTAGAGTTTCAAGGTATCAAAGCGGGTATGGGTATGACTCCCTCACAGGAGGACCCAAGATCATGAATAATTTTTTCGAGGGCATCTTTCAGCAAAATCAAGGGTTTTGAAATTTTTATGAGAGTTTGTGAAGAAATTTTGAAGGTTTCATTTTTTATGGGGTGTCAGTTTTTGTCAGGATCAAATGCTCTCAACTTGCGTCTGAAATTTTTTGAGGCTTTTCTGAAAGGTGTTTGGTGTCATTTTGAAAAATCATGTTTGTTTTTTTGTAGTGGTTCTTTTTGCACAACCTACATTTTGTAGTGTTTTATAGGCCTAAGTCAGCTTGTTTTTTGGTTGTTTTTAGCATGATCTAGTTCATTTTTTGTTCGGCGGTGTTTTGTTTTCACTCGTGTTTTGCAAGAAGCTCATTTATTTTCCTACAACGTGTGGACGAATTTGGGCACGGTTTCAACTTGCACAACTTAGAGCTTTTTCCGCATCTATTAACTACATTGTTTTTGACAGGCCACAAGTTTGGTGACGGATTTGGTCCTCTTTGTTCTCCTGCACGACCTCATCTTTGGGTCGTCTTTTTAGAACCATTTTTTGAAGTTTTTTGCTTTACACCTATAGAGATCAACATGTTTTGTTATGAACACCTACAGGAGGCTTTATAAAGCTTGCGTTTTTGCAGACCCGCAGGAACCACAATTTGCAGGAAATGGCAATGTATTTGCGCACCTTAGATCCACGAATAAGGTTTGATTTGTGGCAACTCTAGTTTCTTTGATTTGCTTGATTTTGTAGACAAATCGTGGGTTTCTTTGTTTAACAACTTTGGTTAGGGTTTTATGATTCTTTGCCTTAAAAATATTATTTGGGGTTTATAATTTTCTCCCATAAAAAAATATGTTGTGGGTTTTTTTTTTTAAAATATACTTAAATTATTTTTGGGGGTTTCATTATTTTTTTCCTTAAAAAATTCTTGGTTTATAATTTTTTCCTCAAAAATTAAGGGTTTGCTCCTATATGACCTGGTCAAGGTTTCCGCAGTTCGGGAGGGCTCTCTAGTTTTTGTAAAGGTTTTAATATTTTTCCCTACAAACGATGTTTTGCATGCTAATCCGTGTCTTGGATTTTGTGCCAACTATCTATTTGGTTTTTTCGATTATATCTGCTTCTGGGTTCTGTAATTTGCAAAGTTGTGGGAGATTCCTTTATGGGTTTTACTGTTTTCCTTCAAAAAACAAAGTTTAGTAATAGTGTTTTTACCTTTTTTATTCGAAAAAAATTGATGCTTTGTAAACTTCAATTTCAGGGTTTTATCAATTTTGTCCACAAAAATCGTAGCTTCTTGCAGTCTATTTTGAGTTAGAGTGCTCATCTGCAAAAAGTTCTTGGCCAATCATGGTATCTTGCAGTCTATTTTGGGGCATCTTGCTCATATGCACAAGTTTGGAGTGTTTCTTGTTGGATGGTATTGCAGCTATAAGCCTATAACTGTTTGTGCATACAAATATGCCAAGGATAATTGGACTTTGTGAATATGACAAAGGCTAATGTAAACTAAATATGATCCTAGAGGAAGAGTATGTTGCAAGCCAATAGATTGGGAAACTATAGAGAGACTTATATTGAATCGTTGAATTTTGAATAATCTAATTGTGATGATATATTTAGGGGTGCTCTACAAGTTGGTACGAGCAGTGGAGGCCAACAGACACATCACCCTCCTCAAGCTTTGTACCCTCCTTCGTTGGTGCCTGGATCGTTCTCATTGTGTCCTTGGTGCCTACGTGGCTGTTTTTATTTTATTTCCTTTTGTTGCTTTGTTCCTATTTCGTATTTTCATTGTTTTCTTAGTCTTTGTGATCGCATGTGTGGGTTTTTTCTGTCTAAACATTTTGCCTTTGGGGTTCGTCTTTGTTGATACCCAGCCCTGTTTTATCCCACTTGAGATTTATAGCTACAATTAATAACGAACTCTCTAGCAGCAAGAATGAAGAGGGTATTAATGCCAAGAATGATAATGAGAAAGACACTCTAAAAATTGCAGAAAAAGAAAAACCTTCGTATAAGTCAGTTGTGTCAGAGAATTCTGCTACTGTGTGCCCTCCTACTATCTTCAATGGAAGCATACTCGAACAACCTACAATGGAGTCAGGCGGATTTCTGGGAGCCAGAACCGATGGATATAGAGATGGAAGCATCGTCGAAACTCGAGACCCCGGAGGGGGAGGAGGTGGTAAGTCCTCTTTTCCTGGTTTGAAATCTTTGTCTCTCTCCCAATGAAGATATGTTCAAGGCTATTAGAACAGAGCAATCTCGTTTGAGAAATGTAGCTATTTTTTGTCTGTATGGATAATAACTCTCTACCATCTCGAAATTTTTTTGACGAGTGGGTGACCAATGTGTGGCGCAAAAAGTTGGGAATTTATGTAAGTTTATGACGTATGATCCAGAAAGGATTGTTTGTTGTCTTTTCGAAAACACACAATATGCAAGATAGAGTCCTTAATAAAGGATTTTTGAGTGTAGGGCATTCTCTGTTTCGTGCTTTTCCTTGGCCACCAAAGGGTGATTTGGAACAAGTTGTGGCCCGTTCCTTGCTAAATTGGGTGGAACTAAGAGGGCTGCAACCAGAATTTTGGTCGTTTATCCCACAAATCTTAAAGCCATTAGGGTCTGTTTTACAGGTAGAAGACTTGAGAGTCACTCTGCCTCACCTTAATCCCAGAATATTGATTGCTTTGTCTTCGGAAATCTCTAATCTGGAAAGACTTTCTCTTGAAATTGAAGAGGATGTGCATAGTTGGGAACTGGTTGTGTTAGGTAATCTTAATGCATGTTTTCATTGTAAATTAAATGGACATACGAAACGTGATTGCCTGTCTCTTAAAAATATACAGAAAGGTAATTTTAATGTGGCCTCTAATCAGAATTCTGGGGTAAACACTATTGTGATTAATGAAAAATTGGATAAAGGCAAGGGTAACAAAATTGTTGAGAATGTAAATAAGGAAAATGGAGTTGATATGATTGTTCAAGATAATGTTGGTTCTAAATTTATTTCTCTAGCTAATCCTCTATTTGAGGAAGACTTTGATATTATTCTTGCAAATGACAAACAAAGTGTTCCCCCCCTCCCTAGCTGGTTGTCAATTAGAACATCCTCCTTCTGGTGACTGTGATACCCCCATTAGGAAAAATGCTCAACAAATAGCATTAGAAACTATTAATGAAAGAGCAGAAAAATTTAGGAACTCCAAGCAGAAACCTTTGGAACAAAATGATCCTCCACCTCATCCTATGGAGCCCATGATTGAAGAGGATCATGACAGACAAATTGTGCCATATGTCCCAGAATCTATTATGAAGGATGTAGATGATAGTCATTTTATTGAGGTTATCATTAAGAATTCAAAAAAAAAGAGAACAATGGATAGACAATCTCTATCCAATTCTACAGGCAATGGAAACAAACACAAGAATCTCGACCTACTTGATTGTTTCACTAGGCTTTATAAGAATAAAAAAACCCCCTAAAATAATCATTTATGACGATGAACATTGTGAGCTGGAATGTTGGAGGGTTGGAAATGCCTGATAGAAAATATATGGTTAGAGATTGGTGCAAAAAATTACAGAACAAAGACATTATATGTCTTCAAAAAGTCAAAGTGGTTGGATTTCATGCTTTTACTTGTAGACACCTATATTTGATTAACAAACTTAATTAAATTTAGTCATCTTACTCGCATTATTGATTAAATAATTAAATATTATTTAATTAATTTATGTTAGTCCTCTAGCTTAATTAATTCAATTAATTAGCTATAGTCCAATTAATCCAATGGTAACCCATAACCATTTAATTTATTAAATACCCTTCCTCTATTAATTTAAATGAATACCTTTATCTATTTAAGTTAATTCATAAATCTCTTTTCCTCTATTATTGAATTAAATAAACACTATTTAATTCAATTTGACATGGCTCCTAACTTTAAACCCTAACCAAACCCTCCTCAACCACCTAACCCAAGGTTCCAACTCAACTCAACCCCTTCGCACATACTAATCCCTCCTTAAGTTGCTTAATCACACTTAACTAAGTAACCCTCCAGTCATTCTCTCTCCTCCCATGACATCCTCCTAATTCTCCCACTTGCCCTCTAATCCAAGCCTAATCACCCACTAAACATTTGCACAATCCTAATCCATGGATTAAGAAATCCTAAGCCAACCCCAAAGTCAACCTCATGTCACATCTCGTCCAATCCCAATCCCTCTTCCACTTGTCAACCTTAAATGCCCTTACACCCTTAACCACATTCTTACACCTTTGTCCCCCATTCTCACTTCCCAAAATGGTCACATTCCTCAAGGCTTGACCTTTGGGATTTGAGACAAGATGTGCCTTTATGACATATCTTCCCAACCCCCATGTCCTCTCAAGCTCTCTCCTTGTGACACTTGTCACAAGACTATGAGTTTGAAGATGCACAATCCATGTGCTCACCTTCAAATGCATCTTGGCCACTCACAAAGTTTCAATCCTAGCCCTCCATTTGCCCGCCTCTTTTATCCCAGCAGTGGGGTAATAGACTGATTGATTATGTTTGCTCAGTTCAGGTTTTAACAGGAAAAGTCAAATGGAAAGAATTTTCTAACATACAGATATCAATGACACAAAAGGAGGTTTTGAATAACACACTAGCAGAAAGAGTAGTATTTCTCTCTCAGAAATCTAACAGTAATTTGGGCAGCTTCCAAGGATGGTAATTATATAGTCAAGAACGGCTACAAAGAAATTCTTAATAGAGAGGTACAAATACAATCTCAAAGAGCTTATTCCTTCTGCTGGAACAACATGATTATGCCAAAAGCAAGAAGTTTCGCATGGTTAGGTTTGAGAAAGAGTACTAACAAGTGAGAGACTCGCCAGATTAGGATTTGCAGACCCCTTTAATTGTGTTTTATGTGGTCAACAAATTGAAGATATAGACCACTTATTTTTACAATGTTCATATGCCCAATATTGTTGGAAATTCATACTACACAAAATAGGTTTTCTTGCTCCCTTGCCAAAGATAGTCTAGGATCTTTTTCAAGCTTGGCCAGTATTATACAATTCTTCCTTCTTTGCTTGCATTTGACACTTAATACCAGCCATAGTATTATGGGCTATTTTGTGGGAGAGAAACAAATGCATAATTAGGAAAATATCTACTTCATCCTATACTATCCAAGGAGTCATTGAAAAATCTGTTTCAGAAGTAACCAATGCGTATGTCCAAAACTAAAGAATTGTAGTTCACTCTTCATGGCATGGGATGATGCTATTCTAAAAAGTTGGAAACATATAAGCTTACTATTCAAAGGTGCTCTGAAGCAACCCCCAAAGATGAAGATTGATAGGAACAGTATTAAATGGCAACCTCCAATTTTTGGGTTTTTTAAATTTAAGTTTGATGGTGCTTCGAGAGGGAATCTGGGGATCTCTAGAGCAGGGGTTTGTATTCAGGATTCATGTGGGGTATTAAAAGCAGCTAAGTCAATTGCACTTCTTTCTAGCACCAACAATATAGCAGAATCAATGGCACTCTTCCATGGTTTAATACTTGCTAAGAGCTTGGGCATACCTAAAATCCATATAGAAGTTGACTCGTTAATAATTATAAATGCGTGCAAAGAAAGATCTTATTATAATTGGTAGATGAAATATGTGTTGCAGAAGGTTTGGGGGCTACTGGACAAGTTTGAATTTTATCAAATTTCTCACACATCGTGAATGAAATTTACCAGCAGATAGATTGGCAAATATGAGGTGTCAAGATGAGGAAGTGATCATTTCAAAGAATGATGTCATTGCTGATAAGTTTCCAAACTTAGTAGTAGTGGTAAGAGAAATGGTACATGGAGACAACTATATCATGATAGAGTAAAGTTTATGTGATCTCAAAATATAATCATGTTTAGATCATCAATATCTTTAAAGTTCATTAATAAGTGATCTGGAAAATCTACAACACATCATTCTTGCAATGACATCCAGTCATTTCACGACCTATAACTTAGCACTGTACTCATGGCATGTGCAAAAGATTAAAATAAAAAATGAAAAGATGGCAAGTTAGCAGGCAAAGGACAAGTCTTTTTATCTCTAACTTTTGTTTTAATGATTACAGGTATTAGGTGGTATGATTTATTCCTTTCTCTCTTGCAAAAACGTCTTTCCTTAGACATGTGGTTGGTTTGAACCGTGAGAGATTTTGCATTGCTCTACAGAAGCGTAAGATGTTATGACGCGTTGATTCATGTCATTCCCGCCACGCGTGTGAAGGGCCATTTTATTCATTCCCAAGGTTTCTCTGCACTTCATTCCACCTCATTATATTGTAATTTCCAAAGGGTTTCGACTTCAAGATTATGCATCCACACCACTATTCGGAGGAAGATGGGGAAATCCAACATTATTCTTAGATTTGCAGGGCTTGACACAAGGCACATATGGAATACCTTCCGCCCAACTATAGAATTTGAGTACCTGTTGGAGAGTGGGAGCTGTAATTTTCAAATGCAATTGGGGATGAGCAACTAGGGCATATGTTCAAAATACATTGTTTCCAGTACAAGAAAAGTATAAAAAGAGTCATTGGAGATGAAATTCTCTATCCCCAAGCAAGAAGGGTAATCTTTCCATCCCAAATTAATTCTATCTTTCTCTCTAATGCGTTTGACCTGTTACAGTCACTGCCATTGCTTCAACTGATGGCCGAGAAGGTAGTCAAGGAGGTCTTTCTACAAGAAAACAAACTGGTTAAAATGGTGCAAGCATATGACTTGTGGAAAGGTCAAGGTCAAATTGGTGGCCTTTTCCCACGACATTTTCTGCTCAATGGTAATGTGTTCGTCTGTGTATGATGCCATAAAGAATACACTGGAGTTGCAAAGCTCTAGATATCTGCACCAAGGCCTTGACAGACATAACTCAACGGTTGTAGAGGATCTTGCTGAGAGGATTAGAAGGAAGGTGAATGCTTTTCTGGGACTGCTTGCTCATGACCACAAGGAGCCAATGCCGGTTGCTGCCCCTGTTCCACCATTCCAAGAACCACCACTCCAAAATGCACTAGGTCAAGGACATTCCAGTGGCCCAGTGTAAAATGTTCAGGACAATGCGAGCTCTTCTCTCCAAGCCCAGCAGGCTCATATTCCAAATCTCAATTCCCCTACCCTCACACTATGCAGTTGATGAGCCACAAGAACAACAGGGTGAGAATGAAATACAGGTTGACGTCATGGAAGAGTAAAATGGTTGCAGTTTCAAGTTTTTGCCATGATACACTCTGTTTTATGGGATTTATATAATATCTTGTATATCTGCTACATATGCACGAACAGGACTTTCAGATCAGGGTATAGGAAAAAATATAATCTTCGGGATGTTCACATACCTGGCTATCAAGAGCCAAATATTATCAATTTTGTAACTTGTAATACTTTTTATATTAATATATATACATGCTATATGCCTTTCACCGAATTTTTTATTTATTAAAGTTAATATTTCAGTTGTAAAGTTCTATGATTCCTTAATACTGCCTATTGTACCATTTAGAGCCTGTTGCACCATCCCAATCTTGAGTTGCTTCACTTGTTAAGGGATGCAAGGAAATTTGAAGCAGCTGTTCATTTCAGTGTGCTGGTCATTTACAGCTGTATCATCAGATATAAAATATCAACAGTGCATTTGATTACTGCTATAGCTGAGAGGCAGAATTTTATAACAGCAATAGAATATCTTCATATTATCATAAGGGGTTGAATATATATTGTGAGAGGTTAGTAATATGCTCATATTCTATTATGTAATTTTTTTAGCACTTCGCTGCCAAGAATATATCTATATTGTAGTGATTTCAGCATTGTAAGTTTGGATGGCTATGCCACCAAGACATTAGTCTATCTATGTTATTTCCAGCAGTTTAGAATAAACTTGTAAGTCTGGATGGCTATACTGCCAAAACATTCTTTCTCAATTTCATATCTAGAATTGCACCAGTTTAGATCTGTGTGGCTTGCTGCCAAAAAGTTAAGTGTCTTAAAGTTAAAACACTGTATACTCTCACCTTGCCCTCATCAAGATCTTGGCAATCAGATAACATGAGTGTTTATGCATTTCGTCAAATATTTGTTAAAATTCAAAAAAATTAGTTTCGCGACATTATAATAATATTATATCTAGTTCCTCGTTTGGCATTATATCTAAATGTGACATATCTCTGAATATATTAAATGTAATAGAAGAGCTTTCAACCCACTATCTATTCTCAAACTCTATTGATTATGACACACTAGCATGTCTTTTGTCTAGACATGATATTAATGTAGGTTTTTTGTTTTCTTTAGTTAAATATTATTTTATTTTCCTACATGTTTATTTAGCTTGCTTTGTTGTTGTGAGTGGATCGTAATGAAGGTAGATGGCATCTTCCATGAATGTAACTCCCACCTATATTGGGGTAGTTACAGTTACTCCTTGACTGTATTTGTCTCTTCTCTTTAGTATTTATGTATCAACTCTTCTAGCGTATATTCATTTGTGCGATTGTCAACTTTTGGTTCATGCATTTGTGTTGATCAATCTTTTGTTTTAGCATATTGTGCCTGTCTAACATCCTTGAAAAGCTATCCCGATTCTGCTAGTTTGTTTCCTAAATCATTTTCCACATAGGGTTTGAATGGCTATTTCACCCTAAAATCGGATCTTGATGCTTTTTGCATATTCCAACACATGACTAACTCAGGAATCCAACTTCAACACAAAGAAAGAGATATGCATTATACCTGATAGCATAATGTAGGAGCAATCATAAAGTACACCAAATTTCTTAAATTGATGTTGGCTGGATAGTCCACACTAGCAGAATCCACAAATGCCTCTGCCTGCCTCAGAAGCACTTAAAACATCAGATCGGAAGAAGGAAAGAAGACGTCGGCACATTCACACGACCATCAAATAATTCATACAAGTGCAAGCAGTTATAATAAAATGTGAGAAGTTTATCAAGTTATCAACTATTCCACAATATAGACTCACATTTGCATAATTTCCCATACCTTTTCACCATTACTTTTAAGAAGTCTCAGATCATGATTAGTATGTGCATAGGACACCAATTTCAGCCAAATTGTGCTTGCATATAGCATGAGTACCACACCTGATAACACTGCTGAACGACACCTGCAGATTATACAGATTTACATAGTACGTAAATTACCCAAAAGAGGACACTTTGAGTAATCAACTACAATGTATGAAGAACAGACTAGCATCATTTTGGAGATGTTAACTAGATTTCCACCAAAGAATTAAACCTCAAAGCTTTAAAATCAAGATTCATCCAACCATAATTTCAAATTGTTGATTTTTAACTTGTACATGACAATTTAGGCAAATAAATTCAGCTTTCTGTATGATGTATACTGAACAGGATCTATGTTATTAAACCAATAAAATCAGAGACTTCAGACATTACAAGCAATGGCAGGAAACCTACGAAAGAAAACATGCAGACATAATTTTTTTTTAAATATGGACAAAGTATCTTCTGTTCCTTATCATGCATGTAGGAGATGTAAGTGAATGTATATAGAATGCTTTAACATATTAAACACGGCTATATAATTTGATTCCAAAGCAAAATTATAACTGTGAAAAAGCATGAACACATCCTAAAACAGTTTCACTAATGTTTTTGACAGAATCTAGTCCTATGCAGTACTTTGTTGATTTGGTCATGTGATAAAACCCACATGGTACCATGGTGCGCTTTCTGAGCTGTCTTGGAGAGAATTGCTGAGAGTATCAGTGAGACCCCTGATGACTTAGTGATTCATCTTGATAAAGCATGAAGGCATGAAATTTTATATGGTTAAAATGCAGTGGTTTGAATGAAGATTTGAGGAATATATAAGAAGGTATAATTATCTTGGAATGACCTCAGGATTTTTCGCCATATGATGCTAGTCAAAAACAGTGGAGGGTTACAATCCTGACACCTGTTTTCATGATATTTGCCAATAGACAACCATTCAAGTCCTATAAGATTCGTTTAAGCTTCAAAGCCAAGCTAATAGTACAGCAGTCAAATCAACCCGTTTGTATAAAACAACATTCAAGTTAAACAATTGATGTGGTAGAATACGGAATACTTTATATCCAGTTATCATACACTGTGGTAGAATTCCATGTACGGCAAATTTGGCCAGGTGTATCGAAAGTGTACAGAGAATTGAAACAACCATGTTAAAAAAATTTGAAAGCTTGGTAAATCAAGTGCACATATAAGCTAAAATGGTACGTATATAATAAAACATTCAAAACTTCATTTTAACTAGTGTGTTAGTTCTATGTATTTCACAAAGTAGTTGAGTTTCAGGGTTGAAGACCAAGTTTGAGCTCCAAACAGCATCACAGTTAGTTATGGCAAAATTGACAGTTCCAGATGAACTGCGAGTTTTTACAATTTCCGCTTCTATAAGTTACATGTTAAATTATTTCAAAGAGCTATTAGAATAGTTCTATGGGTGAACAGTAATTCAATATCTAAGGACATAAAAGGCATGTCAAAGACCACATGCAGAATTACTGAAGATGAGGTTACTTTCAGTGAATTTCTAGTTCAGAGACAGTCTGGTGGCAATTGTGTAAGGGAAATCAATGGTAACAAAAGTATTTACTTTATAGCAAGGAAATTAAAATTGCATAAGACTATCCATGAAATAAGACAAGAAGGTACTTATAGCTTTGTGGAATGCAATGTGCATGCTGATGGAAAAAGACAATCTGTACACGAAGCTGGTTCAAGGCCTGTTTAAGAAGTTTCATAAACACTATATCAAAGTGTTAGGAGGTTGTTTAAATGTAGACCACACTGTTCGGGTGCATGTGGATTTCTTGCTAGTCTGGAGCTGATTTTCATGCAAGTAAGGACACTGTAATTGGTAGATGCAGGGCTTTGCACTTGTAACCATGATCCAGACAGAAAGTGATATTTCCCCAACTATTTTGTTCCATCCACCCATAATGTTATTTCAGCAATTGCACGGTCATTTGTGTGGGATTTTTGAGAACCAACAAGTGAATTGTGAACAACTGTGCCTTCCACAAAGACCAAAAGAATGAATATCCCAACATCTTTCAGTTGTATGCTCTCTATACACACAATGGTGGCATGTAACTAAGGTGTGTGGCATAGGTCTTTCCCAAGAACAACTTCATGTGCTGTGTGTGTGAATAGTGTAATGTTCTATCACAAGCTGACATGCACATTATAGTTGACATTGTTGCAAAGAGATGACCAAGAAGTCAACACACCTACATGAGATCGATCCCATATAGAGCACTAAGGAGTCTGAACCTATTGATCCGCTACACATTGTTGGGGTGCACATAGATTTCTCGCTTGTCTAGAGCTACTTGTCACACAAGTGGAGACACTTGCACTATTGGATATTATGTGCAGCGAAGGTCCCTCATCAGCATTGGATTGTGCAGAGAAGCATATAAACCTTCTTTTCTTGGAAGCAACTAGTGTAGCCCAAAACAATGTTGCATATCCTCATCTTAGATGAAGGAGATTGACGATGCCTTGTTCATTCTCACCAAGATCTCGACCTTCTTACTCCATTTGCTTTAGCAACTTGGAAATCAGTCATTTGTAGTGTTTCTCAAAACTAACAAACAAGCTTATTGAATTGAATTGTACAGAATGACATGGATTTACCAAATTCTCATATGTCATTATATGTGCCCTATAAGTCTAAACTAGGCTAGGTGGTGCACTAATGTCTAACTCATAATTGGAAAACTCGGACTTGGAAGACCCAAAAATTGGACTCGGAAAAAACTCAGGAAAGGACATTAATGCATTAATGCAGAAGAAAAAAACCATAGTTTTACAAAAAAAAATAAAAAAATTAATGCATTTAGACAACATAAGAGCCATAATTGAAACATTACACGTCATATGATCTTCAAACACTCAATATTTGAAATTTCATCATTCATACTCATAGTTTTTTTTTTTAAGTATAAGAGTACCGTAAGTTTATAAACATTTACAAAATTAACTAGATCTCTTTTGTCGCTTTGATGTTGTTTCCTCACCTTCTTCAAACCCTACATACCTATTTTGAGCAATAACAAATCATAAAAGTGATGAAAAGTGAATTTTTTTTATGTTTTAACCTTGGCTGGGCGTTCTCAGCAAACGCCAAGAGTCTTATTCAAGGAACCCTGAGTCAATGTCCAAGTCCTTCAGAAAAACTCCCAAGTCCAAAAAACTTCCCAATCCAATCCGTTGACTCTCCCGAACTTGAGTCGCGACTCGGCTCAATCATGGACTCACGAGTCTGCCCGAGTCCATGGCAAGTCCGCAGATTTTCCAACTATGGTCTAACTAATCATGTGCTAGAAACTTGTCCACTCAAGCTCAAGTAAAATGAATTACTCTTCTTTCACATAGACATCATGTTATGGATTTTTCTTAACTTGAATGCATCTATCCTTAGGTTGTGATCAGCCTTCCAAGATAGGATTGTTAATGTTTTCGAACCAAAATAATATAAATGCAATAACAAAAACCAGAAAAGCATACGAACGGATGACATGATTATTTACCCTAGGAAAACCCTCCTACTTGAGGGAAAAACCCAGCCACGCCATAATATAAATAAAATAACAAAAACCAGAAAAGAATACGAACAAATGACATGATTATTTACCCTGGGAAAACCCTCCTACACAAGGGAAAAACCCAACCACACCCAGAAAAGATTCTCTTTATTGAGTTCTTCAAACAACTACAATAAGCATCTTGCTTATGATTGAGCTCTCTGATCAATCAATCAATAAGCCTTTTAAATCCCTTGAATACATAGTAATCATAAAAGAAAATGCATGTATCTCACAGATACGAATATATAGATCAAATACAAATAGTAATCAAAATGTCCTTAGAGAAGAACAATCACAGAGCTTATTATCACTTATGAATGTAAAACTTGTGAACACACAATTCCAGACGCAAATACCAAAAGACTTCCACACACACGGCTAGAATGTTGACCAACACCGCAATAACTTATTACCACCCCTTATGAATAGTACACTAAGAATGCAAAGAGTCTCCATATGGTCACATGAAGAGATGAGGCGGTTATAATTGAAACCGACGACTTCAATGCATACACAAAATAGAGAGCCGAGGACATCCATAAAAATTCATGACAAGTAAAGATGACACCGCTCATTATTAACTTTGTTGAGGAATCTCCAGCTCATATTTGCTTTGACGATATAGGAAGATGATGATGCAAGAGAGTGATTGACTCAGCAATAGATTATACATGTAACCAACAGTTACAAATGACCTTTCAATAGCTGACGATGAGGCATCTTCATGTTCCTCAATTGACTTGAATCCAAGAGATGAATGCACAGTCATTGAATTGATCGCATACAATGAAGAACTGAAGCAATCGGATCTCTTCGATGATAGCAAAGACTCTTCATTTATGAAACGATCAGTAAGAACTCTCTTCGCAGTCTAAGTCACCCAGCTATACGGAAGAGATAGGTATTGCAATCACACAAGAAAGATTACAATAGTATGTTGGTGAAACCATTGCAGGTATGAAGGAGCTCTCTCGTAGCTACCATAAACATTAACACTCTCTCTTAGCAAGAGAGAGATCATTCATATGTCATGGTGTGTCTCAATCTGACAAGCGCAATGGAGTTGCAACAAAAAAATGTCAATAACAAAATCTCATCACAGATTTTCAATAGAATTGTTATCTCATCATAACAATATTCACCATAGCTACTCCTATAGGGTGAATCAAATAATCAAAATGAATCATGGTGTCACACACATGACTTCCACCATGGTTACTCCCAGAGGGTGAATCAAGGGCTTTCACCTCAAACTTCTCCAAGAGAAGAATGCATTGCCACCTTGCCTACTTGCAGAGAGTGGTTCCACCATACCTACTCATAGAGGGTGGATCAAGGGCTTTCACCTCAAACTTTTCCCAAAGAAGAATGCATTACCACCTTGCCTACTTGCAGAGGGTGGAACAAGGGCTTTCACCTCAAAACTTCTCCAAAAGAAGAATGCATTAACAAGGGATTGCACCTCGAACTTCTCCCTCATGGAGAAGAACTCATTCACAAGACTTCATGAAGATAAGTCTCTATCTGGGACAGATATCAACTTTCTGGCTTCAAATCAAACTTCCTCTGAATCTGATATCAACCTTCTAACCTCCTCGTCCAAGGTTGCTTGTGATGAATAGACAGACTCCCTCTGAACTGGGGCAGCATACCACATTGATTATCATAACAAAATAAATTTGAATACTGAGACTCCCTCTCAGCGGAGACTCCCTCTCAACAGGGACAACATACTCAAGCTTTGATAATCACAATACCAAGAAATTGACTTCAATATTTGTCCAACAATGAGCTTTAGCAGTCACACTGTTACACAAGCTTGTTGATCCTCTGCAAAAGGTCTTGGCACTCTTTCTCTGCCACACAAGCTCCCTCCGAATCTCATATCCTCCTCTTAGAATAAACTAATCACGAGATAATCTGAATAGGTACTTCTTCTTCAAGAGCCACCAACTAAGCTTGGACTGCAATCTCTCATCATCCTTGTGCTTCTTGATCCATCTTGGAAGCATTTTAGAGAGATTAGTAATAGAATCAAACAGACTAATGCTAGAAGCATACATGATTCACTACTCTCAATGTTATTGCATAAATTAAATATATAAAATTCATGATCAATATTCAAAGATATAATCATAAATACTTATCTCTTTGTTGTCTAATCTTCCCCAAGAAAGATCTCAGCATACACACAAAATAAAGATCAATACACAACTATCTCTTTTAACAATATTGAACAATAATCACTATCCAACATTCATACAATGATCATAGCACTGCATGCATACTATCTTGCACAATGAATACCAACAAACATCTCCTTAAAGAATACCTCCCATAAACATGAACAATCCTCAATCTTCAATGATCATAACCGAACCAAGAAGACCTGTCCATGACTTGTGAAGGTCCAAGAATATTCACCGTAATGAATGACCTCTCATACCGTAATGAATATTTCAAGGCTTAAGAGTTCTAGTTCTGGATCTTTTCTTTAAACCTAGCTCTTATACCATGTTAATGTTTTCAAACCAAAATATTATAAATGCAATAACAAAAACCAGAAAAGCATACGAACATATGACATGATTATTTAACTTGGGAAAACCATCCTACTCGAGGGAAAAACCTAGCCACACTCAGAAAAGATTCTCTTTATTGAGTTCTTCAAACAACTACAATAAGCTCCTTGCTTATGATTGAGCTCTCTGATCAATCAATCAATAAGCCTTTTAAATCACTTGAATATATAGTAATCATAAAAGAAAATGCATGTATCTCACTGATACGAATATACAGATCAAATACAAACAGTAATCAAAATGTCCTTAGAGAAGAACAATCATAGAGCTTATTATCACTGATAAAATGTAAAACTTGCGAACACAAAATTCTAGATGCAAACACCAAAAGACTTCCACACATACGGCTAGAATGTTGACCAACACTGCAATAACTTATTACCGCCCCTTATGAATAGTACGCTAAGAATGCAAAGAGTCTCCATATGTTCACATGAAGAGAGGAGGCGGTTATAATTGAAACCGACAACTTCAATGCATACATGAAATAGAGAGCGGAGGACATCCATAAAGAATCACGACAAGTAAAGATGACACCGCCCATTATTTTCTTTGCTGAGGAATCCCTAGCTCATATTTGCTTTGGAGATATAGGAAGATGATGATGCAAGAGAGTGATTGACTCGGCAATAGATTACACACGTAACCAACAGAAGCAAAATACTCCTAGCTTCACCCATGATACTTGACCAGCTCAACAGACACGACATGTGTCACTACAATGAAGACCGTTACACACCATGAATCTAGGACTGTTGTGACACACATGCATGCAGCAGTTACAACTTACAAATGACCTTTCAATAGCTGATGATGAGGACTCTTCATGTTCCTCAGTTGATTTGAATCCAAGAGATGAATGAACAGTCATTGACTTGATCGCATACAATGAAGAATTGAAGCAATCAAATCTCTTCGATGATAGCAAAGGCTCTTCATTTATGAAACGATCAGTAAGAACTCTCTTTGCAGTCTAAGTCACCCAGCTATACGAAAGAGATAGGTATTGCAATCACGCAGGAAAGATTATAGTAGTATGCTAGTGAAACCATCGCAGGTATGAAGGAGCTCTCTCGTGGCTATTATAAACATTAACAAGGATCAACAACTTGAATGTTGCATGTCATGAGATCCATTAGCTGCTCCATGATAAAACTGTTTTTTTTCTCCTTCGAATAAAGATCATCTTGCAACATTTATTGTAGCATTGGAGATGTTAGACCTCCTGGAGTAGACATGCTTATTCTCATCCAAAGATGTCAGAAGGGATTCTTTCATTTGTAGGCTACTTGCCCTTTTGCTCACCTTATTGATGACTGCAACGATGAAGATGTGCATGCGTCTAATACTAATTATCTAACCAATGGCAAGCAGTGTAACAAACTTTCTCCTTTGATACAAATGGTCTAAATCCTTGATGGTCCAAAGGAAAACCCACTCCTATGAAGGATGGGGTTTTGTGGCTTATACAAATTGAAACACAATAAAACAATCACTTAATCGAAGTGAAAGACTTCAGGAAATATGTGTTAATTCTATTTGCAAACAAAAATGAATAGGATACAATGTTCGTTTACAAATACTGTGTCTAAGAATGAAGATTCCCATTACTAGATAGGAGAAACAAATCTGACTAGTTTGCCTATGAATGTACAATGCCTATCATCTAATTGATCTTAATTTGAGAGGTGTGTGTATATAAAAGAATACATTACAATTTCAAAACAAGAATCAGAAGTGTAATGATTTATTCTAAATTGTCGACACTCCAAACTATCTTGTCACTAGTGCTTTCTAAAGGTTGGCATTTTGCTACGTGGTCAAAATCGTCCACATGCAAGTCTACTAAAGTTATGGAGCATCTACACAAAGTTATGCAATGTAGTCATAGTGCCATGTGATAAGCAATGTGTTAAGTTGTGTATGACGGTGCACAAGGTCGAGTGTGGTAGTACACAATGCAATAGTTCTTAGAGTCATGAATGATGTTGCACAATGACAAGTATTGAACAAAGCAACACAAATGCTTACAAGAAGCATGAAGGGATGCTAAACTTCACATGATAGTGCACCAAACAACGCAAGTACTTAAAAGTAACATGAGGAGTTGTTGAAGTTTACATGGTGGCATGTGAAACAACACAAAAAGCTTGAGCAAGGCATTACGGTTGTTAAGCTTGCACAATGATGCAAAGTATTGGACATATTGCAATATTTCTCTTTGCACTGTCCTAGTACACAAGGGACACATGATGCTTTTGAGTTCCTCCATGCTGTCCACTACCTAGTGTTCCAATCAATTTAGGTGCCAAACATGAATGCTTGTGATTCCACCAATCTAGAGCTACCTTTTCTAGATATGCTTAGATGGTGCACAATAATTTGTTTTTGAAAAGCCCAGTTTCTACTGCAGTGTTGGGATGAACAAGGAGCCATCTTAAAGCTGCAAACTTCAAGGATCAAACTAAGAGAAGAACAACCACGACAAAATGCTCGAGCAAGAATTTGCAGAATGCCAAAAGCGATTGAAAACAATGATTCAATTGATAAATGAATCGATATATTACAAATGTACATGAATCTTACTTAAAAAGGCAAGAGTGGGAGCAAATAACTACCCAAATGAGAAAAGCTACAAAAACTACCTAATTATTCAATATTAATTTGCCTAAGTAAGCTTCACATAGCCATAGCTAGGTGTCGATGTTTCTTGAGCTCCAAAAACACTCCAAAGACCTTTGAAACTATTGTGGAACAAAGGGCAATTAGGAGTGGCACAATGTTGGTGATGTTGTATAGATAACACTTGTGTTGCAATTTATGTTGATAAGGGAAATGCCTATCAAATTGCATAAATGAATTTGATTAAGACCAAGAATTATTGAGTTCCACAATTAAGTTCCTTGAATGACCTCCCTTATGTTCACATTAAATGATGAGCCTTGAGAATGAGAATGTGGACCTTCTACTACTTGTTGTGACCTTTTCACATCATCAACCCATTGCAAATGGGGACCCCCTCTTTTCATTTGGTTGCTAGTTGGTGTAGGCTTTAGGGAAGGTTGGCAGCATTTCAAAGTCTTGCAAGTCCATAGAAAACCAAGTTTTAGTCAAGGTAGGTATTGAGGAAGGTAAGCATTTACGGTTGTAGCATCATCTTGAACATTCACTTAGACATTTTGTTGTGCCCGAGCCTTAGGAAGAGGAGTCCAATCACACTATCAAAGGCATTGATTTTCTCAAGTTTGTATGAACAACCAAAAGAAGTATGTGATATTCCTAACCGGTTACTGAGAGGGGGGGTGAATCAGTAAATACTATTTCTATTAAAATTCAACACTTCAAGATAAGCAGAATATAAACAATCATTCACAAGCATAAATAGAAATACACCTTAGTTGCCGATTCGGATTCAAGGACGGATTCAGGTTCGAGAATCCGGTTCATGGATTCGTGAATTTTTTTTTCCCATTTTGGATTCGTAAGGATTCGTGAGTATATATATATATATAAATATATATATATGCATTATATATCCAAAAATATAAGAGAAATATAAATAATTCTAAAACTAAATCATTTCATACTATGAATCTATGATGCTTGATCATTGATCAATGCCAAATGTCAAAGTCTTCATAACTAGGTCTTAGGTAGTCTTTGTTGGTGGTTGTTTTCAAGTCCCTAGGTCCCGCAAATGAGGTTTGAGTGATTTTGGCCTATTGGAAAGTCATGTCTGACTGGGATTTGGGCAAGAGCTAAGCTAAGTCTGTCATAGAGATGGGGTCGAAACCAAGTGATTTGTGATAAAATGAGTTAAAACCCTTTGAGAATCCTTTTGCCAGCTTCAGTTTGACCTTAGAAAGCCATGATGGATTGTGGGAGGTAACCCTGCTGAAGGCTTGTTGAATCCTAAAATTTGGCTAAGTCTGAAATTTTTCGAATCTAGAATTTTCAGCTTAACTCCTATGAAGCTGAAACCTATCTCAAACATCCTGGAATGTATTTAACTTGTATTTATACAAATATAAATTAAAGTATAAGAAATTAAATAAATCAAACTTATACTTAAATGTTATATTTGTATAAATCCTCCTATCAATTTAGGGTTAGATGAAAAAAAAAAAAAAAATAGACATATTAAGTGCTTTATGCCTTCATAGGCTGTGGGTCCCTAGGGATTCGCATGGATCTGCACGGGATCCTCAAGGATTCATGTTGGATCCCCCCGGGTCCATGACGGATCCGGGCAGGGTCCTTGCAAAAGCCTGTGGATCTGTCCAAATCCGCGAGCCGCGGATCCGGACGGATCCACAGGCTTTTGCAAGGACCCTGCCCGGATCCGTCATGGATCCGACGCGAATCCGGACCCGGATCCGGGCCTATACAAGCAAATCCGGCAACTAAGAAATACACAGATCAACACATGATGTATACGTGGAAAAATTCGATTAGAAGGAAAAAACAACGGTGAGATAGAGCTCACAACTTCACTTCTGCAGAAATAAAGATGCCCTATTAGGAGCTTACAAAGCACTTGTGAAGGTGCTACCCGGTTAAGGGATTTGATAGAAGATCGGTTAAGATCTTAACTCTGTTAGGAGTTGCCTGGTTAGAGGAGTTTCAACATCAACAAAGATGTTACCCGATTAAAAGATTTTTTACAAAGAAGCGATTAGGGTTCACCCTGATTGAGGGATTTCAATATGCTTTCACACCTTATAAAAGCAATGATCTTAACTTGACACTGATTGTCTGATTAGATCATACCTATTGATCTTTTCCCGGTTCTGCCTGGCTGTTGATCTTTCTACCTTTCACCTCTGTGACTGTAGCACTTCTCTCAGAAGGTATCTCTCTTCTACTCTGTATATTCAACAACTATCAACAACTCTCTTTCTTGTGTCCTATGACCTGTATTTATACAAGAGTTTATCTCAATGAAACCCTTAACTCATAGAACCACCAGGCTGTAAACTCAACATTAAATCATGCAACTAGCAGTAAAGCTTTGCATTCTGATTTGGAGTTTACCTTGAAAACATCCACGTCGAAATAAAGCTAACTCCTGTTAAAAAGCTAACATCAATTCTAATCGGTGGATGCTCCGCATATTCCGGTTTTAACTCAAACTGCTCCGCAGAATCCGGTGCGGATCTTTATGCAATTTTGACCGGTATACTCTTATACCCGGTCCATCCATATTATGCAATATAAGACCGGTACAATGTACTTAGTTCGGTCTACCAGTGTATCCCCTCTGTTTAGTCTACCGGTGCATACATTATGTTTCTAGTCTACTGGTGCATACATTATGTTTCTAGTCTACCGGTGCCTTTAAAGTAACGTGAGTGAACTATCGGTGAACCTTTACCGGTGGGAATGGTGTTTGCAACTAATCTACACTAATAACAACTTAAATTGCTAACAGTATGAAGGTTGGATTGAGGATGATTAGGGAAGAACATAGAATTGTGAAGTTTGGGCAAGAATTAGATTTGAATCTTCACTAAGCCATTTTCGTGAGAATGTTCAAGTCAAACCCAAAGGCTTGACAAACAAATGAAAAGTCATTGTGCTGAACTAGGATGCTAATTCGGATCAGCCTTAAAGAGTTTGAGCTCAAACTAAGACAAAATTCGAAAACCAAGTAGTAAGTGTTTTCTCAATATACAAGTCCAACTCCAAGTTGAAGGTACTGTTGGCTATTTTTGCCACCATTCAACCTAGCACAAATAAACGGTTTGAGAAATATTCATTATTTGCTTAACTTTGTTAGTGGGTTAACACGTCACATTGTCTTCAAGGTGGGATAACCTTCGTGTTGTCCCCATTTCGCGATTTCGCAAGGTTCCTTTTTGCCTCTTATGAAATAGTGAAACCACTTAGGCTCTGCCACGTGGCTCTATTCTGTTCGGCGATGAGGGCCAGCGTTTTCTCAAGTTTTAATGCCTGTGCATCTTCATTTTTATCAATGGTCGTGGTTTACTCCACAATGTCGTGATTCTCTTCAGGGAGTAATATGATGGTTTGCGGGATGGCGACGGTCAACCGGTCAACGCCACGTGGCGGGGTTAACATTTTGTGTTATCCCATTTCATAGTTAATGACAACTTGCCAAATGGCAAAATCTCACCATCCTGCAGTTTCTTTTGCTGGTTGTTGCGGAATCGCGCCAACCGTCTGATTTAAAAGCTTTTCTCCATCGATGGTGGTGTTTTAATCTTTCATTGGGAGACTTTGCATCGCATCTAGGCCGTCCATTCCATTTCAAAAAATTTCATCGACAGCTCACATTTTTTACTAGTGGTCTAGATCTTTTTCCACGCGTGGCGGTGTTATTTACAGGTGTGCGGGGTGGGTTAACATGTCGTGTTATCCCATCCAGTCAATTTTTTGTCAGCATTATGATTTGATTGTTTGCAGCTCAGGCACGTTACCAAGACTATTCTTCAATGTCGAGCAACTTCAGTGCATCTCCATGCCTCTTTATTGATTTGCAAAGATATTTTATCTCTTTCCATCTGTCAGATGCATTCATTTGGGCCTTCCCTGTCACTTAAAGATCAAGTTGTAACAAAGATCAGATTTTGGTCTGACATTTATTTATTTCTACATCTATAATATAACTCCACCTAGGTTGGGGTTTGAACTTCAAGTTTAAATCTAAGTTATGCCTGATCTATAAAGGCAAAGTTTGTAGATATTTTTTGGGTTCTTCACTAATTCATTTGCAGCAACATTATGCTCTACAACTATATTTCCTTTTGCCTAACAGTAATGAAATTCTTAGTTTTACCTTTTCTTGCCATTCTACTACCATGTACATTCTTTTGCCTTGTGGTGAATGTTCCTCTTTTGTTTTCCTAGTTTGTGTGTCGTGTTAGATCTATTTATGGTTTTTGTATTGTAAAATTACTTTTCTTGCAACATCTGTTAAGTTATTACCTTCATACATCCTTGGAAGATGGAATAGAGTTAGGAATTGTGTATATGGGCGTTTTATTAGTGTTTTGTGTAGAGCTACAGGCAGAGAGAGTAACCATGTTTCAATTTGGTGCATCACCCCTTTAATTTCATGCATTCCTTCTTCCCCTTTCCCTCAAAAGTTGTAATTTAGGTGCACCCTGATTGTAAGGAAGCCAGCCTTCTCCAAAGATTCAACCTCAGAGCGTAAGTCCCACACTTGGAGACTATTTCAATGTTACACAAGGTTGCTTGGGGGTCATACCTCAAGCATGGATGCGAACTTTTGTGTTAACAGGGACAAGGCAAAATGCCCAAGGGGCAAATTCTGATTTGACTAGCCAAAGTACATTGCATTGCGCCCAACTTGGGGGTGATTTCCTAAAATACATGGCAAACCACCCAATCAACATATGATTTCTACTCCAAATGACATAGAACAGTGCCCAACACACATGCAAATTCCGACTTGAACAAGGGAAAGTGCAGGTGAAAGCACCCAACTACCTTATGATTTCCGACCTGAAATGACAATGAAAAGTGCCCAAGTGAAGGGCAATTTCTGACCTAAAGTACATTGTATTATGTTCAACATGAGGCTAATTGCCAACCTCAGCAAGGCAAATTTCAAGTAAGACGTGATTACGCCCAACTAAGGGCAAATTTACAACTTGAAAATACCTTGCATTCCACCCAACTAGCATGTGATTTCTGAAAATGATAAGGTAAAGTGCCCAATGACATGACAAATCCCACCAGCTGTTCAAATCCAACTCAAAATCTGATCATAAATAAACAAGAGCAGATCGCAGCTAATTACAAGAGCAGATCAAACTTGAGAAAGATATTAGACATCAGACCTGGGCAAGCATTGAAATTGAAGAGAGTTGATGGTGTAAACTCATAATTGTCAAAGGGAATCAGGCCTGAAAGAGGCTGCGAAATGAAAATCTGTATGAAAGACTAAAATCTGGAAGTGCAAAAGCACCCTAGGAGTTCGGAACACCTTCATATCTGCACTTGCTAAATCAGAATTTCTCGTTGCAATTTACATGGTAGATGATGATAGAGGGTTGTGAATGTAGTTTCAAATGTAGAACTCGAATGAAGATTGAGTAAATATTTGAATTATTTAAATTGGGAGTGTTCATTTTATTTAGATGCAATCAAGTCTTAAAGCAAGAGGTTTAATCTTGCATGTTGAGTTCAAGGCTATGCTCATAGAAAATATCTTCATACCTTTTGACTTAATATGAAAAAATATGAAATTCAAATGTTTAACAAAATGATGTTTTGCAAAGTGAAATGGTGGCTAAATATGGAAGGCAAGGTTCATGTGAAGGTTCAAGTGGAGGTAACAAAGAGCTTAGTGGTTCAAATGTGAGCATGATTTCAACATCAAGGACAACATGGAGGCCTCGAGTATTGTCAAACCACAAGTTGTTCATCAAATGAGCAAACTGCTTCAAAGTTGAAGATCAAGTCAAGTTGCAAATTCAAGACTAAGTTCAAGGCATCAAAATGGAATTCAAAGAGCAAGTGCAATGATGGAGATCATCACAAACTTGAATTTCCTTCGGAAATCCAAGTTCATTTACAAAGATTCAACTTCATGAAACACTTACATCACATTTACAAGAGAAAGATCAAGGCGAGATACCAGTACAAGTTCATGAGCATGTCAGTGAGGATTTTGGAGAAAAAATTGTGAAGAAGCAATTTAAGAATATGAGCCATCACCATCAATTTCAAGGCTGAAAATTGTTGAGTATCAAGAGATATTGATGTTGAGGTGATGCCCACTCATCTTCAACCAATCAGTAAATTCCAGTTCCACGTGTCCAAAATTAACCAATCAGATCATGACAAGTGTACATGTGGAATCCACCTAATGTCTCTACCTAACCAATTTGCTCATTGGTCCATAAAAGCAATGTAATTTTTTCATTGGCCCACAAGGTGGTGCTTTTATGTAATTGGATAAGCATTTAATGCAAGTGGTAGTTACATTAGGACTGTTCTACTTAATCTTAGCTATCGATTCCAAATCAATCCTAACCAGTCATTGTACTTGGAGCTACTATAAAAGGCAAGGCCTTATCATTTGTAGCGAGAGATTGTTGGAGAATTGTGGCTAATATACTATTAGAATCGCTCTATATTTATTGTTGTCTTAGCATGGTGATTACTTATGAACTTTTTTGGAGTATTGCATGGTTTCCTACATTCCTCAGTTAGATTTGCTTAAGTTGAAGTAAAAGCTAGAATAGTTGAAGTAAGATAGTTGGATCGATTGATGAATGAAAGATTTTGTTGTTGTTGAACGTATTGTGAAACAAGTGTCCATACCTTTTGGTGTTTGTTGATTACAAACAACAATGCAAGGTAAGTATGGGCCTAATTGTAGGAACTTCACTTTAATTACTTGATGATCATTGATTTTATGGTTCTGATGACCATTGGTAATTTGAAAATCATACTTGCATCCCTCAAAGATTGCACCCTCCTAAGCATAGATGACTTGGCAAAGCTAGGACTAGTTCATTGTAATGACCCCTACCAATAGGCCACTATAAACCCCTCAAACATGTAACTCAAAATGTAGATAGAAAATTATTTTTGCAATATATGAGTTCGCTGTCCCAAAATTTCAAAATAATAGATAGCAACCAAATACCATCTAAAACACTATCAATGATGTAGGAAATTGCTCAAAACCATATGCCATTCATATATCAACAATTTGCAACAATGTCATACATATTTCAGCCAATAATATGATCATCAAACCCTAGGTTTGCAATATAGATAGACTGAAAATTACAATGCCCTTTCACTTGCAAAATCCTAGCCTTCCTTTGATACCAATAATGCCAAATGGCAAACAAAGTCAAGTACAATGTAAAATAGTAAAGTGCTGAAGCTATATTTTGTACTCAGTTGAAAACAAACATTTCTCAAAAAATATGCCAAATGCCAAATGAGAAGTGAGGAACCTGATTGTAGATGGCTGCGATAATTTTTACCAGTGCTAAAGATGCCAACACCCAAGCCAAAGTCACCCCAAATCTGAAAATGTACTTTCTTGCAGATTTTCGAAAATGTCTAGGAATTTTGAAAATTCCTTAAAAATAAATCATGGCATTTTGGAGTCCCAAAATGCACCTATCTTTATCTCCTCGACGATAGAAATCCGATGCAAAAATACCCAGAATGATATGCTGAGTAATGGGGAGGATATGAGCAAAAATGTGGTTCCAAAACCCTATCCTGAAATTCTGAAAACTGAATTAGACTTGTAGCAAAAACTTTTTCGGATTGCTTTTTTGCTCTGCTTTTTCGAACTGCTTTTTCGGATCTGCTTTTTCGCTTTGCTTTTTCGGATCTGCTTTTTCGAACTGCTTTTTCGGATCTGCTTTTTCGCTTTGCTTTTTCGGATCTGCTTTTTCGGACTACTTTTTCGCTTTGCTTTTTCAGACTTTTTTTCAGATCTGTTTTTTTTTCCTCTTGCAATCAAAAACTCAAACCCTCAGGTAAGTCTGAGGACTCCAAATAAGCTCAACTTGAAATGGCTGAATACCACTTCCAAAGTGCAACCCTTCAAAGGATATTTCACCTCCTCAGTTATGCAAATCCTTAAGAAACTCCGTTCCTAAAGATCAAATGACAATCTGCAGACCAAGATGGTGCCACAAATGCTCAAAGAGAAAAGTAGTGTAAACTCAAGTCATGAGATGTCCAAATGAGAGGCCAAACACTCTATCTATTCACTTTTCTAAGAAGCCACTAGAACTTCTAGAAGTATCCATAAAATATTTTTATAAAATCCCTTTATAATGCACTTTTATATAAAAAGTAACTTTATAAAATAAAAAGTGCAACTCAACTCAAAATTATAACATTTTGGCCCCACATAACACATTATAATAAAAAATATGATAAACACCATCACTCCAAGAGCAAATAAGACCATCCAATCACCAAATAATCATCAGAATAACTCTCTCACCAAAACCATCTGCCTACGAGAGTCCATGATAGGCAAATCCACTGAAAAATGACATGTCACTAAAGAGGGGACATGACATTCATTCTCACCACAACATCAACATAGTCTTGCATTAGTAGAAGTAGAATTAGAGATAGTCTAGATTTCTAAACCAATATCCCATTTGCACTTTGTTTTAAAATAGAAGTTAGAAGTAATTTGTGCATTCATAACGCCATATCATTTGTAGAAAAATTGACAAGTCTAAGTCAAAAAGTAAAGCCTCTTGCATGAACAACATTACATCAAGCCAAAAGAGCTCCTCTCTACATTAAAGTCGCAAGTTCGTAGTTGTGACCTTGGAGTCACCTCTATGATCTTTTGTGCAGTCTTAGCATATGTGGTGATTTTGATTAGGAGAGGATAGAGTGTTTTGGCACTTTATTCTGTGTTGGCATGGTCATAAAACACCCATCAACACTACCATCTCAAATGCCATATATTAAGTATATGATTTTGCAAAATCTGTTTGGCATTTTTTTTGTTATCAATCAAATTTATATTTTCATCAATTTGTTTTCCCCACTGTTTATTCCCTATTACTCCATTTTGGAGTTGTGCAGCTTAGAATTCAACGCTAAAAAGATGTTTACCATAAAGTCATTAGAATTCAACAAGGCAGACTATATGTTATATTTATTACTACATTTCCATTTAATAAAGCAAGAAAAAAATACAGAAACCCAGCACATGAGATAGAATTTTATAACCTGTTGACATAAAATTTGCATTTTAAAGATCTTACCTTTCGATGACATAGATAGGAGAAAAGATTTCAGCCATTGTAATGAAGACATGTAGGAAAAGTATGCTCTGCAAAGAACAGCAAAAGAAAGACAATAAGAACATCTAATACTGATTTTCAAACTCAACAGCAGCCTTTTTTATCAAAAAAAATTAAGAGTACAATGACACACGATAACTAAATTATTGACTAAAAATTAAAAAATGTTAATTTATAGTCAATGCTTCCAATGTTAGAAGGTTATATGATGTATTAATATTGATTCAACTTTGGTAGTCTTGAAAGAATCAAAGAGAACACGTGTAATGAACAACAGTTTGCAAAATCATATTTTCTCTAAGCCAAAAGAATTAGAACTTTCTAAACTGTAATAAAAAGCATTAAATTTACAGTCAAATTAGGCTCCAGGAACACTAAATCCAATGTACTAATAACATTAGAAATAGAATGTGTTTAGCAACAAACCCAGAGTAGCAAATCTTCAAAATTGGTGTTAAATAAAATATAAGAAATTTTTACTCCAATTTGTGTCCTCAAACAAAAAAACTACATATATCATAGATGTGTTCTAATGCAGCAACATTTAGTTGAGTTTAAAGGTGTGGGAGCGGGGGGGAATGTCAATGCACAATTTATTTTTTTCTAAGCAATCAACACCAATTGAAAAAAATCATGATCTTGATATTGTTGGGATTTAGTCCACAACAGATTGAGATGCCTATGTTGCAAACAATAACAAAAAATATTATTCACAAAGATCATTTTCATTTAACACAAATTTATCTTAGAAGATTAATCTCAAATGGAAAAACTTATTTTTTGGTTCTTTAACTTTTTAGGAAAGGCTTCATGCAAAAATAGCTAAGAAAATAAAAAACTTAAGAATGATTCAACAACAAAATGTGCAGACACTTGTTCAGGCAAAAAGTCTTAGAAAGAAACAAAGAAAACCTAATAACATCTACAAGTGACCAAAATAAGTCAAGGAGATTCAAAAGTACGTTCAAATACAAATAAGTCAATAAAATAGAAAGTATGAAAGACAAAAGAACCTCATGCTCTGAAATGTCATGGAGCAGCTACCCCTTAACTTTGTGATCTTGAACAAGTATGAATACGCATGTGACAAAAAAAACCCTCAATGAAACAAGGAGCTGATGAAAATCAAAGCAGGAAAGCATCATTATCACATGTTTGCAGTAAATCTCAGGTGAGACTAATGGATACTGTCACCATCTGATGCTACGAACGGTCCAAGGCAAGAACAAAAAATGCGCATACATGAATGTCCAGGTCTAAGAGGGCTAGACTGCACATTCTATTATGGTAAAATAATGAATGTGTTATTAAACAATGATCATGAATGGTCTATATATACAAGATACAAGAGAATGTTTCTATAACAAACAGGAGAGAGGAAATAGAAACATTCTTGTAGAGTGAAAGAGAAAAATAGAAACAATCTTGTAGACTACACATTTTATTATGGTAAAATAATGAATGTGTTATTAAACAATGATCATGAATGATCTATATATACAAGATACAAGAGAATGTTTCTATAACAAACAGGAGAGAGGAAATAGAAACATTCTTGTAGAGTGAAAGAGAAAGTTTCCATAACGAACAGAAGGATTTTATGGAAACATTACAAAAAGAGTGACCATTAGAAATAGACGAAAGAGAGATAAAATTAGAAACTATCTATTATCGTAATTGAAAAACGCACAATAATGAGAGGGGGAGGGGGTGAATCAATATTGAAACATAGACTTTTAAAACTGGGAAAGCAGAAATCAAGAAAGCACACAGCAAAGACAACAAGACACACAAAGTTATCTCGTGGAAACCCAAGACGGGAAAAACCACGGCATCACTAATCCAATGGGCAACAACCCGTTTTTACAAAGAGCTACAACTCTTAACTGGCTTCAACCAGTAACCTCAAGGCAACAACCCTTTTTCACTGAGAGCTACAACTCTCCTCGCATCCAATTTGAATTGGCTTCAACCAGTTTACAATAAGGCTACAACCTTATTAAACTATGGATTCTTAGATAGCTACAAAGAAGAATATTTTTGTCTTTACTTAAGTATAAAGACTCACACAATGAAGAACAGACTGCTTCAATACAAAATGACTCAAGGCATAATTCGTTCTCTGCTGGAATTTCTGATATACTGTCAAAGTTCTTACCGAACTCTTATTTGCTTGTAGTCACACCCCCTTCACTGTACAGATTACAATCCTACACTTTTCTTTATCTATTTTGGTCCTCCTATCACAAAGACTCCACACACTTCAAAAAAACTCACTGCCTCTCAACACATTTGCAATGCATATACTCTCTGCTTTAATCACAGGGCACTGTCATTAATATTTGAGCACTGTATCTCTGCCACTTCTGATTTCTCACTACTCTTTCTTAGTCTTTCATTTTTGTAAAGCATCTTTTAGAACTTCACACTCAAGAGCGTATCCAACTGTACATACACAGCACCTGTTTATTGGTATGCTAAAATTTTCCCAGTCTCTTTCTTCTCTGCAGTCAGATTTTATATATCTCCACCTCATACATTTTAGAAATCGATTGCTCTCAGGAAACTGCCGATGTTATAATCAAAAATGTGTATATTTTTACACAACAGACTTTCCTTTTCTTAAGCTTGGAATGGTTCTCTTTTGACAGCCCCTTAGCGTGTATCTGCTTCCAACTGATACTCGGCACTGTTTAAATCTTCACACACAGATGCTCTATTTCAGTCACGATAGCATGCCCATTTAACAGAGGAACTCTTCGATTTGTTTTTATGTAATACCATTGATTACATACTTTTAGAAAAACTGACTTCCATGACATCTAGCAGAAAACCGTATACAGGAAACTGCAAAAACGTGAATCAACAAAATTCAACTATATGTATCAGGTTATTTTTCTCACTGAATCTTCGAAAAAAATTTCTCATTATATTAAGAGTGCCGTCTGTTCAAAAAACTTCTCCCTCCAACCAAACTGCCCGCACATCATTTTTGTCGTTTTACTGCACACAAAAAATAATCATTCTGTGTCGTTATTTTCTTCCTATCAGTCGACGGTTATCTCCTCGCACTGAATGAAAACACTAACTGCCTGCATAGCCGTTTCCAAATACACATTATTAATTTCGTTCATTGTTCTTGTTTTGTTTGCTGCAGTCGCATATATATATTTTTAACACTAAGTACAGGCCCCGATTTCTTATTGCCGCCCGTGTATTTCTATATTTTCAGTTTTACTACACGCGGAAATTTTTGTCACTTCCATTCCTTGGGATATGTAGCAAAAACTGTATCTACAAAAAACTCACGCGCCACTTAACATGTTATTCTCTGTTCTCATTTTTCTGAAGAAAAGACACGCAACATTTTTGTCATGAGGATTACTTCTGTCCGTTCACAATGCAAATGGATAAAAGATTACTATCGGGGCCTGATGCAATAGTTAAAAATGAAATTGATATCATTCGTGTTTGACAACGGCAGAGCTGTTTTTGCTACTTCGTCTTTGGTTTTACTAGCTCCGAATCACCTTAAAAAATGGCTCCTTCACTGAGTAGTTAACGACACTTGGCCTATAGATAAAAACAAAAGCATCTCCACAGGTTAAGAGAAAGATCTTTGTCAAACAGAGCCGAGACACATGGACAGGTGTAAGATCAAGCTAATGTAGAAAGAACTCCAACAAGCAACACTTGTTCGATACTCTACGTCCGGTAGCCATACACCCCGTCTTTTTATTTAGACTAACTCCTTCCGGTTACATGAAGAAGCACAAACATTGAATCAACCAGAACCAACCTAATCCAGGTGTAAAGGCAAGAACACAGCAGAGAGAATGAACTAGTAATGACACCAACAATGCACACACCCGAACACAAACAGGTGGCAAGACGAGAAGCATCACATGACAAAAGGATACAATAGTAATACCCTCCCTTAATGGTCAATCTATCTTCAAAAAAAACAGAAATTTGCATGTCCTCGGAAAGTGTAAAAGGTAGCCTCGAGTTGATCACAGAGGTCTGCATGTTCTCCAATGTTGGCTTGTGGTTGGGTCCCACCTTGCTTTCGCTGATTAGAAGCAATGTGAGCCCTACAATCTCGGAGCATATGACCAAATTTGTGGTAGTAGTTGAACCAAATGTTCTTCTTCTTGGAGCTATATTGAGACAAAGCTGATGAAGGAGATGGGCATTTGTCCTTGTGAAAGGATTGGGCTGAAAATGCTTGTTCAGAGGAGGAAGGAGCACTGCTACCAAACTGTTCTTTCCAACAATCCTGCTGCAAAAATTTGGTGCACAGATCTAAGAACTTCAGGTCAACATTAGTTGCAGTAATGTTGAGCGTCTCAATAAAGTGCTCATAGGATTGTGGTAGGCTTTTTAGAGTAATGACCACCATGTCCTCTTCCTCCATTGTACGACCAATGGCCTTAAGTTGATCCTTGATGTCCTTAATCTTCAGAAGATGTTCTTGTAAGGACATATTCTCATCCATAATAATGGAGAATAGTTGATTCTTCAAAAAGAAGGCTATGCCTTTATCTAATGTCTCATGGAGATCCTTCAATATTGTCCAGATCCTGCAGTTGTCTTGCCAAACGGGATTTGAGGCAGCTGATCCTCAGTAACTGAAAGCTTAATGAGCATAACCGCTTCATGATTATGTTCATCAAACTTGTCTTGAGTCGCATCGGCGATGGTAGGAAGAGTTTTGGTATCCTGAACAAGCGCCTCAAGGTGATGGTACTCAAAAATCGTCAACATGCGCTGCTTCCAAGTGTTGTAGTTCTTTCCGTTGAAATGTTGACTGCCTTCCAGCATAAGACTGGTGAGAGATACCATAGTACATTTTTCAAAGAAAAATGCGAAAAATCAGAATTTAAATTTTTTTTTTTAAAAAGGCACGAACTTCAAGGCAGATTAATGGAAGACCCAAAAAATTTGAAGACACCCAGTGAAGAACTCAAAAAACCCAGATAGAATCTACTGTCAGATTCTGAATTTGTTGGCTCAAAAATCGAGGTACATAAAATGATGCACCTAGAAAAAAAGCAAGACTGACCCAGTTGAGAGTTGCAAAAACCCACCAGGAATATGCTAGCAGATTTTCGATACGCTAGCTCGAAAATTGAGGCACCCAGAAAAACGGATGACAACCCAGTTGACCTCTCGAAAAACCCACAAGGAATCTACAATCAAAAAAAAAATCAAACTTGAACTAAAGGGTCAAAACCCTAGTCGAAAACGCAAAAACCCTAGATGGGTGGGTGAGGAAAAAAAATGCAAATTTTGAACACACTCGGGGCAAAAAAGCTTCAAAAATCTTGAACTAATAATTTCAAAAAAGAAACTAAAAATTTTCGAAGAGGCCAAGAATTTGCTCTGGTACCATATTATGGTAAAATAATGAATGTGTTATTAAACAATGATCATGAATGATCTATATATACAAAATACAAGAGAATGTTTCTATAACAAATAGGAGAGAGGAAATAGAAAAATTCTTGTAGAGTGAAAGAGAAAGTTTCCATAACGAACAGAAGGAGTTTATGGAAACATTACAAAAAGAGTGACCATTAGAAATAGACGAAAGAGAGATAAAATTAGAAACTATCTATTATTGTAATACATTCCTAGGAGGAACCAACGAATTCCTCCTAGAATGCATTCTAATACCCAAGGCCAATGAGACTTTAGATTTGGATAGCAGTGACAAAATTTTATGAACCTAGCATTACATCTTCCACATCTATATTAAGCATCCGAGTATAACAATTTACCATTTTATGATCTCCTTACAACTTGGAGAATCTACTTGCCTTACTGCTTGCCCAATTCTAATACATATACTCAGCCCTTCTCAAATAGCCACCGTCTACTGTCAAACTCAATCATCTATGTTTTAATGACCTTTTGACATTACATTTTTCCACATTTCCATGTAACATTAACATTAAGTATTCGACAATATATGTCGATATCTGATTGTAACTTTTGGGGTTCACAGAGTGAATATGAGTTCAAACAGTAATGTCACAAGTTTTATAAAAAAAGGCAACTGCAGGAGAGACCCCAAAACCTTGTCTCCCACCACCTCCTATGTCTATCTTACATGAGAGATTTATGAAAGGACCTTGTTTTATTGGAAGTTGACCTTTATTTGAGTAATCAAATGTCCTAAAGTGTCATGAAATATTTTATCCTGCAATTATTTTGCCCTCACTTGAGAACTTATTACCAAAACTTGGGAACATGGGAGTAACAAATGTCCATCACATATTTAGAATGTTGGCACCTATTATGAGAGAGTTAGAAAGCCCTACATTCTTTACTACATATAGTGTTCAATAGGTCTTCTCTTAAACCCAAGTCTAACTTATTCTCTACACTCCCTTTTACTCATCTTTAGCTTTCCTTGAGATTATTGTGATTTTGCCAAATTTCAGTACACCTGAGATTTTCTTCTATTAAATGGTTTACCAATTTGGCATTTCAACATTTTTTGTGTTGTGAAATTTGAGGTGACTTATGCTTTTATCACATATATTTACCTATGATTAAATGCATTTATAGCGGATCTAATCCTCTCTTTCATGTTTTGGAAGTCTCTATATGTACTCTGCTTAGTCTGCTTCTCTAGCTAGGTAAACACCACATATTACTAAAGTATTCTCAACTTGTTTGTTGCCACTCTTGCTTGTCAGTTGCTTATTGATTCACATTATGTCTTCTGATTGGCCTGTCATAAATGAGTTTATGCTGAATCAGTGAATACTATATCCATCTAAAGAGTTTCCTCTCCGGTTATTCTTTTAAGTTGCTTTAGTTTCTTGTCATGTTTTGAGCCAAACATTCATTCTTCAGATTTTCTTTCATTCTGTTTTAACCACATAAGGCTAAGCTTGTTTTCCATCAGGTTTGTATTGGAGATTTTGTATTAAATCTATAGCCTATTAGGTTAGTAATAAATAAAATTAATGTTAGTGATAGTAATTAAATAAATAATGTTAATACTTTTAAGTTGTAGGTTATGGTAGTTGGATGCAAATATATCCCATAAGATTGCTAGGTTAGTTTAAGGGAAATCAAAGGCCTTATAAGCCTAAGCAAATGTAAAATTTATCCTAAATAGGAAAAGATATCCCAAAGACATCAATATATCAATTGTTATTATTGGCTGCAATCATGGAGTAATCTGTGTATTTGCTCTACCATATTCACTTTGGTATTAGAGCAGTATAAGATTCAATCCAAGAGAAAAAGATGCAGCAACAATTAAGAGTCAAAGTCCATTAATAGAGAAATCATAGTTGTCTATACCACATGCCTAGCAACCAGGGATATTGTGGATGATACCAAAAGTATTTTGATATTCAATGCTGCTTTAAAGCGGATGGAGAAGAGAATAGCTTGTATTGTGGCATTTGTAAGCCAAGACAAATATATTTGAATTGATAAAGTGGGGGAAGCAAAGCACAGGCTCTATATCAAATGCTGGTGATCAATAAAAGACTAAAGTCATCGAAGCCACTAGTCAGCCAGAAAACCCCAGCATCGAACTTACAATTTTATACTTTCAAAGTTTTAATTTCCAATGCATCAATATTCTTTTTGTTGTTTGCCTATGTAGGAGAAGAAAGTAGTGCCAAACCACTGCCAGTTTGAATGTGACCACTGTCAAAAGGGCGTTACTTTGTATGCTGCCATATTTGTATAAACATCTTTCCTTTTTGTCATGTTAGCAAGCCATTTCCCATGCCCAGCCAGCATCTTACAAAATCTAGACAAACAGTCTAACATACAAATCTTTAGAAAAGGATTGTTTCTACCAAGCACATTGTTGTGTATCAAGTAGTACTTAGCAGAGTTGAATAAAGCAGTGTTATGAATGTGAAGGAAATATTTTTTGCGGCCACTTGATAAAAACATCGAATGAGGACTGTTTACGATGTCAAGGTGAGAACGCCATTTTGAAGGTAAAGAATTCAACTTGAGCAACGAATCTTACTTTGATTCAAAGTAACATAGCAGCAATTTATAGAGGTATTTTTAGATTGAACTTTGCAATTAAATAACAATGTTTATGTATTCTGGTGTAATAATTGAAATATCGAGTCATACTTAGCAGAGTTGAATAAAGTGTTGAAATTGTAATTGAAAGGCTGTGAGATCCGATTTTGGTGTTGATATGTTTTGTCCATTCATTAACAAGCTAAGTTACCATATTCACCCAGTCACATGCAAATTTGAAATTCGATTCACTGGAAATTCGTAATCGGTTCGAATTCGATGCAAATTCGTTTTTTCTCTAAGAAATTCGCTGCAAATTTTTCAAAATGGACCTGGTCGACTTACCTTGCATTTGGAGCGAATGTCAAAATTAACGTGTGAGCCCGGGGAGAATTTGTGAGTTTGAGCGAATTTTGAACGAATTTGGGCGAATTTGGCATTTTGACTTTTGTTGAGTTTCAACGATAGTTTTTTAACATTGTTTTTTTCCAAACTAAACCTAAAAAACATGGCATTTTTATCTGTCAGGCGGCATTTTTGTCTCACACGACATTTTTGGTCTCCATTCTGAGCGGCATTTTTGGTCTCCAAATGACTTTTGGTCTTCCTCAGCAGCTAGCAGCGTGTATTCTTCTTCACTCCGAGCAAAGCTAGAAGCGTGTATTCTTGTTGTACGTATCTTCCTCTTCATTCCTGTCGTCTTTCCTCAGCTAGCAGCAGACGTGTATCCTTCTTGAATCCTCTTCATTCTACCGTCTTTCCATAGCTAGCAGCAACGTGTGTTATATACGCACGTTGAGATCCTAGCAGCAAAGCCCATGGATGTGATTAGCTACGCTGCTACAGGTTGAGGTAACTTTTTTATATTTTTTTTGAAATATCAGTTTGTGATTAGCTTATCATTTCAATTGACAATATATATAAATTGAATATCATATATTGGTAGTAAAAGCCAGTAGGAAATGTTAGAAATTATCCAAAGTTGCATCTAAATTCTTAATTCCCAGAAATGATTTCCTAAGTTTTATTTTATTTTTTCTGATTCACGAATCATTTTTGTTTTTTTTCTTTGTTTGTTGTTTATAGATTCAAACTCAAAGAATGGTTGCAAGTGCTTGCAGCACCGAAAACTCCCGCTTCAAAATAGACAAACGCTCTCCACTATGGAAACATGTGGAAATAGTTAAACCAATGACAAGTGGAGGAGGTTATGTGTGGATTTACAGCCATTGCAAAGAGGAATCTAGTAGCTCTTATAGTAGATTGAAAGCACATTTGTGTTTTTATTCCTCAACAGGACATTAAGCCAAGAGTTAATGGGGTACTACCTAAAACCCTTCTTCCAAACCACATTGTGATCAAATATATTCAAGAGCAAAAACAAACAGACAAAGCAGATGAAGCAGCTGGGAGGGCAAGTTCTCATCCTTTGCAAAATGCTAGGAAAAAAACAAAAACATCATCTATGTCTTCAACTTCCGGTCCCAATGAACCACCTGTAGAGGGCCATCCATTCTTGCGTGCTCCTTAAGAACCAATTGCAAAGAAGAGAGCAATGGGGCCCTTGGAAACATCATTTCAAAATGAAGCTAGTATTGTGGTAAAATAATGAATGTGTTATTAAACAATGATCATGAATGATCTATCTATACAAGATACAAGAGAATGTTTCTATAACGAACAAGAGAGAGGAAACAGAAACATTCTTGTAGAGTGAAAGAGAAAGTTTCCATAACGAACAAAAGGAGTTTATGAAAACATTAGAAAAAGAGTGACCATTAGAAATAGATGAAAGAGAAATAAAATTAGAAACTATCTATTATCGTAATACCCTCCCTTAATGGTCAATCTATCTTAAAAAAAACTAGAAATTTGCATGTCCTCAAAAGCGTAAAAGGCAGCCTCGGGTTGATTAGAGAGTTCTTCAGAAAGAAGGCTCTGCTTTTATCTTATGTCTCATGGAGATTCTTCAATATTGTCCAGATCTCTATAGCTGTCTTACCAGACGGGATCTGAGGCAGTTGATCATCAGTAACTGAAAGCTTAATGAGCATAACTGCTTCATGATTACGTTCATCAAACTTGTCTTGAGTCGCATTGGTTGTGGTAGGAGTCTCGGTACCCTGAACAAGTGCCTCAAGGCGACAGTACTCGATAATCGTCAACATGCACTGCTTCCAGGTGTTGTAGTTCTTTCTGTTGAAACACTAACTACCTTCCAGCATAAGACTGGTGAGAGATGCCATAGCACGTTTTCAAAGAAAAAATGAGAAAACTCAAAAAATGGCACAAACTTCAAGGCAAATTAACGAAAGACCCAGAAAATTTGAAGAGAAGCCCAATGAAGAACTTAAAAAACTCAAATAGAAACGACTGTCAGATTCCGAATTCGTTGGCTTGAAAATCGAGGCACGAAAAACGATGCAACTAGGAAAAACGAGACTGACACAGTTGAGATCTGCAAAAACCCACAAGGAATATGCTGGCAGATTTTGGATCTGCTGCCTTGAAAATTGAGGAACGAAAATCAAGGCACCCAGAAAAAACGAACGACAACCCAGTTGAGCTCTTGAAAATCCCACAAGGAATCTGCAATAAAAAAAATCCGATTTGAACTAAAGGGTCAAAACCCTAGTCGAAAATGCAGAAACCCTAGACGAGTGGGTGAGGAAAAAAAAAGCAAATTTTGAACACACTCGGGGCAAAAAAGCTTCGAAAATCTAGAACTAATAATTTCAAAAAGAAATTAAATTTTTTTGAAGAGGCCAAGAATTTGCTCTGATACCATATTGTGATAAAATAATGAATGTGTTATTAAACAATGATCATGAATGATCTATATATACAAGATACAAGAGAATGTTTCTATAACGAACAGGAGAGAGGAAATAGAAACATTCTTGTAGAGTGAGAGAAAGTTTCCATAACGAACAAAAGGAGTTTATGGAAATATTACAAAAAGAGTAACCATTAGAAATAGACGAAAGAGAGATAAAATTAGAAACTATCTATTATCGTAATAGCTAGAGACATTGCCAAGGAAGCCATAGCGAGATGCGTCTATGCATGTGGATTGGCGTTTAATGTTGTTTGCTCATCGTATTGGCAAAAAATGGTGAGATCAATTAATGAGGCTCCAAAGGGGTTCAAGGGCCCGGGTTATGAGAAGGTGTGCACCACTTTATTGGACAGAGAGGTGATCAATGTAGAGGTTTCCAAGCAGCCCATCAAGGATTCATGGATTGAAACAAGTGTGACCATAGTATCCAATGGATGGAAAGATGCGAGAAATCATCATTTGGTCAATGTTATTGCAATGTCCACAAGAGGGGCAATGTTTCTAAAAGCTGTGGATTGAAAAGGAGAAGTGAAGGACGGTCCTTTCATTGCAAACATTCTCATCCAAGCCATTGAGCAAGTTGGCTCTCAAAATGTTGTTCAAGTAATAACCGACAATGCCAAGAATTGTAGGGCTGCCAGCTTATTGGTTAAGGAGCGCTTCGAACACATTTTTTGGACACCTTGTGTTGTGCACTCACTCAGCCTAATGCTGCAAAAAATTGGCACTAAGATTGAGTGGATTAAAAAAATGTATGAGAGGCACAGGAGATCCAAATGTTTGTCACGACTACCATATGATGCAAACCATATTTAGACAATTCTCAAAATTGGAGCTCTTGAAGGTAAGTTCAATTGTTTAAAATCTAAACATGTTTTAGAAATCTAGTCACTTTAGTTTAGTAAACTTTCTATGTTTTTACATTTAAATTTTAATCTTGATTTTAATTTATTATTGTTTTGATCTTAAAATAGGTTGTCGAGACCCGCTTTGCCTCCAACACTATTGTTTTGAGACACCTTGTCAAGGTTAAAGAGGCATTGTCTAGAATGGTAACCAATGCTAATTGGAGCATATGGAGGCAATCTAATAGTGCTAAGGCAGCTGCCATTAAGACATTGATACTAGATGACTCTTGGTGGGATCGTGTTGAGTACCTTCTGAAGTTCACCGAGCATATCTTGAGCATGATCCGATACACTGACATGGATAGTCCTTGCTTTGGTGAGGTATATGATGGCATTGACCAGAGTTGCAGGACTCAGCGAGTCCTTCCCTGACTCGGCAAGTCTGAGGCCGAGTTCATCCAGGCGAGTTTTTCGGACTCTGGACTTGGGACTCGCCGAGTCAGGGAAGGACTCGCCGAGTCCCGAGGCCAGGACTCGGCCGGCTGGCAGCGTTAAAAGGCGCTTTAAAAAAATATTTTTTAATTATTTTAAGTCATTTTTAATGTTTAACTTGGCATTTATATTATGTCTTTGACCTAAAAAGGTCATTCTATCACTTGCATAAGGAAAGACGAGAGAAAAAAGGCTTGAGAGAAGAGGATTGGGGTTTTAGGAAGAAAACCGGTTGGCTCTCATTCAAGGATTGCTGATTGTTTGTTCAACTTTGTTGCACTTTGTAGCTTGCATGTAAGCATTGAGAGGAGTTGAAAGACGCATTTGGAGGAGGCTCCTACAAAGTTGATTTGCATTTCCATTTCTAGAGCAAATTCCAAGAGGTATGTTACTTTCTTTTTGTTGTTTTGTATTTTTTTTTTGCATTCATGAATCTTTTTTTGTTTCCATTTTGTTTAGTATTTAGTATTTACATTTCTTTAATTCTTTAGAATCTTAGATTTGTTCCTAGTGTTGGTAAACCGTAAAATTGATTTTCAGTTTTTATAATATATATTGTAGATGCTTATTTTGTTTTATTTATGATATATTGCAGCTGTCAGCAGTCATCATGTCTCAGACTGCGGGTAGTGGAAGTGGAAGTGTGCCTAAAACAAACCCGGATGCAGACCCTATTGCCGTAGTAAGGGATGAGGCTTGGTTACATGCCATCCCTGGCCACAAAAAAAGAGTCGTTACATGTTGGCATTGCAAGATAACACATAATGGGGGAGGCATTAATAGGCTGAAATATCATCTTGCACATATACCAAAGCGGGATGCTAAAGCATGTAAATTTGTTCCCGAAGATGTCAAACGCAAGATGATAGCTATTTTAGAGGCAGCTAACGAGAAGAAAGAATTACAAAAGAAACAAGTGGAAGAAATGGCAAGCTTAGCTACATAGGGCTCTTCAAGGACACATGCTACCACTCGGACTCCTATTGGCACTACTAGTACTAGTACTACTTCTGCGTCTACGAGTGTGAGCATTGGGGGTCGGGTTCGTAAGAAACCATCCACACTTGATTCCATCTTTGCTCCACGCACAACTCCTGGTGCACAACCATCGCTTGAGAGCATGGGTTGGAATAAGGAGATGCGTGACCAAGCAAAACTAGCACTTGGGAGATTTTTTCTTCTACAACAACCTTCCATTCAATGCAGCAAGGTACTTATTAATATATAATTTTAATTTTTAATTTCTTTGTCTTACTTCTCTTGCTTTAGGTCTTCTTTTTAATTTATTTATTTAATTGCTTTTAGGTCTCCATATTGGCAAATTGCCATAGATGCTGTTACTATTTGTGGTGCGGGGTTCAAAGCCCCTAATGATGAGGAGCTAAAAGGTCCTATTTTGTCCCAACGAGTTGCTGATGTACAAGTTGAAATTGAAGAGCAACGTAAGGTACGGAAGGCAAAAGGTTGCACCATCATGACGGATGGTTGGACTGATAGAAGAAATAGGACACTTCTGAATTTCCTTGTCTCCTCATCAGGTATGTTAAGTTTTTAAGCTATAAGACTTAAGTTATGAAATTATGAATTAGATTGATCATAGTAGTAACTAGTAAGTACTACTACTAAATTGCTTTATTTTTTCTTAGGTGGTACAGTGTTTTTGAAATCCATTGATGCCTCGGGGAAGACAAAAAATGCTGAGTATCTTTGTGAGGTGATGAAGGGAGTGTTGAAGGAGGTTGGTGAGGAGAATGTGGTGCAAATATGCACAGATAATGCAGAAAATTATGTTGCAGCAGGTAAAATTATTTTAATTTTTAATTTCTATGTCTTACTTCTCTTGCTTTAAGTCTTCTTTTTAATTTGTTTATTTTTTTTGTTGGTAAACTTCTTATGGAGAGGCACCACCACCTAGTTTGGACCCCTTGTGCCGCTCATTGCATTGACCTCATGTTGGAGGACCTTGGCAAACTTCCTTGGATCAAAACATGTGTAGACATAGGAAGAAATATTTGCATGTATATATATAATCATACTTGGGTCCTCAACCTTATGAGGCAACACACAAAGCAAAAAGAGTTGTCTCGTCCAGGGGTCACTAGATTTGCAACAAATTTTCTCATGTTGCAATCCATGCTCAAGTCAAAGGCCGGTGTGAAAGGCATGTTTGTATGTGAGGAGTGGACAAGATCATCATATGCAAAGACCACTGCAGGGGCTGCCATGGTTGACTTGGTTTTTGATGAGAGAACCTTTTGGCAACCGGCCAAAGAGATTGTTGATGTAATTTTCCTTTTTGTCCTCATTTTCAATTCCATTTCATATCATTATTTTTTGTTAAACACTTGTTTATAACTTTATGTTCATTGTTCAACTTCATTTATTGCAGCTTGTACGACCTCTTGTTGTTCTCCTACGGGTTGCTGATGGAGAGAAGCCCTCAATGGGATACATTTATGAGGGCATAAATAGGGTGAAAGAGGCCATTCGATCCTTTCATGCAGGAAATCAAGATAGATATGGTCCCCTATGGGATGTTATTGATAGGCAATGGCACAATCTACTTCACAGGCCTATACATGCAGCTACCTACTTCCTTAATCCAAACATACCAATTCAGCCCAAGTTTCAAGGCTGATGAGGAGGTGTGGAGTGGCCTCTATGATGTTATAAAGAGGATGTCACCTGATGATGCAATTTCCACAAGTATAGTCCGTGAGGTAGAGATGTACACCAAAGCACAAGGGGACTTATTTGCACGAGAGATATGCAAAAAAATTCAAACTGCATTGATGCCTGGTAAGAATCTATGATTCCAAATTCTAATTTCTAATTTCTAATTCTATTACGGTTTACCACTTTAGAATCTAGATTGATGAAGTTAAAATTATAGAATTGATTTGAAATTTTCTTGTTTCAGATGCATGGTGGGAGATGTTTGGTACTAAGGTGCCAAATCTACAGAGGATTGCCATTCGTATCTTGAGCCAGCCATCTAGTGCTTCAGGATGCGAACGCAATTGGAGTATGTTTGAGCATATACACTCCAAGAAGCGCAACAAGTTGGCCGTGAAAAAGATGAATGATCTTGTGTTTGTTCACTACAACCTTCGCCTTCGTCACAAACATATCTTGGGCACCGACACATCTCCAATTGTATTAGAGAACATTGATCCACAAGAAGAGTGGAACAATGAGATGAATGATCCTGTCTTCAGTGATAGAGACTTGGAGTGGGTTGATCAGGTGGATCAAGAGGTAGAGGCAGTAGCGATGGCACAGGAGGAGGCTAGAGCACGAGGAGACCCAGTGCAGGACCCTGAGGCTGAGAGTGGTGGATCCGAGTCTGATGATGAGGATTATGAGGAGGATGATGATTAGGAGGATCAGGAGGGTGCCGAATCTGCCGATGAGCATGTCACTGAGGATCCTGTTTCGGTTCAGCCTCAGACACAGGGAGAGAGGATAGCTCTAGAGTCTTCCATACGTCATTTTAGGCGTACTCGTAGGAGGACATAGGCTACTATGAGGCTATGAGCCTTTATTTTGAATCTTTGATATATGTTTTGAACTTCTGATTCCATGGATTTCATATTCCATGAATATTGTAGACATTTTGATTTGACAGTGACACTATATTTCAGATTTCTATATGTTATTTGGTTTAACTTTAACTAATTTTCTTTAGAAATCCGTATTTTTACTTATGTGATCTATGCAAAGTTGTGTATGTGTGCAAAGGAGTTTCTATTTATCTCAATTATTGTGTATTAGATGTTAATTGACAATAATTTGCAGGAAAAAAACTTAAAATCCTTAAAAATCTTTGCATTTCATGGGTTTTTTGATTTGCCGAGTCCAAGTCCAAGTCTATTTTGAGCTTGTTGAGTCCGAGGCGAGTCCGAGGCTTGGAACACTGGCATTGACTTCATGATTGAGGATATTAGAAATATCATAAATGAGAGACAGGAAGATCCTAATGAAATAATCTTCAAGGAGCTATAGGTAATCATGGTAGAGAGATGGAACAAAATGACTACCCCTTTGCATCTACTTGCCTTTGCATTGAGCCCCAGGTTCTATAGCCAATTGATCCTCAGTGGGAGTACCACTAGAGTTGCCCCATATAGAGATCCTGAAGTTGCTCAAGGGTACAAGGCAGCCCTTCAAAGACTCTTTCCCGAGCACCTACGACCTGCAGTGAGGTCTGAATTCATGAATTTCGCAAGAACTGATGATTGTGGTCATGAAGCGCTTGCAGACAAGAAAAATGTTGATGCTCATAAATGATGGTACTTTCATGAACAAATGTACCAGCACTTGCAACCCATTGCCATCAAAATTCTATCACAAGTTCTTTACTCTTAAGATTCTAATTTCTAAATTCTTGTTGATAAATATTGAATTTATATTTTAAAAGTTTATATTCAAAACTCTTAACTCTCTAATTTCAAAATTGTAAATCTTGATAGGTTGCTAGTTCATCATCATCTGAGAGGAACTGGAGCACATACTCCTTCATCCACTCAATAAAACGCAACCAACTAAACTCCAAGAAGGTAGATAACTTGGTCTTTGTGCATTCAAACTTGAGGCTCACAACACACAAAGACAATACTTACAAAAAAGGGGAGGCAAAGCATTGGGATGTTGAACCAAAGTCTACAGAGTTGGAAGCCCACTTTGATGCACTTGCAATTGATGATGGTGATCGCGAGCTACTTAGTGATGTTGAGGCTGATCCTGAGGCTGCTAGTACTGATGCTAGTGGCATTGTTTGTGCTTCTAATCTGCAATAGCAGAATGATGATGATTTGTTTGATGATTTTTTATGATATTTGATCATTGATGACTGATTATTAATGTTGGCATTATTATTTCTAAACCAAAACATTGATATGGTGGTGTATTTTGGCATTTTGTTATGTCAATTGGACTAAAACGACAATATATGTGGTGGTGTATTTTGCTATGTTGCTTTATTATTAGCATAGTAATATATGAACTTACTTGCTGCATATATATAATTCTTGTACGGACGAACCCAAAACAAATCAAACTCAGCCCAAAAAAATTTGGACAAATTTTGAACCCGCATCTGAACCGGCAACTTAGTTAACAAGGTGTAAATAAGATTAAGTGGCATGTAAACATTTGTAGCACAAGTGATTTATGACTTAAGAGTCATTGCTCCCATTGAGGATGGTCATAGGTTAGAAATTCACAAAGGTTTCCAAGGAATTTCAGGAAGTTCTTGACAGGGTGCAAGCATTGTGTCGAAACATTGGATGAAAGATTGAACTCGAGATTTGTTGATCAGCTCTAAAGAACTAGTGATTTTGTTTGATTAACAATCATGAGATAAGTGGTTTGGTGTCATATCCCCTTTTTAAAATAGGATTTAAAAATAAACAATAATAATAGCTTTAAAATATAAGCAAATAAAAATATAAACGAGCAAAATTAAAATATAACATAATTAAATTAAGTTAATGAAGGGTCAAAAGGCATGAAATGGGAAGATGTGACTCCCTCAAACATGAGATACAAAAAGGAAGGGAGAAGGTAACTTCATTTGAAAGGGGAGAGAGGGAGGAAGAAAAAGGGAAGGTGTGATTCAAGAAAGAATTAATGGAAGAGAAAAAGGAATAAGAAGAAAATTAGGAAGTTACTCTTTCAAAAGGCAAAATTATGAAAGGTTGTGACACTCGCAAAGGACAAAAATGGTGAAGGGTTGTGACTCTTTCGAAGGGTGGCACTTGTGAAAGGTTGTGACGATTACAAAGTGTAGACATGATGAAGAGGTGTAACTCTCCCCCACATTGAAAGATATAAAAATAAGGTTTCATTTGAGGAGGACATTCATGTGAAATCAATGTGGGCTATAATATATTATTCACAAAGGCAACAATGAAAAGAGGTGACTCAATTCTATTTTTTTTTTTTGTTAACTTAGAGGTATCCCTACAACTCAACTCAGTGCCTAACCTGCCTTACCTTGGTCTTACATATTGCCAAGTTGGGGTTCATGAAGGGGTAGCTAAGGCAAGACTAGCCCTCTAAGGATGCACGCAATAGCCCACAAACCACATGCATCAAGTAAGCCCAAGCCTTGGAGTTGAACCTAATACCATTGGGGAGCAAACCCATGGTCTTACATATTGCCAAGTTGGGGTTCAAGAAGGGGTGACTGAGGCAAGACTGACCCTCTAAAGATGCACGCAATAGCCCACAAACCACATGCATCAGGTAAGCCCAGGCCTCGGAGTTGAACCTGATACCAATGGGGAACAAACCCATGGCACAAGCCAACTCCGCTACTCATGCAGGTTGTGGTGACTCAATTCTTATGAATGGTAGTGACCCTTTCACCAATAAAGTATAAAGGAGATTGTTGGCATTAACCGGTAAGGATGTAACCGGTACATGGCAAAGAGGTGTTGTCATTGATGTCAAAGGATGCAAACAATGTTCAAACGGGTACAATTGACAATAATAAGCGCAAGAGAGATTGGTTAGAAGACTGGTGACACATAGTGAGCTAGAAGAAGCATTGTCTCTGTTACTGATAAAGCTCTAACTGCTCATCAAAGCAGCAAGTAACCAAGGAAGGTGCAACCGGTAATCAAGGATTCAGAACTGTGACCGAAAAAGTGTATAACCGGAACCAAGGAGTCAAACTAGTATAGACAAAGAAAGAAAAAGTGACAGGTGATGATTTTTACCTGTGCACAACCTGAGGTTATAAACTGATCAGTGAAGATATCATCGAGACTGATGAACCGGGGAAAGTCACAGTCGACAAACACTTGTGTGACTCTTTGACCAAGATTTGTTGCACAAAATTCAGACGACTGTGTTATAAAGAAGATCAGTGCAAGGCGTGATTGAAAGTTTTAATGCCGAAGTTTATGGCATTAAAACATGGAGAAATCTCAAGTAAAGGAAAGTTTGCGACACGCATCTATCGTTTCCTCTATAAAGCAGAAAACGAACATGGCATGCATCAGATGTTTCCACAGTGCACTGAAACTCCACTGGGTGATGGATCCGAAGGAGATTTTTGTGAAGGTCGCGCATGTAAAAAGTAGAAAGGGCAAGATGACTATATATTCTTCAGCCTGTGAAGAATATTGTTTGCATTCATTCTGCCAAAGAAAAAGAGTGAACCTATACACTGAGAGAAGCTACGAAAAGGTAAAAAGAAGAAGAGAAGAAGAGTGTGCAAGGAAGCACAATAGTCGAAGGAAAGCATACATGTGGTGACTGGTGATGACTCTCAATTGAGAAGCACAACGATCATATCAGGCTCAACAAAGTCATTTCCAAAATATCAAACCCTCTATTACTCTCTGACAATTGCAATAGCAAAATCCCAGAATTTTGGGTGGACATTAACAGGTCCCTTGTACTAAATCCCTTAACCGGGTGACATCTGTGTAGATGTTCTAAGTCCTCTAACAAGGCAGGCTTTAACAGGCTTTATTTCCTAAATCCCTTAACCGGGTCACATCTAGCAGTGCGTTTGTAATCCTTTAACAGGGAAGGCTCCTAACAGGGCGCACTTCAGAAGAGTGCAAAATTTGTGAGATTTCCTCACATTGTGGTTTTCTCCCAATTTGGGTTTCCACGTGATAAATCTGGTGTTGTTTATTGCTTGATTGTGTGATAGCTATTTCTGTGTTAGAATCTGTTCTTCTTACAGTTTTAGTTAAATTATATCATACTTGATTCTTAAGTTTTAGTGGGTGCTAATTCACCCCTCCCCTCTTAGCACCGGTTGGGACCATTAGAGATTTCATTCCAAGTATTGAAGGAGGACTTATCAATCATTATCCTTCATCCATCATCTCCCAAGAAATCAAGCAATCAATCAATTAGAAAGATCAAGCAAACAATAATCAATTTCACATCAATCATCACTTCAACTTGGGATCAAGAATACATACTATTCAGCAATCATCACTCTATCAAATCAACATTCATTCAATCACCATCGATCAAAATGTTAAACTAGCATTCATTATATTGTCACTTCTCAATCATCTAATCGATAATTACTGTATCATAACCCACCAATACCTCGAATCATCAAACCAATCACATGTCTTACAGTGATCTCACTCAAGCATAGAGAAACTGAATATTATCTATAAATTGGTATGAAGTATCAGTTCTTATAATAAACAGCATAGTGGGTCTTATTTATGATTTCTTGCTTATAAATAATGGTCCTCTTTATGATTTCTTGCTTATAAATAATGTGCATGATATGATATTATTATTATGTCACCCTTTATTTGGAGAATACATACAATAAGGTGTAACTCTTATATGTTTACCGTAGTAAATCAAGCTAGGGATAATAAGGGAATAGGAGGGAGAAACTGTTCTGAGGTCCTCTTCTAAGCATGCCACCTTATGGTGGTGACGGATAGTCCCATGAGGCCAAGGGGGCACAAGGATGCCCTGCCCTTGGGCTTAGAAAGGAAGGACGCTACGAACACCCTATTGTAGTTTCCTCAAACTCTTAACTTGGTTGTCCATTATGTTAAGGAGCTCTAATCCTAGGAGCGAGGATAAGCGTGATGTTTTGGCAACCCAAGCAATGGCACTGGCATGTTTGGTGCATTACTTTAGTGGGATCATAATGAGTTACTCCTTGTTGGCATTAACCGGTAAGGATGCAACCGGTAACATGGCAAAGAGGTGTTGTCATTGATGTCAAAGGATGCAAACAATGTTCAAACAAGTATAGTTGACAATAATAAGCGCAAGAGAGACTAGTTAGGAGACCGGTGACACATAGTGAGCAAGAAGAGGCATTGTCTCTGTTACTGATAAAGCTCTAACCCATTGTTGTCTCTATTACTGATAAAGCTCTAACCGATCATTAGAGCAACCGGTAATCGAGGAAGGTGCAACCGGTAATCAAGGATTCAGAACTCTGGCCGGAAAAGTGTATAACCAGAACCAAGGAGTCAAACCGGTATAGACAGAGAAAGAAAAAGTGATAGGTGATGGTTTTTACCTGTGCACAACCTAAGGTTATAAACCAATCAGTGAAGATATCATCGAGACTGATGAATCGGGGAAAGTCACAGTCGATAAACACTTGTGCAACTCTTCGACCGGGATTTATTGCACAAAATTCGGATGACTGTGTTATCAAGAAGATCGGTGCAAGGCACGATTGAAGGTTTTTATGCCGAAGTTTATGACATTAAAACATGGAGAAATCTCAAGTAAAGGAAAGCTTGCGGCATGCATCTGTCGTTTCCTTTATAAAGCAGAAAAAGTACATGGCATGCATTGGATGTTTCCACAGTGAATTGAAACTCCACTGGGTGATGGATCCGAAGGAGATTTTTGTGAAGGTCGTGCATGTAAAAAGTAGAAAGGGCAAGATGACTATATATTCTTCAGTCTGTGAAGAATATTGTTTGCTTTCATTCTGCCAAAGAAAAAGAGTGAACCTGTACACTGAGAGAAGCTACGAAAAGGTGAAAAGATGAAGAAAAGAAGAGTGTGTAAGGAAGCACAACAGTCGAAGGAGAGCATACTTGTGGTGACTGGTGATAACTCTCAATTGAGAAGCACAATGATCTTATCAGGCTCAGCAAAGCCATTTCTAAAAGATCAAACCCTCTATTGCTCTCTGACAATTGCAATAGCAAAATCTCAATATTTTGGGTGGACATTAACAGGTCCCTTGTACTAAATCCCTTAACCGGGTGACATCTGTGTAGATGTTCTAAGTCCTCTAACAAGGCAGGCTTTAACAGGCCTTATTTCCTAAATCCCTTAACCGGGTCGCATCTAGCAGTGCGTTTGTAATCCTTTAACAGAGAAGGCTCCTAACAGGGTGCACTTCAAAAGAGTGCAAAATTTGTGAGGTTTCCTCACACCGTGGTTTTCTCCTGATTTGGGTTTCCACGTGATAAATCTGGTATTGTTTATTGCGTGATTGTGTGATAGTTATTTCTGTGATAGAATATGTTCTGCTTACAGTTTTAGTTAGATTATATCAGATTTGATTCTTAAGTTTTAGTGGTTGTTGATTCACCCCTCCCCTCTCATCACCGGTTGGGACCATCAATTGGTATTAGAGCCAAGTTCTTTTTTCTAAGCTGCTTAACCGCAACTAGGAAAAGATCTAATGATGAGGAAGGACCAAAGTTTTCTACGGAAAACTTCACTTTATGGTGCAGCAGAATGAAGTTGTACATGAAAACCATCGGAGATCAATACTAGACTCGTGTAATCCATGATTACACTGAACCCACCGGTACCTTGACACTTGATCAACAAAAGATCAGCACTGAACACACAGCTGCAATGGATATGATAGCAAGTACGCTACCTGATCATGTATATGCAAAGATTGAAAATCTGACTACTGTTTACAAGATGTGGGCGAAGCTACAAACTGTGTATGGTGGTGACCCACATGTTCAAAGAGCAAAGGTAGAAAGCCTCAGAGACAAATATGATGACATGAGGATGAATGAAGGAGAAGACATTGAGCACTACAGCAATAGAATAAAAGAAGTGATGAAATCCATCAAAAGCATTGGAGGAACGTTGAGTGAAGATGTGGTAAGCAAAATACTGAGGACGCTAAGGCCACAATATGCTATCAAGATCTCAGCCATATAGGAGCTCAGATCAGTGAGCGCGTCTCAAGTCACTCTTGACTCCCTAATCGGTAAGTTGACTACTTTTGAATTAAGTAATTATGATAACAACTTACCCATATTAGAGGCTGCCTTTAAGTCCTCTGTGAATACTGCTTCCACCAAGAAAGGAAGAGAGACTGGTAATAGTTCTACCGGTAAGGCTGGAAATTTTGTTGAAAATCTACTCTCTGAAGAGATAGAGCAAGATTAGTTTGAAGTGCTCATTGCAAGGCGATTTCCAAGAGGAAAAGGGAAGTACAAAGCGAAACTTCCATTAAAGTGTTTTTCTTGCAACAAGATAGGACACATTGTTGTAAGGTGTCCAGATAATGAAAATAAAGTAAAGTCCAACCGATTCAAGAACAATGGAAAGGTGTGCTACCTTGTTGAGGAAGGTGCCACGGCCAATGAATCTGAAGATTCTGGAGATGAAAAAATTGTCTTTGTTGCAATAAAAGAAGAAAGCACAATGATAAGTGAAATAACACTTATCTCAAGATCTCATCAATATGATGACTGGATCATTGACAGTGGATGCACTCACCATATGACTGATGACAAGAACAAGTTCATAAGCTTGAAGCTTAATGATGGTGGATCGGTGACTTTTGGTAACAATGCTCCATGTGCTATCAAAGGCAAAGGCTCAATTGCACTTGACAATGAAGCTGTATGCGAGGATGTGTACTGGGTTGAAGGACTCAAGTACAATCTAATGAGTGTAGCTCAATTAAACAAAGGATACATGTTGGAGTTTGGGCAAGGTTCTTGTATTGTCAAGAATCAATTAGGAGCTCATGTTGCCACCGGTAGACAGAGTGAAGAAAACTTGTTCTATCTAGACTCAACCAAGGGGGCTTGCCTCATAGCTACGGCAAAAGGGGAGACAATAAAATCTATCTCATAACAAAAGAGGACAATAGTTGGTTGTGGCATAAGAGGCTCTGCCACATAAACTTTGACAGTATTGTCAAAGTAAGTAAGAAGAAGTCAGTCAGAGGACTTCCTAAGATTACAAAGCCTGACAGAGGTATGTGTAAAGAATGTTAGTTAGGCAAACTGGTAGGAACGAGCTTTAGCAGTAAATCCTTTTCTGCTGAAAACGTGTTGGATCTCGTTCACACAGACTTGTGTGGACCTATGGGGATGAAGAGCTACTATGGAGACAGATACTCCATGCTCTTTGTAGATGATTTTTCAAGGATGATGTGGACACTCTTCCTTAAAGAAAAATCAGAGGCCTTTCACATGTTCAAAATCTATAAGGCTCAAGTGGAGAAGGAGACCGGTAAAAGCTTTAAGTGTCTGAAGTCAGACAAAGGAGGTGAGTACACCTCTCAAGAGTTCACTCACTACTATGAGGAACAGGGATAAAAAGGCAGTTGTCTACACCGAGAACCCCACAACAAAATGGAGTCGCTGAAAGAAGAAACATGACTTTGATTGATTGTGCTAAAACTCTAATGATTCAGAAGGATCTTCCCCATCGCTTTTGGAGATAAGTAATCAGCACCGCAGTGTATACACTGAACCGGGTTCAAGTTAAGAAAGGAATCGATAAGACTCCCTATGAGTTGTGGTTTGGTCACACCCCAAGTGTAGGCTATTTTAGAATTGTAGCAACTGTTACATCAAAAGAGATGTGTACTCTGGCAAGTTTGAGCCAAAGAGTGATGTAGGCATATTTCTGGGTTATTCTACCAAGAGTAAAGCCTACCGGTGTCTGAATAAGAGGACAGGAAAGATAGTGGAAAGTATCAATGTAAAGATTGATGAATATTCAAAACCAAGGGAAAAGTACAGTCATGATAAATTAGACGGTCACCAGGATCATGATGCTGAAAATCATTTGGAATTCAATGAAATGATTGTTGTTGATGAAGAAGAAGAATAGGTAAACAGACCCTTAGAGCAAGGTAATGTACCTGAGCCAGGAGGGGATCAGAACATAAGACCAACTCAGGATGATGAACAGGAAATTGTTCATGACCTCGCTGGAAATATTGCACAACCGGAAAACATAGACCGGGATCACTAACCGGTTCTGCAAAGGTATGTCACATATCACTCCACTAATAACATTATTGGTGACAAACATGCTAATATTCTGACAAGGAGAAAGGCTAGAGAAAGTATCTGCTTACTTTCCAGTATAGAGCCCAAAACCACCAGAGAGGCTCTGGAGGATGAGAACTGGGTCATGGCAATAGAAGAAGAGATTGAGCAAATTGAGAAGAATGAAACATGGATTCTTGTTCCTAGACCACAGGACACGAATGTCATTGGGACCAAGTGGGTGTACAGAAACAAATTAAATGAAGAAGGAAAGGTGGAAAGGAACAAGGCAAGGCTAGTCTGCAAAGGATATGCACAGGAGGCGGGACTAGATTATGGAGAAACCTTTGCACCTGTGGCAAGACTAGAAGGAGTGAGAATCCTGCTTGCTTATGTTGCTCACAAAAGGTTCAAACTTTCAAAGTATATCAGATGGATGTAAAGTCTGCATTTCTGAATGGTATATTGGAGGAGGAAGTATACATAGAATAGCCAAAAGGCTTCTCATCCACAGAGAAAAGTGGTATGGTCTATAAATTGAAAAAGGCACTCTATGGGCTGAAATAAGCCCCAAGGGCTTGGTATGAAACATTACATTCATACCTTTTGACCATAGGATTCACAAGAACAAGAGATAACAACAATATGTATCTCAAGACTGGCAAAGAAGGGAACCTAATTGCTGATTTTTTTGTGGATGACATCATGTTTGGAGGAGATGACAAAATGAGCAAAAGCTTCGCTGAGGAGATGAAGAAAGAATTTGAAATGTCCATGATTGGAGCCATAAAATTCTTCATTGGATTGCAAGTCCATCAACTAAAAGGTGTTTTTATTTCTCAGTCCAAGTATGTTAAGGAAATTCTTAAATCTTTTGGGCTAGAAGAATTCAGACCGGTTGGCAAACCAATGATAACTAACCTCAAGTTATCAAAGGAGGAGGATGCAAAAGAAGTTAATGACACATTGTATCGGTGAATGATTGGCAAGTTACAGTATGTTGTGCATAGTAGACCTGATATTGCACATGCAGTAGGCATTGTAGTCAGATTCTCTGCTAACCCAAAAGAGACATTTAATAGCACTGAAGAGAATCTTCAGATACCTAAAGGGAACTGAGGAGTATGGCCTATGGTTTCCTCACAAAGGAGGTTTTGAGATAAAGGTATTCACTGATGCAAATTGGGCTGGTAACATTGATGATAGAAAGAGCACAAGTGGACGTGCATTCTTTCTTGGAGAGAGGATTGTGTCCTGGACGAGTAAGAAGCAGAACTACATTTCACAGTCCACAACAGAAGCTGAGTATTTTGCTGCTACAATTAACTGCACACAGGTGATCTGGATAAAACAGATATTGGAAGGAATCCAAGAACAGATACCTGAACCAATTGCAATATACCGTGACACTACAAGTGCAATAAATATATCTAAAAATCCTGTCATGCACTCTAAAACAAAGCGCATTGCAATACAGTATCACTATCTGAGAGAGCAAGTGCAAAATAAAGAAGTGAAATTGGAATATGTTCCCACAAAAGAACAGGTTGCTGACATATTCACAAAGCCTTTACCGAAGAGTACCTTTGAGTATCTCAGAAATAAATTAGGGGTAGTGCCCCTTCTTGATCTTCAGTAATAAAACAGAGGTGTTCATCAATCCATTGAGCCTCAACAGAGGATTCAGTTTCATCTTAACAGGATTGATGATAAAGGACTACTGCTCGAAGGGGGAGCAGATTTTAAAAAAAAAGAAGGTAGTCACTTGACTAGCCTTTGACATTATTGTCAAAGGGGGAGATTATGACGGGTGAAGATGTGGACCATGATGTGGACCGGACCGGTAAGTTGTGTTTTGCCATCAATGCCAAAGGAGGAGATTGTTGGCATTAACCGGTAAGGATGCAACCGGTAACATGGCAAAGAGGTGTTGTCATTGATGTCAAAGGATGCAAACAATGTTCAAATAGGTACAGTTGACAATAATAAGTGCAAGAGAGACTGGTTAGGAGACCCGTGACACATAGTGAGCAAGAAGAGGCATTGTCTCTGTTATTGATAAAGCTCTAACGCATTGTCTCTATTACTGATAAAGCTCTAACTGATCATCAGAGCAACCGGTAACCGAGGAAGGTGCAACCGGTAATCAAGGATTCGGAACTCTAACCGGAAAAGTGTATAACCGGAACCAAGGAGTCAAACCGGTATAGACAGAGAAAGAAAAAGTGACAGGTGATGGTTTTTACCTGCGCACAACCTAAGGTTATAAACCAATCAGTGAAGATATCATCGAGACTAATGAACCGAGGAAAGTCACAGTCGACAAACACTTGTGTGACTCTTCGACCAGGATTTATTGCACAAAATCCGGATGACTTTGTGTTATCAAAAAGATCGATGCAAGGCGCGATTGAAGGTTTTAATGCCGAAGTTTATGGCATTAAAACATGGAGAAATCTCAAGTAAAGGAAAGCTTGCGGCATGCATCTGTCGTTTCCTTTATAAAGCAGAAAAAGCACATGGCATGCATCGGATGTTTCCACAGTGAACTGAAACTCTATTGGGTGATGGATCCGAAGGAGATTTTTGTGAAGGTTGTGCATGTAAAAAGCAGAAAGGTCAAGATGACTATATATTCTTCAGCCTGTGAAGAATATTGTTTGCTTTCATTTTGCCAAAGAAAAAAAGTGAACCTGTATGCTGAGAGAAGCTAGGAAAAGGTGAAAAGATGAAGAAAATAAGAGTGTGCAAGGAAGCACAACAGTCGAAGGAGAGCATACCTGTGGTGATTGGTGATTACTCTCAATTGAGAAGCATAGCGATCTTATCAAGCTCAGCAAAGCCATTTCTAAAAGATCAAACCTTCTATTGCTCTCTGACAATTGCAATAGCAAAATCTCAGTATTTTGGGTGGACATTAACAGGTCCCTTGTACTAAATCCCTTAGCTGGGTGACATCTGTGTAGATGTTCTAAGTCCTCTAACAAGGCAGGCTTTAATAGGCCTTATTTCCTAAATCCCTTAACTGAGTCGCATCTAGCAGTGCGTTTGTAATCATTTAACAGGAAAGGCTCCTAACAGGGTGCACTTCAGAAGAGTGCAAAATTTGTGAGGTTTCCTCACACCGTAGTTTTCTCCCGATTTGGGTTTCCACGTGATAAATTTGGTGTTGTTTATTGCTTGATTGTGTGATTGCTATTTCTGTGATAGAATATGTTCTGCTTACAGTTTTAGTTAGATTATATCAAATTTGATTCTTAAGTTTTAGTGGGTGCTGATTCACCCCTCCCCTCTCAGCACCGGTTGGGACCATCACTCCTCAACTCCAGGCAAGGAGATTTTAAGATCAAAGTGGAGCAACAAAAGCTTGATGGAGATTTGCACAACATTGAGAACTTAGCCAGCTACATTCAAAGGCTCTATCAACCCCCATCCAAGAAAGTTAAGGAGGTAGTAAAGGTTACTTGCAATCATGGTGCAGTATAGAGCTTTCAACAGGTGTTCATTTTGGCCTCCACGAGTGGCTTGCGATCCTGGTACTTACTTTCAAAGGACAATCAATTTTGATGGTGGATTGCTTGAGGGCAAGCAATCTTTGGATCCGAACGATTGTAATGTCCTCAAGTTTTCAAAAGTGACTTAATTAAATTAATTAATTAAGTTGACCAAAAATTAATTTTATATCCTAAGGATGACTTTAATTAACTAATTTAATTATAAAACACAGTGAAAATAATAAATTAATAAAATAAGTCACTTTATTTATCGGCCTAACCTTCTAGATGTTTCCTGGAGCTCTTTATAAGGCGATTGGTCTGGGTGAAGTAAATCATCATCAAATGTTTGGAATTTCATTGTTTCTTTTGCTAGAGGCATGCAAGCTGAAGGAGTGTGCAGTTCCGGTGGTGAGACTATCTACCCTGGTCTACAGTTGGAAATATCATTTCAAATATTCTACTGTGTACCTGCTAGAGATTATACAAATTCATGCAATCTTCATTCGAAGACAAATTTGCAAAGATAAGATATTCACAAGTTTGTGGTCATTTATATCTGAGATTCTTGACTTGGGAAAATAGAAGTTTATTCTGAAATATGATATTATTGTTGTTGGTCTTTGTTGTTCATCTTATCTTTGGGTATTTTGATATATATTGTACGCTTTATATGTTGTTATTTGCGAGGTGTTATTTCTAATATAATTATTGAGAGTTTAAGTGTAAAGATCAGAAAATATTGTTCAACGGCTCAATATATCATCATGGGCTAGATTAATATTTATATAGTTGGTAGATAAATATTTTGGTGGCACGATATACTTAAGGAACAGATTTAATATGATTGGGCAGTATATTAAGACAATGGTTGATTGAGATTGTTGGGCGAGTATTTTGCGTTGGACCCAACATCCACAAATCAAAGGTCATAACCCTGATTAAGGGACGACATCAAATATTCATGTTTCTGACATTAGAAACTAAAAAGTCCAAGATTAATATTTGTATCGGCTTTAATTAAGTATCCGGAAGATAAAATTTTGATTTCTTTATTAGTACGGCAGTAGCATCGGGTGAAGATGTTTCTTGGTCATATCTCAATATTGGCATGAACATTCCTAAGCCATGAGTTCCTATTGAGGAGTCAACTTGCACATTTTCTGGTAACCAAGATACTAGTGTATGCTTAGTGCAGATTCAGCAAACTGGATATTCCCACTGTGTGCGATTCACTAGCTTAAGCCCTTGAAGAAATCCTTGTCAGAGTCACATTGCCATGGAGAATATTGGGCATTTGCTTGGTGTCTACTATCATATTGTGACTTCATTCTTGTCGTCAAAGAGTCACTCTAATGTTTGGCAATAAATATTTATAATGTGAGCAAAAGTCGTATTGGTGGTTTGATATCGGTAGCATTGAATCTCATCTCAGTGAGCATAACAAAACAGAATATGGCTTTGGATTGCTCTGATATCAACGGGTACCTTATTGGCATAAGATACTCAATTGGCATGAATGGTGGGTACCTTCATGGCCAGCTGAGTGTATCTCCTTACACAATCACTGCTATAGTCAGATTGTGGCACAGGTGATGGAAGGGTCAGCATTTTGTGATTCTTTGGTGCTGAGTGAACTCATATACTAAGGAACACACATCTGCACTCATATTGTCTGTAGCAAGGGATCCATAAGCATATTAAGGTTCTAATTGTGAACAACACCATTCGAGGAGTCTGAGATGAACTGCAGCCAGCAACTCATATTTGGTAAAGGGCAGAGTTAGAGGAGATTGTGGTTGCTACCATACCTTTCCAAGTGCTGCTATGATTTCAGAGGGGCAGAGAAATACTTGCTCTTGTAATTCTATTAACTAATTAAGGAATGCTTTTTGTTTTAGTGTGAATGTGTGGAAGGATACAGTTATTATCATTTAGTCAATGCTTGCTTTTCAAACATCAAGTCAATCCATTACCCCTACATCCCTGACACTAAACATTTTAAAGTGTGCAAGCCACTTTGAAAACATCACTCAAGGAAAATATTGGAAAAATTATTGGTTCAAATCAGTCAAGGATATCTCAGTCTTTTGGAATAAATAAAGTATGACATACTCAAATTTCTTTCAAAGCTTGATACTCATAAATACAATAAAATTAAGAGCATACTACCCCCTAGATTAGTTCAGTCATTTGCTATTCTCCATTAATGTCTTAACAACAATATGCCAGCAGGAAAGTCTAGTTATACACTCCTATAATGTCTCTCTCTTGTATGAGACCCTGATACAATATCCAATCCAAAGTTGTCTTTGATGTGTACTGCTTCCAACATTGGTAAACATATCCAAGACGCTGCACCTCAGCTTGCCTCCACCAAAAAGTCAATGAGCAACCAAAAAAAACAGGATATAATATGACAAGTTGAACCAATTTGCACTTCTAAAGCTCAGTTTTATAGAATCTATCAAACAAGAGAATGTTTTACCAACAATACTGACTGCAGTAATGGCATTACGTTAATCCATAAATATATTCCACTTCAATGCATTTATGACCAAGCGCACATATGCCAACTACCAAGGTAATAACTCCCTACTATCAATGCTCATGGACAAAATAAGATATCATGAAGCTCACCATATGAGATTTGTCCATCATAAATGTTTTTTAAATCAGAATAATAATAAGGTGCAAGATGGGGTTTTTTAAATCATCTTCAATGATTATCAACTATCTCTAACTTGTTGATTGTATCTAAAAGTGCAAGAAAGACTACCTTGATATTATCCTCCCTTAGAATATGGAGAAACTACATTCAAAAAAATGAAGAGAAACACATTTTAATTGCAATAGTATAGCATTTAATTGTGAGTCTGTAAGCTCATTATGGTAAGCAATCCCTAAAGAAAAGCATGGATTGTCAAATAAAACACTGCTTTTATAAGAGAGTATATTTACATGTATTAAAAGAGAAGCTATTTATGTAACATTCAGCACTTCTATTAAAAAGGAGAAACATGTCCATATGACATTTTCCTTTTGAAACTTGTGATGCCTTGCAGCCACAAACAAACTTGTCGCTCTTCCACACCCAGCTGTTATAATGACAAAAGGAATAAGGAGAGCAACTGGCTTTGTGGGGAACTCATCACATTTGCACAGCAATGTGATTTCTCAAGTAGAAGCTAAATATAAAGGTAGGAGACTATTGGCTACACCTATGCAAGTAGATGTTCAAATAAATGATCATAACCTCAAACCATTGAATATAGACCACAGATGATCTTGCAGGCTATTGAACAAGGTTCCTTACACATCCAACTGCCAAGCCATTTTGGGCATCCAAAGGCAAAAGCAATTATCTAGTCAACGAAAATAGAAAGTTGCCTTAAATGGAAAAGTGGGTGGGTCTCCAACCTACTTACTTTTAAGCAAAGACTTTTTTGTCTACAACAGAAATTTGAAGGCAAGTCAGATGCTAATATCATGAAGAAATGAAAAGAACATTTTAGTACAACATCACAGCTGTAGAATATTCTTTTGTGCTTGTCATGTATTGCAAACATTGAGGGTCTAACTGTCACTTATGTAACTCCCAAGCATATTCTCCTTCCAGAGAAATAAGCAATTGAATAAGTCAATAAATCACAAGCGAGGTTAATCTACTGTTTAAGGAAGACTAATATATGAAATTCAATTTAAGAAGTTATAATCTACAATTCTTGTCTCAATGTAAGCACATTGTGTGCACATTTATTTGTATATATTTGTATATGACCATGTAAAATATATAGATATATACCTGTGAAAACTAGTACTTCTCAGTGTAATATAATTAATAAGATAGCAAAATTACCTTATCTTAATTCTTGTGTTAATTTCAAGGCCCTTTTGACACTATTAGAACTTAATTCGTGTTAATCCACAGACACAGCGTGCAAAACTGGCAAAAAAATGTACTTGGGATCAGGTGGTTGGCTTAATAATCTTGATAATTTGAATGCCATGATATTGGTTTTATATCTCTTATGCCTTCTACTAATGTTTTGTGATGATTACCTGCACAAAGACCCCCTTGCCTTAAATTCATTCAAATTAAGAATCTTAAAGAATTTTAATCAATGTTATAATGGATCCAAGATTAGTGATTATCAACGTACACTAAGTATAAGCACTACACATTTTCAATTGGAAATAAACCTTATACATTTGTAAGTACAAATAACTTCTAGAACATCAAAGATGCATAAATTTAAATGCCAATTAGTCCACAAGTAAAAAACAACCAAGACAATATTTAAGGCGATAATAGATCTAAAATAATGCAACATGATAAATTACAGCTACTTTATTCTCCTTACCCATTCAGAGATACGAGTATGCACAGCTGCCTTCTCAACTAGAAACGCACAAAATGGTAAGAGTGGAAGTGTAAGCCTGAAAAATTCAATATGTGACAATATATTATTGATGTATGATACCCAGACTCTGATACATTCACTACATTATACCACCCCTTGTGTAGGTAAAGAATAACATAAGTTAGAAATGATTACCCGCACATTAAAAGTGGCCAGTCTCTAAGATTTTTGGAACTAAACCAGAACCCAGTTTGAATCAGAAGACCATACTGCAACATCGAATATAAGACTTGTATAAGTTATGCTTTTAAAGTTCAAACCCATGTTTTTCTGCTCTAGTAAACCATAAAACATGAAAAAAAAAAAATATCCTTCCATTCTGTACACAAACACAAAGAGCAGCATTTCTAGTAATATATGCATCAAACCATCAACCAAAATCTATGCTCAAGAAACAAGTCAGAAAAAATACCTTCATCAAATTCTCAATAATCAGCCTGCTGTTCACAGCAATCAAGAGCACAACACAAAGATTAAATAATCCTGCATGGCTCTGCAATGTCAAGAAAATAACAGCAATAAGGTGGAGGAAACAGAAAATATGGAATTTCATAAATACAACTACTAAACAACCATTATATTGGGGGCAAAAATGTTATATCAGATCATACATGCAAGTCCACAAAACAGATTATAGAACATAGTAAATATTATTACTTACAGTACTCTGTCATATACTGCTTAAGCCTTGAAACAACCATCTCTAACACAATTTATCATAAATATAATTGAAGGGAAAATAACAGGATTGAGTCCAATGGCAGAAAATCAGTCTAATCTCATCACCAATGGTAGGCATGAAATAAAAGGACAACTGTAATCCCAATATTAATATAAAATTACAAATATAAAAATATAATTCAATGAAGTTAATTAAAGATTGAAATATTAGTTCATATGCCATATTTGGATGAACTTGCATGCACATTGTCATTAGACACTAATAGGCACACCATAAAACTAAATCTACGATCCCAAAAAAATGTTCTCATCATGCACCCACAACCTAATCCATAAGTTAGTGTTTTAGAGGTTAAATGAATTCATCTGACCAAAATATCAATTTCAACACCGTAGAGATTAAAAAACAAGGTGTCTAATTAATGTAGAAGTATCACAAAATGGAGCTGAAAGCATGGAAAACTACAAATTATATGTGCATGCAGTTCCAGTGTTATGATTTTAGGATCATAATGGCTAGAGATAGTATGACATTTCACTGAGAATCTAAAATAAATGTTCAAGAGCACTCTAAATAGGGTGAATGAACAAAATTCTTAAAATTTAGACCACCTCAAATTGTGGTGATATTCAAGCATCAAGTACTATAGGCGATTGGCTATAAATGATGATTAATGGAGTAACCAATCATTCTAATGAACTTGTCATATTCAACTTTTTAAGAGGTGGAAATTGATTAGGGAATCAAATATTTGTAGCATTTATTGTACAAGCTTCTCAAAAGGGTAGGATCCATTTGGATCTGCTAAACCGTACATCCGTCAACTTCTTTTATTTAGATACAGTACCTCACAGATGACAGGTAGTTGAATGTTATATTCTTCATCATCTTTTACTCTGATCAACCGAAGGATGAATTTCTTCCCCAACAGTACTCCCTCCATGCATCAAGCTAAAAGCATGTTTTCAAGCACCCTTAATAGAAGAATGAACTTGATAGAAGCAATAGATGAAGGATGAAGAACACCAAAATGAAAAGATACACTGGAATGACAAACTACTAGGAACATTAAATAGAAAATTTCCAATTTGTTGGTTCGGGTGCGAGAACCCGGTATGTGGGTGCGTGCAATATTTTTGGGGGGTTTGGGTAGGTACAAGTATGTGTGTTCGTATACATAAAAAAATTAAAGAAATATATAGATTTGTAAAACTAAATCATTTGATAGTATGATACTTCATCATTGATCAATGCCAAATGCCAAAGATAAATATTAGATGCCAATTGAATAAATGTTCTGTGCAAACTCAAAGCTGTAGTGTACTGCAAAAATCAAATGCGAGTTTAAGGGCAACGCCCCCAACAGGGTCAAGGAGCAATGCCCCTTGGGGGGATCTGGGGGCAATGCCCCTTGTGGAAGGTCTGGAAGTAGCATGCCCAATGAGGCCGAGGGGCAACGCACATTAGAACTCAATAGCACACATCATTTTATGGCCTCATTAAGAGTCGTTTTAGGTCCAAGAAGGATCCCCTTCGAAGAAAACCACCTAACCTTCAAAATGCCAAAATGGAGACAAAATGAGTTGAGAGCAAAAGAGAAAACAAAATGATATGTTTTTAGGTTGAATAGCCCTCATAAAGGGTCATTTTAAGGTTTTGACCAAAAAAGGCAAAAAAATAAAACACTTTTTAATGGGTTTTTTAAGTCACTTTTGTGACTTGTGCTCAGGTGCGCTTTGGATGTGCACAAGGTGCACACCATGGACTGTGGATGCACTTGAATGCGGAGGTTGTGCATGTGTAGTCAATGGTGTGCATCTAAAGCGCATCCACAATGCGCACTTGGAGCACATCCACAATGTGCGTCCAAACTAGGACCAAAGCGCATCCACGTCTGGTGCGCACCAGCAAGTTGCACATCCTGTAACTTAGGAAAATTTATATATTCATAGATGTTTTTGAATTTGGTAACTACATCTTTTCTTTAGTGGGGGTCATGTTGAGTTCATATATGTTGGTCCTTATCCAAACTTTTTCAACTTATATGGACAATATTATTTTTAAAAATCACAGCTAGTTGACAACATTATTATTATAACCAACAATTTTGATTAGACTTAGTGGACAACATTATTGTTCCTCATCCGATTTATGTGGGAATTTTGGAGTACAACGCAATAGTGAGGGACTTAATCTATTGTAAACAGCAATTGTCAAAGCAAGAGAATATAGTTTGACAATTACTGAAGCTAACCAAGATAGCTTGGTTAAAAATGAGAGACCGTACAAACTTAGCAAACTCGATGGAAAAGATGCATACCTTGTAATCTATTTGAATGCTTCAAATTCAGCCACTATATAAAATTGAATCAATTACACAATGTAAAACCAAAAAACTTACTAAAAATAGTAAAACACGCCAAAAGTCACCATATTTGCCATGTTCTCTATGGGAGCTGAAATGAACAGCTCAATGAGGACAAATTATTACAAAATCAAAAGTTAATATGGAATTTGTTTAATTATGTTACTCCAACTTGGCAGGGTCATAATTGTGATATTGCTATCAAGATTCAACTGTGTAGTTTTCGAGTCAAACACATTGACCCATATTTTAGGGTCATAACTCCTAGCCCATTGGGTGAACACTAAATTAGTTTGATACATTGGGAAGGTCTTGTACAAAACTAGTTTGAGTTGCCTACACAGTACACTGGAAAGGTCTTGTAGATGCCCGCATGCTGAGCAGGTGTCCTGCATCTGCATTGTAGTCCTAGACTTGTGCAAGCATCTGGGATAATGAGCTCATGAAGCCAACTAGTTGCCTTAACAGTATGCTTTCTCAATTTCAGTAGTCAGAATATTTATATCTATTAGTATCATAGTGTTATTTCAATTTCTTTAATTTACCTTGCGTTCATTAAGTTTCAAGTTCTAGTTAATTAGTTGATTTTCTTGATCACCCTAGCTCACCAAAGCACTAGCTTAGTGAGGTGGTGCAAGGGCCGATTTGTCCCTTGAGATTTTATCAATCTCGAAGGTGGCGAATTCCCTTGTCCACACTGTTGTATAAGCAAGTAGGTGGGTTCTATTGGCCTCTAACCTGCTAGTTGATTAGCTTAATTTGAGGGACAAATTTGTTAGTTAATTGCTTAGTTACTACCAACATTTGAGGGATATCTTCCCTCTAATTGAGGTGTGTTTGGAAAGGAGCGCTTGAATTATACTATGGGCTAGGAAGAGAAGGGATACACTTGAAATCTGAGAAAAAAAAACCTTTCATATTCATGAAGTAGACACCATGTTTGAAAAATTATTGCATGGAGACAAAAAACTTTCTCACAGAGAGATCAAGCTTCTTGGGGACAAAAAATCTTAAGCAGCAAGGCAATATACATCAAAAATAAAAACATTAAATTTTTTCAAAAAACATTAGTTGAATAGAATACTTTTAGGTTTGTTTATTGGTTGTAACTTGTAATTGTTTGTCTTAGGTTTATTTTTTATATGTTACTGCTGGAGGTTTTTACATGCATCATCTCCATTATATCTGTCATTTTCACAATGATCAAACATGGAGACTAATTATACTCTGGGCTAGGAAGGGAAGGGATACACTTGAAATCTTAGAAAAAAAAACCTTTTTCATATTCGTGGACTAGACACCATGTTTGAAAAATTATTGCATGGAGACAAAAAACCTTCTCACGGAGAGATCAAGCTTCTTGGGGACAAAAAATCATAAGCAGCAAGGCAACATACATCAAAAATAAAAACATTAAATTTTTTATAAAAAAATTAGTTGAATAAAATAATTTTAGGTCTGTTTATTGGTTGTAACTTGTAATTGTTTGTCTTAGGTTTATTTTTTATACGTTACTGCTGGAGGTTTTTGCATGCATCATCTCCATTATATCTGTCATTTTCACAATGATCAAACATGGAGACTAATTCTCCAAGCCTTAGTGAGGTGTAATAAATGATTGATACCATGCTTGACCAAATGAAAACCATTATAAAAAAAATGAGCCCACCTTGCAGTTCTCTAGTGAACATATTCGAACTATCATTAAATGGAGGTAGGAGAAGTTCAACACTCTCTTGCACATTGTATCCTTTGCATTGAACCTAAAATAGTATGTGCAAACATTGTTCACAGACTTGGACTCAGAGAGTACTAAGAAAGTCCAAAAATTTTCACTTGGCAAAAACTTGACAACTTAAAAAGTACTGAGATTTCTTTAAAAAACACTTCTTTTTGCAAAGTTCTACAAAATGGAACAAATGAGTCTAAAGAACCATGAGGAAGTGTTTTCTATAGAATTGACTATTGAATACACATGGATAACAAACTGGCCTCATCATGCAAAGCCAGATAGTGGATAAAATAGCTAGCTGCTACCTAATAACTGTTATGAATTTATAATAATTGTCTTTGAAAATCATTATCATAAATTTCATATCTAGCCAAGTAAAACATTACATAATTTTTACAATTTCCTCTTCCCTAACCTATTGAACAATTGGCACAAAGTGGATATTCTTATATTTTCAAGTTAACTCATTTTAATGCACTTCTAAAAAAAATAACCCTACAATGATTTCTATTTTATATTATGATTCTTGACACGCACTATGAATAATGTAAAAAAATTATCTACTTCATACAAAGTGAAAAACAAAATAAAAACTTACCTAAAAAATCACTGAAAATTTTGTCGTGTTTAACAAGGGTAAATGCAGGGTTTTATAGAGAAATATCCACCTAAAATTCACATTTCACCTGCATTTTAAGCACGTCACAACACGTCATGGATTTCCATGCATGTTTCACATGTTTTGACCCATGTTTTTGCTTTTTGGAGTCTACGTCACATTTCCTACAAGTTAAGCAAGTTGCACAGAGTGTTTCCATGGGTAAAAGGGTAATTTTTTGTCTACAGGGTTTGGTGAGTTAACTCAATAGTTGCTCGCATGGTTTTTGAAGCCCACAAGCATTTAGCAACTCAGCGAGTACTTGCCAGGTTTTCCTACTATGTGTGCAAAGACCAACTAGAGTTGTCTCTATAGTAGATACTAAGGTCCAAAGAGACTTTATAAACACAATTCTTAAAGATGTACAATAGGTCACAATTGTCCATCATAAGTGGAACAAATTTTCCACACTTGACAACTATGTAGAATAGACAAAATTACCTAGGAGACTATGGCATAGAATGATGCATGACTATGGTTGTCTATGTATGGACTTCATTCATCATCAACACAATTAGCCATTAACCTCTTGTCTCAAGAATCTACTTTATTTGCTACTGAGAGGAACTAGTCTATAAAGAGGAACATGATTAAACAAGGTAGCATAGATTGATGAGGATTAAGCTGCACAATAAGGTTGGTTGGTGTCCACTTGGAAGAGCTTTGGCTAGATTGGATCGAGTAGTTCTAGCAATGAGGACATCAACACGAGATTTGACGAGAATCAGACTGCTAAGGCATTAACCCATTATAGTTGAATGTGATTATCATATTGAATTTAATAATATATTGGTATTTATTTTTTCAAAGCAATGTTTAACTTGAGTTCAACTGATTCATAATCTTTAGTAGTTTAGAGTTAACTTTACATAAAAGAGTATGTTTAGGATTTGAATTGAAAAGTATAATTGATATTATCGTAATTCTGCATTTAGGAAATGGTACTGGATCGCTGCCAAACAGGCCCAGATCCAGACTTGATTTGAATCTGGTCCAGATTTGGGTCCAGTAACTCTGTGGAGGCATCCAATATCCTGATTATCAGGCCCAGCAATTGCAACAAACCTGGGCAAATCCACACAAACCCATCACAAAAATCCACCCCTTTTTCCCTTATACTATTGTTCACAACAGAGATCAGCAGTGATTTTGTCACAATTCTAATCACAGATAACAGCACTCTACTCTCAATTCTGCTTCCAGCTCTGCTGTTAATTCTTTGCTCATTCTCTCTGACCATGACTCTTCTCACACAACTCTACATATGTGATTTCTCTTTGCTCTTGGCTCTTCAAAATGAAATTATGAGGGAATCTTGGGAATCGGGCTGAGGATGCGAAGCATGTGAGGTAGAGGGTTAACAGTGAAAATAGCAGCACTTTGCTAGTGGAGAGCCAATTCTTAGAAGATAAGACTCATTAGGCTTCAATGGAGAAAAATAAAAGAAACCAATTTAATAATTAATTTTAAATGTAATAATTTAAAATTTCAATAGTTTTATACTTTTATTTTATAGTATACTCAGTTTTACTATTTACAATTTAATACAATATTTTTTAATCTAATTTAATATTTAAAATCTAATAATATATTTATCATTTATGAACTAGATTTTCACTTTTAGGCTAAACTATCTATATATTTATGAATTTTATTATTTTATATATGGACATACCTAGAAGTTTAGAACAAACCCTCCATCCCCAAACCTATACATGAACTTAAACCAGCAATATAGCATTTGGGCCTAACATAAAAGCCAAAGATCCATGTAAATAGTTTAAAATGAAAACAAATACAGTAAGAAAACTAAAGAATTAAATGAGACATTAAAACATAACAGATTTCATTCTAATCACTCACTTGTTTAAGTTTACCCACACATATGAAATGTTTCATGGCCTCGCCATCCCTATTTTGGATACATAAATTGATTGTAACTACTGCTGGTTCTTGCTGCAACCTATAAATTTTTAAAAAATAATCTATATCTCAATCCATCAAATATGTCCCGGATCAATTCAGTTAAGTATTATTTCCCACTCCAGAAATTCAGGAATAGAATTTCAGCTTTAACAGCAATGTCATTAGGTAGACCTTTTCAATCCTCTATAATCCATACATTAGTCTCCAGGGTTCTAAATTATATTTTTTTCAATTTTCAACTGAATTCATTTCCATTTTTGAAAGGGACTAGGCATCAATTTCTGTGCACTACAAAGAGAAGCATATAGATATCTAATAATGCTTTCCATGTAATCACAGACCTGCAATTTAATGTGTTTTTCTGATAGCCTCTTTGTTGTTATTCAGATTAAACCTATTTCTGAATTTTGAATGTGTTAATCCAAAAGGTGTTCATCTTGAAAACTTCCAGAACTCCTGCACACATGAAAGAAACTTCCAGAAATATTTCTTGCAAATAAAAAGACATTTCTTGGAAATATTATTTTCGAGGTGTTCCAAGAAATTTCCAGTCTTTGAACTCAACATTGTAGAGAAATTGTTCAGTTTGACATTTCATTTCCAGAAGTTTTGAAAAGATCCTAATTCAATTTCCAACAGCTTCTCAAAATTTTCGTCATTTCCAATACTGTTGATCCCATTTTCTTAGAAATCTACGCCAAAGTTTCAGTGGAGTTTTCTGATCTACTCATTCCTATTTCAGACACTTGAATCTGAAAGATCCAAAAGAACCTCTCCTGATTCTAGCTTAGTTACCAGATTCGAGCACCCCCCTGCCTCCAGATGCAGGTGCATCTGGACACGGATGCAGAGGTGGGGTGTGTGTGGCTGTTCACAGCGAGCGCATTTTCTCCCTGTGGGTGCATCCAGATGCGCTTGACAGCGCATCCGGATGCACCCACAGGGAGAAAATGCACTCCCTATGAGCATCCTCGTGCACCCTAAGTTTGTGGGAGTCTTGTTTATTGATCAGGGTTGTTTTCTTTTACCAGTCATGTCATATTTGAAGGAAGTTCTGGGTTGTTAGAGTGTTGTAGTCTTATTGACTGGTTAGCAGTCATATTTCTCTCATATGGGATTCCTTATATCAGTTGCTAAGCGATGCTGATGTAGCCACACAGGATTTATTATTTTCTGGGACTATATTAATTAGACTAGGCCATATCTTTGATTTGTGCAGGTTCTATAACAGAAGATGCAATTTCATTTATTTATCAACAGTTTAATAAATTAGTTTCAGAAATAGTCCATTACTATTCCCAGGTCCTGCATCCTTGTTAATGATGATTCAGTGCTGATTGCTCATTATTACAGTTGCCCAACTACCTGTAACCTAAGGTGTAGTCCAGTATTGACAAATCAATGTATGGTTTGTCGTCCATACTAGGCATGATTTTTGGAAAGCTGAGCAATTTGTGTTTTGGATCCAAAATTGAATATCACACAGCATCTGTTTGCATGCTACAAACTTCACTTCATATCGGTGAACATTCATGTTAAACTTTGGTCATTGATGTCAAGATAATCCTAAAGTGAAAATATTGGCTTGATTATGTCTAATAAATGCTGATCTGTTTACAAATATCAGAGAAGTTAGTTGTCATGGCTGTGATAATTCTACAGAGAATAAAATGGTTTGATACACTGAAAGCATGCTATTTTCCTTTCACTGATCCTGCTAAATTCTGGAAATGAATATCTTACAGTATGATTTACAGTATAGGGAACATATTCAAAAATGTTATAAAGAGAAAACCTGAACCGATGTGAATGTCTTCAAAAGTTGTATAAAACAACATTAATTGAAGTTGCTGTAACATTGTAATACTGCTGTCGTTATTGAGCCAATACGTAGTCATGTTTCCAGATTCCAGCGAAGAATACATACGCAGGTAATAAATCAAACAAATTTCATGTGCCGGGTGTTATAAATCTCATGAGTTGTGTATTTTCTTTATGTCTCATACCGTGCATACGCGGGTATATGGAGATGACGATAAAACCTGTTTCTATCGTGCAAAACAGAAGGATGAAGTCTGTGAAGAAGCGGCAATAAAAATGATATCTTTTGAAAGACAGAACTTTATTTTTATCACACCTTTGTTTGCAGCATCGGGATGCACTTGAAGCGGAGATAGAAGTATATCGAGATGTTCCTTATACACTTGTAACTAAAAGACAAAACATACTGCTCACTAAAAAGTTTTGTCTTCATTATAAAATATGTTATGGTGGCTTAGTTAGAAAGCAACGATAGAAGAGCATCCACGTATAAGGAAGTTTAAGGTAGTTTTGGAACTAAATCACAAACTACTTGCAGTTAGTCGGCACTCCAAACTTTATAAATAGACATTCATTTAATGATCCAATAGATGTGAAGGGGAAATGAACGATATTATTATATAGTTGCTGCATAAGTATATGAAAATCAAAAGCTTTGTGAAGTGGTGAATTGAGTGTACATCACATGAAATGAAAATAATTCATTACTGCTGGAAGAAGGTTTACAGTTGAAGACATTGGCAAGGAAAGATTATTTGAAAAAGAGACTGAGACTGGTAATAAGGAAAGATTCAGGTATAACAACTACTGTGGATTGAATTTTGAGTTGATTATTGTTCTAGCAGTGCTCTGTCTTAGAAATCATTTTGTCCTCTGTTCAATTCATTCCAACATAATACATGGTAGTTTGTAATGTCCCCTGCTAAATTAACAATAACATTTGTAATATAGTTAAGGAATAAGTAATGTATTAAGAAATTGACTGTTACTGGTCCATATTATATGGCAGATCTTATTATTGCTTCAGTTATAAAGATGGGGGAAGACATTGGAGGCAATCTCCAAAGCGCTTAGAGACCATTGATAAGCTCCCTCAAAGTTTACAAACCAACCTTTAACCTGTCTTGGACTTAAACCCTCAAAGCTAAAGAGAAAGTTGATCCCTACCCTATCTTGAGAGTTATCCTTTGGATTTAGACTGCCCCTCTTTGGAAACACCCTGACTTCCCTTCTCAGGCACTGAATAGTAACAGGATCTGGGCATATATATATATATATATATATAGATTTATATTAGATAATTCTTATAGCCCAAGTATACTAGATCCTTAAGACACAAATTATAGATCCTTCAGATATGTACGTTTGATCTTTCAGATATATATATTTCAGTTATATACTTCTGAATATGATTCATGTATGTCTATATATGTACATATTACAAGATTCTGATATATAAATCAGGTATACACTATATATATAATTTAGATACATATGTTATATATATTATGATTATATATATATGTATATTACTGATATTAATATTATATATATACATTAGACTGCATATTAGTCTCCCTGATCTCAACAACACTCAGATATAATATTATTCATACACAGTATATACAGCATGCTATGCTGTCCACACGCTGCTTGCCAGCCGTGTATTATATTTTATTTTTCTTTTCTTATATCTTCCGCATCAAGAGCAACATTTATTCTGCAGTCTCCTACTCCATGATCAATATAATCTCCTATTCATTATGTATGTGAAGGAGTATAAGTATGCCAATCAAATCTCTCTCTCTATATATGGCTATTACTGATATCTTACTAAGACAAGTGCAATGGAATTACTTATCTGAATTGGTCGCTCCCTTGATAATTCTTTATGAATATGCAAATGACGTGAAGACCTATCTACATGCCGCCATTCCTTATTTCTCCATGTATAGGGTTGGATAATTATAATGATCGCTGTTCCTGGGTAATAATACGGTGCACCCGATTATGAGTCTGATCCTTATTTATATCTAGAGATCACGTACTTCCAAGTTTGCCATTTTCTGATTTGGTCTGCTAAATGGAATTCCGGCCATTCATAAGATGGCTCTTCTCTCAATACTTATCCTCTTCCTTTTTTTCCCCCTTGGAATGATTGTGAATTGCCGGTTTTATATCTTGCCATAAGGGAAGGTTTCAGCCCTTTCATAATAGAGGAGACACAACTCTTACTGATCAATCCTCATCATAACTAAATTGATTTTATATTTGATTAACATTAATACTATCTTTTATCGATATGCCAGCGATGCTAAAGATCTGATGTAATTGCATTATCAGATTAACTCCCGTGTCTCTTCATGAAGGTAATTATTTCTTTCTTAATCGATAAGAAATGGTTAATATTCAATGTTTATTCAATCAATATTTATTTATTCTTTCCTCAGCCGATATCAGCATAATTATTTCCAATCCTTTGCACTTCGTTGATATTTCACGATAATTCTGAGAGGTTGCTCATGATAGGAGGGATCACCATGCTGAGTATTGTTTGATGGAAGTCAATTAGTATTACTAACAACTCATTATCCTTTATTAGAGTTGTCAACTATTATGTGGATAATATAGGATCATCAACTAGGGCCATCTACTATGAAACACATTTCATATTAATATTATTAATTATATTGATGGATATTAATATTATATATAATATATATATTGATTATAATCATTGATTAATATTGATTTCTAATATTTCGTAAACAACAATCAATTGATTAATTATTATTATTTCTAATATTAATAATTAATTATATTGATTAATAACATTGATAATAATATTTGAATAGAATACGCATTTGTATATTAATTATGGTCTATGACATAGTTTGATTCTGTTCTATCAAACTTGGAGACATTTTGTTTCAGACATCAAGAAAGATTAAGCATCAAATTTTACTGTATATAAACTTCCTTTCAAATCACAGAGATTAAAGTTTACTTGCAGATCTGAAATAGATTATTTTCTTCAGAACATAGATTGCAAACATACTGTCACAAAGAGTTTGAAATCTAAAAATATTCCGATTGATTTTGAATTTAAATGAATGTTCAGATCTAATGATCAGATATTGAGGTTTGAAGAAAGTGATTGACAATTTGTGGTAGTATACAGTTCAGATTGCAAGCATAACACAGTAAGTTGAAAATTAAATTTTGCTACAGGAGTACTGGATTATCAGATTTGACTTGTTATCAGAATTGAATTGTTGAGTGAGATTCTCAAGCTTATTCATATTTATTCAAAAGTTGTAATCCTTTCAATGTATGTTTCTTGGTGGGTTGGAGCTCACATAAGATTCTTGAAGTTGTAATTGGGTTGGTGCTCAAATTGATTGAGTGGGTGCTCAAGTTTTGAAAGAGTTGATGCTCTTAAAGGGGGTTTGGTGATTCCTTAGGGTTGAAGCCCTTAAATATTGTAATTGGATTCAGATTTGTGAGGCTGGATTAGGACAATAGATCCTAGCAGCATTACTCACCGTGGTTTTTCCCTGTTGGGTTTCCACGTCATATTCTTGTGCATAGTCTCTTGCTCTTGCAGTGCTTCTTTTATATCTGTCATTTGATGTTTTAATTTTACCATGCAGGTCATTTGATGTTTTAATTTTACCATGCAGTCTGAAGTAATTGTTTGAAAGATTGGAATTGGAGAAAAAGTTAAGATCAATGTACCCTAGGACGTGCCCCCCCCCCAATAAAATCCCCAGTGTTACCAGAACGGGGACGCGTCGGGGACGTGGATATGGTGTTCTGACATCCCCGGCGGCGCCACCAAAACACTGTCATTATGCTAGAAACGCAGGGACGTCTCGGCGTCCCCAAAGGGGACAGGGGGACGAAACCGCGTCCCTCGACCCCTCAAGGAACAACATGACACATAATTAGGTGCATTTTAAAATAAAATAAAAAATTATTTGTTTAATGGGTTCTATTCTAACCCTAGGGGTGTGTGGGGCCCATCTCTTGTGTTATATTGCTTCAAAACACAATCAAGCTTCATTTGTATTCATTTTTTTATTTCTAAGTGTTTGCAACAGCAGCAAGAAGAAGAGTGAAGAGCTGAGAAAAGGGTGATTGTAAGAGTGAAAAGAGGGATTGCAAGTCAAAGAGGAGTGACAAGGAGCAAGAAGAAGAGGAGGAAGATTCTTCACTTTGTTGAAGAGATTTTTCAAGCAAAAGGTAGGGTTTCTATCTAACAGATTTTTATTTTATTTTCTGATTTTTTATTTTATTTTGTTTTTAGTTTACTTTTACATTTCTTGGTGTTTCATTTTGTTATAGTTATAATTTATTTCATTTCTAGATTGAAGTAGATTCTTGTTGTTTCATTTTCTAAATTCTTGTTGTTTAATTTAAAATTTTAAAAATTTAAAGTAGGGCATAAGCTGAAATCGTGTATTTATTGAATTTGTTTTTCAATTGGTGAAATGCAATGTCAAAAGCAGCTCCCACAATCATGAAACAAGTGATGATGAGATGGAATTGAAAACTCAATTTCATAGTGGCACTAGTATCCAATCAAATTACGAACTTGAGCATGATGATGACAGTGACACCAATGAGGGGGATGAGCATGAGCAAACTGAATCTCAATCCATAGATAGTTGGCCACCTAGTCCACCATCCATTGATTGCCCCTCCACACTTTTGACAAAGTGGGCTAGGGGTGCTTATGATCCTAAATCTCCTCTTAGACAGTTTGCAATGAGGATAACAGCCCCAACACAATCAGGTGGTGGCACAAGGAAGTGGAAATGCAACATTTGTAGTACAAAATGGTTTGGTAGCATCACTAGAGTGAATGCACACTTCCTCTTTTGGTCAGGAAAAGGCGTGGGACCATGTGAAATTTTGAAGACTAAAAATCTACATTATAGGATTGAATTCAACAAGCTTTGGGGTGTTCCATATGACTTGGGAATTGAAATGCCTACTACCTTATCTGGTAGGCAATAGATTCAGACTATTCAGCAGTTGCATGAGCAACAAATACAGAGGCAGCCACATATTCCTACTCCTAGATCGCAGCAGAGAGCAACATCATTGGCAGGGGCAGCCTCGGGACCTTCTTCCACTTATAGTGCTATGGTTAAAGCACAACCGAGCAAGGGGAAACGAAAGGTGACAACTGAAAGTAACCCCATAGCAGATTTGTTTAATGCGCACTTGAAAGAGGAGATAGAGGAATCCATTGGCAGATTCTTTTTTTCCAATTGCATACCACTTCATGTAGCTCGATCTCCTTATTATAAAGAGATGATGTAGATGGTGGCGAAGGGGGGAGGACCATCATTTGTGCCACTAGGTGAGCACAAATTGAGGACCATAATCTTGGATAAAGAGTATGCCAAGATCGGTACAGCGATGGAGAACATGAGGGCAATTTGGGAGGAGTCTGGATGCAGCATTATCATGGATGGGTGGACGGACATTAGGAATCATCCACTCATCAATAGCATAGTTACATGCACAGAGGACCCATTCTTTCACAAGGCAATTGATTGTTTAAGGCATCGAAAGGATGTTGATTTTCAATTTGACATCCTTATGCCAGCTATAAGGAGATTGGGCCACAAAATGTGGTCCAAGTAGTGATAGATACAGCACCTGTGCGCAAAGCTGCAGGGAGGCTTATTGAGGCAGCATATAGACATATTTGGTGGACTCCATGTTGTGTGCATGCCATGAACAATGCACTCAAGGACATGGGGAAGATGGACTAGATTAAGGGAGTGGTCAGCAATGCTAGAGATGTGCAAATGTATATCTGCAACCACCACACTTCACATGCACTCTTCACGAGCTTCGCGAAGGAATTCTTGAAACCAATTGAGACCAGATATGCATCCTATTTCATTATTTTGGAGAGAATGTTTGAGTTGCAAGAGCCACTGCAACTCATGGTTATGACGAATGAGTGGAATCGGTGGGATGGGTCCAAGACAGAGCAGGGGAGGAGGGTAAGGAGATAGTGAAGAGTGATATATTTTGGAGTGATGCAAAATACATAGTCTCTATCATCAGTCCAATTTTCCAAGTCATCAGTTATGGGGATGGGGATGCACCTAGCCTTGAAGAGATGTACGAGTGCATTGATTATATGCTTGGCCAGATGAGGGCAATTGTGCGAGAGAGGGACCCCACTTTAGCCTTCTACAATGAGCACATTCGGCCTATTATTCAAGGCAGATGGGGCAGCCTAAACACTCCCTTACACATGGTTTCTTATGCATTGAATATGAAGTGTTACATGCCTAGGCCTAGTAGAGTTACACCACTTAAGGATGATGAGGTAATTCATATCATGCTACTCATTGCAATCATCTTTATGTCTTATACATCTTTTCATAACTAGCATCTTCTATTTGCCAATAATTTGAATTTTTAGATTTTTTATTTTTTCAAGTGAAGGAAGGGTTCTTCAGGTGCATTGATAGGATGTATGACTCTATGACTGCTAGGAAGGTTCTCACTGAGTGGACCAAAATTGCTACTCTTAGGGGTTATACAATTGCGACAAAGGAGGACATAAAAACTATGGCACATGAGGATCCGATTTTGTGGTGGAATTGTCATGGACTGAAATCAACGACTAGCACACTAGCCATTCATTTGTTGTCTCAAGTTTTTAGTTCTTCAACTTTAGAACCTATTTGTTATGTATTCAAGAAATATTTTAACTTTTAAAGTTTTAAGTTTTTAACTTTAAGGGAACTTAAAGAGTTTTCAACTTTTCTCACACTAGTCATTTGATTGCTATCTCAGGTATCTAGTTCTTCAACTTCTAAGAAGAACTGGTCTACTTATAGCTTCATCCACTCTCTTAACCATTCTCTTAAGAGAAACAGACTTACCTCTCAGAGAGAAGAGAAGCTAGTGGTTGTACATAGTGTCTTCCGTATCACTGATCGCAGGACATGTGTGTACAAGGAGAGCCCAACAACATGATGGGATGTAGAGCCAGAGGAGCCATCACAAATTGATGAGAATGAGGATGCTTCAGATGCGGGGCTAGTTGGTGTTCCTTTCGCTGCTCTTGACCTTGGAGAATCTGATAGTTCCAATGATGACGAGATTGCTGACCTCCCGAGGGATGATTAGAGGCCTCCTTCACTACATTTTGGGCTTTGGCATTTTGACTTTGTAGTTTGTACTTGTTTTGATATATCATATCATGCTACTCAATGTAATCATCTTTATGATGAGATACTCATACTTTTGTTATCTATTATATAATAAAATAATAGAACTCTTCCATTTGCTGATTCGAGTATTTAAATTTTATTGTTTAATGTTCAATGCAATGTTCAAGTATTTAGTAATTACTAATTCTAATTTACTATTTTATTGTTTTACATCTTTATGTTTTATATTGTTATACATCTTTTCATAACTAGCATTTTAAGCACCACATGTATAGTATATAGTATATACACCCCCCCCCCCCCGTCCCCCGTCGTCATCCCGAAATTGAGGCCCCTCTATCCCCCCTACCCGGAAACCTGTCCACCCGTCCCACAACACGGTATAACTATGGTTAAGATATATTTACTTACTAATTCACCCTCCACCCCCCCCCCCCCCTCTTAGTAAGTAAACCAGTGTTCTACAATTCAGACCCTGGTATCCTGGCCCTGGTCAATATATTCATTCCAACTTGTGTCTTCTGTCACATAAGGAGGAACACTACAAGGATGGGGCAGTGAAGCTTTGAGATGTAGCCCCTAAATGTGCCAGCTTGGATGCAACCATTGAGGATCTTACTAGACTCACTATAGCTTAAGATGATTATGATTACATCCCTACACATGGTTCATCTAGTGCAAGTGGAACCACTTTGGGTTCAAATGATCCTGAACTTGCAGCAGCTGAAGATGAAAAACCGATAGATGATTTTTTTGATAATCCTTTTGATGATTGATGAATCATAAACTACATTTTGTAATTGTAATGATTTTCTGATTTTCATCGGAATCGTGAACAGAGACATATATGATATGACTTATTTGAATATTTGTGAGCTATCAATTGGCATTTAATATTTATCTTTGGCATTTGGCATTGATTTAATTATGTATATTTTAGTTAGATTTTGTTTCTAGCAGTAAGAATTAAGGAATCAGATTTCAACTAAAACAGAAATGTCTTCTATAATGCATTTGTTTTGATTATCAAATTTTATTTGTCTTGCCTACAACAAGTACATTATAGAAAGCTCTAGCCCTAGGGTCGTAGGACCTAAAACACTGCTTTTTGGTTTTTCAAATGAGTTTTTGGCCTAATGGAGAGGGGATTTGTGTGTCAATCTCTAGTGCACTTCAAAGAGTAATCACAAAATAGAATCCTGTCGTCACACACAATTCATGACTGCGAACTACACCCTAGTTAACCTTGTGTCCTCTAATTATTCTATAGACACTAAGTTTAAAAAAAGACAGTAGAAATCATTGTAATCCACTCTAAATTTTAAAGAAACAATCAAGGGAAAGGCTTGAACTGAAAATAAATTATGAAGCATCAAACAATATCAATATCGATCTGTCTAATGGGATGGGCTCAACTGGAAAAGCATCAAGGCTTCCATGCGAAAGCCCCAAGTTCAAACCCCAATAATGAAGTGCTGAAATTAAGTAAAATAACATATCCAACTCACTTGTGGCACACCACACCACAGAAGGACAGCTGCAAGTTTTACATAAATTCACTGGAAAAGATACCCCTTGATTGTATTCATGGCATCTAAGTCCAAAAAAAACTATACCAAGGGGGAATTTAACAGATCAAAAAGTACAACAGAAATGTTGTAACTCTGAACTCAGAAAGAAAATTCAAGTCAATGATCAATGAATATCATTTAAAATGAAAAAAAAAATACTATAGAACTAAATGACATAGTAAATGAAAAAACACAATATTCATGTATTGAAAGTCCAAAATCACTTCCCTGAAAATGGTTAGATGGACAAAGCAATTTAAACTTTAAACTGAATTTTGATGGTGCCCCTAGAGGAAATCAGATCCAAGCTGGAGAAGAGGGATGTTTTGAAATAATACAAAAGAAATAATGTTGATCTATTGAGATCTTCAGTCAAATGCATAACAGTGCAGATTGCTAAGGAAAAAGGATGGGCTTGAAAGCAAATCCCAATTTGTGATTAATGTAGTTAGTAAATGGCAAAGTCAACATGGGAAAATCAATAAAATAATAGAGGACTCTAACCACTTAGATCATTCAATTAAGATAATTTCTATGGCCACCTAAGGTAGGACAGGCAACCAAGTCACGAAATATTTAGCTATTGGATTGATGCTCTTCCAACAAAGGGAAAAGTTTGATGGTCGAATCCTACCTCCAAAGAAAACCCCTTTTGACACTCTTATTAAAGAACATCGTGAAAAATTTGTGTCTCTAATGATGCCTTTAAAGATATTAATCATTTAATCTATGAAAGAGTTATATGGATTGGCCACCTTGACAAGAAATATTTATGTCACGACAATGTACCATGGGCACACATGCCCTCTCCTATGAAGTAATCCCAAACATTTTGGGTACAGAGGATGGACACGTGTAATTATTGTAAGTCTGTCTAAAATTGTGATTAAGGCAATCAGTAAAGGGCACCATCGTCACTGGAAGATTGATAAAAAAATAGATTGTTACCACTTGGATAAGTCAAGCAAGGTCATGTCCTATGACAACACGGGCAGGACAGGAAAACCACTCACTATTTATTTAGCTAACCTTGGGATCAATACTCTCACAACCAAAAAACAAAGAGACTGGGCATCCTCCAAGGATACCATTTTGATTTAACTTGTCAAAAAGATCGTGAAGAGATATTGTGACTTTATTATTTCCTTCAAAGGCCCAAATTCTCTAACCTATATGGCAATCATTTAAATTAGTCATATTGAAAACATGATATTTGTACCATAAAAATGTTCCCAGACATTTTAGGTATGAAGGGACATCCTCCATGAATCCCCATTTTTCCTAGACTTATTTTTGTGACCTTGAGATGATTTTGAATCTTTTTGGTATTAGAGCCATAAAATTTCCACAATACATGACAAATGATTAGAAAGCTCCTGGAAAAAACTACGTGTGATTTTTTGCATCAATGTTTTGGGTAACGCTCCATGAGCCATCATTATTTTGGTATCTAAATGATGTCTCCTATTTTAGAAAAGATACCTGGTGACACCTTGACATTCCTCAGACATCAAAGGACGTCCACAATTAGGTTGAAAGGACCTGCAGGTACCATGACTTCCACCCCATCAATGGATGTTTTACAAAAATAAGAAGCAACATATTTATATTATTAAAAAACCAAAAATGATGGAATTTTCAAATAGTTGTTTTCATGATAACTTATTGTACAACAATAAGATATTCATGTTTATAATTTCACAATTATTTTTCAATGTTATGCTCAATCTACAAGTTCAATTATCAATTATCAATTTGTGGAATGTCCATTATTCAAAGCTTAAGGTGAAAGATGTTAAATGTTATTTGAATTTTATCCTTTTAGAATGTTTAACAGCTTATTAAACAATTGAAAAGTTATAGTCTCCAAAATTGGAAAAAGAAATTTTCAAAAAATATGTCCCATGGTCTCACAAACTCAGAGAAGCATGGAATCAGTCATTGTCATGTCCCTCGTTTACTGCAGACATCCTAGAACAAGGTCTACCGTCTGGTAAAATCACCAACGGAGATGACTTGGTTCCAATAGGTTTGAAGCAACATACAGACTGAAGGCTCTCGTCAATCAATCAATGACTAATAAGCAATATTATGGTCAGCCTTTGTTACGAAGATCATTGATTAACAATACTAAGGCAAAATCGTCACTAAGGGGTAGGAATTGAGGATAAGTTGATAATACAAGCCTTCAATATGATTAGTCATCATCGATGATATTAATCGAACATGTTCACTATCGACTAAGGCATAGTAATATCATTAAAGCAATGTTGAAGGTAACGCAAAAATCAGATAGACTTAATCAACCAATAGGTGTCTTTGAAATGGTACGATAACAAGTATGCTCAGTCAAAGACAAAGACCATCGTTATGAATAAACAGCAACTAAGTCGACATGACACATTGTTAATACAGCAAGGAGTCAGAATCATTAAAATCTAGTAACAGTAGGATCGATCAAATACTAACAACACATAATCTCAAGATACAGATACCATAAGTATGGTATATTACAGCAGTGGAAATCAGAGATTATCTTAGCCGACTAATCAATTGACCAGTAATTCGATAAACTAATAATCAGCGATCTAAGTCATAAAGTGAGGCAGCAATTCATTTAAAAGATGTCAAATTAAGTTGACTAAATTTTATAATACTATCAATGTATCCTAAAATAAGAGGGAGCGTCTAAAAGGTAAGGTGCGACTTGAGAATTATAAAACAGCAATCAACAGAAGTGATTCACTAATCAGTATCATCAATTAAGTAAAGGGTGAATGGGTGCATTTCAGAAAAGGACATATATCTAGCATCTTAAGGGTTGCAATCTTTCTGATGGACAAAGCATTTAATGGATATCAAATCTATCCTCTCAAGGCATGTAAGAATAAGAGGTTATAAATATATTTGATACTCTTCACAAGGAAGAGATGAGAAAGGAAATGAATCATTTACATTTCTGGCAAGCATTGTGTGACAGAAAATTATGCTATAACATATCTACGAAATAAATACTGATTCACAGAATGATATATGTGAATTCTATTAGGGATAAGGAACCCTTATATATATATATATATATATATAATGGGCAGAAGTGGAGGTTTTCTTGCCGGGTTCTTTCCTCCACGAGTCCTTGTTGAACCCGTGTAAAAAAAAAAAATTATTTATATTTTAATATAATATAATATAGTGGCTATGTCCACTTTTGCCAAAATATATATATATATATTGGCCTATTCCCTAATCACTCGCTATAGCCCCCTTAAGAGGATAGGTTGGTTTAGTTAGGGAGAGGCAGAGTAATTCCTCACAAGGTAGGTGAATCCCAAGATGGGGTAAGGACATGTATTTCCAATGCCTTGAGGGAAAAGTCCCAAGATAGGTATGAATATGCATTCCGGAAACCTTGAGGGAGCCTTCCTGTAGATTGGTTTCCAAGAACCCTAAGGATAAGTAAATCCCCATCCTTCTTAGGGTTGATGTTTAGGAGAGAAGTAAGGACTTGGGGCTTAAGTGTATTAACTGCCAAAATGTATTGTGAATCATTAATTGTTTCTTAATTTAATCTGATTTAAATGCATTGTGATGTATGTTAATCATTGGAAATTGGTAGCCTCCTAGTAAGTGACATTACAAAGACTAAGTTAAATTTCCATTTCCAAGCACAATCCAAACCTTAGTTGGGAATTTTAGGGTAAATCAAGTAAACTCCTAATAGGGGACATTACAGTCACCCTCCTTGCTCTTTCACATTAGAGATTCTTCATGAGTTTGAAGGCACAGTCTGCTATTTTCATGATCATTGCTTATTATATAGACTATTGAAAATTTGAGAACTACATATATATATTACAAAATTGACTAGTAATGTTCAATATTTCAGTGTTGCACTATATTTTCAAGTTCAATTTTTATTTTTCTATAGTCAATGTTGAATGTTTGACGTGATAGATGCTAATGCTATTAAAATTTTATCATTTTACAAAGCTACAGATTATAGTTTTAGTTCTTTTATTATCTTCTTATGGCTAAATGCCCTGGAAAAATTTTGCCATCCCAAAAACTTTGAGAAACAGAGTTTCACAATCATCTCCTCACCCTCTAATGTGAGGGACTCTTCATGATTTTAAATCCCCCTTTCTTCCCTTCTCTCCTCATTTCACTAAATGCAGCTCTAAACCAATTATTTTTTTGCCTTAATATAGATGCTTAGGACCTCAATGATTCATAACTTGTCCCGGGTATTGCGAGTTTTGAGAACCCGCGGGCTGAGTATAGCTGAGCGGGTTTTCATGACCCGCATGACTCACAGAGCTAGTGGGTCATGCCATGACCCACCAGGTCCATGGCTCATGACCCGCGCCGCAACAATCATGGCTGGCAAATAAATAAAATAAACATGCACTTTTTCTTTTTTTCTTTTTTTACATATTCTTTCTAATTTGCCCTAAAAGGCATTCTATTTGCTTGTTATGAGAAGAAGAGAGAAAATGTGAGAGAGAGGAAGAAAAACAAGAGGCCATAGGTTTGCAACCAGTAGGGAATAAGAGCACCAAGGAGTTCATTAACAAATTTCATCTTAGGTCCAAACAGATTTTGGACACTGACTCTCCGATCACGCTAGCAGAGATTGATCCAGAGTCCGAGTGGCTCACTAAGTCTATTGATCTTGTCTTCACTGAGGAGGACCATGAGTGGGTTGACCAAGCAGATAGAGAGGTTGAGGTTGTGGTTATGGCGGAGGAGGATAGAGCACAATCAGCTGCCCATACAGCTGATGTTGATCAAAATGGCACCTCAGAGGTAGAGACTATAGCTTGTCAGTCATCCATGACCTACCTCGGACGCATTTGTAGGAGGCAGACAGACTACTTTGAGGTTGAGGCTGAGCTGGAGCCTGAGCCATAGACTTGTTTTGTTGTTTACACATGTTTGGGAACATTTGATGCCATGGATTTCATAGATTTTATATACATTTGACAATATTTATAATTCTGCATATCTATGTTTTCTATTTCCTTCAACTACAATTTACGTTTGTACTTATGTGATGGATGTATGTTTATGTATGTGATCAAATTAGCTTCTATTTGATGATGTTATAGTGTCTTTAAGCTTTATTCAATGATGGGTGCATGAAACAAGTTTTAAATCATAAAAAATCTTTGTTTTTTCATTTTACCGAGTCATAGTCAAGTCATTGGTGAGTCACGGGTCAAGTCGACCTTGCCAAGTCATAGGCGAGTCCAAGTCATGGAACTATGGCTCAAGTGCTCTTTTCAGGTGGGATCCCATTTCCTTTAAGTCCTCAACCAAACTCCAGATTTTATGTGGGGCCTATTTGAAAACTATAGTCAGTCAAATCCATGAGGATGTTGCACAACTTAAAGGTGAGGAGACTCTGCAGCTGGACAAAAGTTGGAAGTTTTTTAAGGGGATGACTAATGTGATGCTCAAAAGAGAAAAATGTATGATGCCCTGTCTCCAAACTTCACATTGATTTCAAAGTAGATGATGTCAGAGCAGGAAAAGGGGATATGAGTCTAGCTGAACTTCTGCAGCTGCTGAAGATGGAGGAAGATGGGCCTACTGCCCATGCTCAAGAAGCAATGGAAAATAAGTCCAGGAAAAGAGGAATGCAGAGGATGAAGAGGTGGCATGAACTTTGGAGATTGGTCCACATTTCATGATACATAGTGGGTGAGATCATGTGGCTACTAATTGGATGCTTCATAGGTGGGTTGAAAACCCCATTTTAGTCCAGCACAGAATCTAAGTTTGCAAGGTTCGATGTTTTGATGGTGTGACTAGAATTGGGCATTACAATTTAAATGTTGTAAAGCCAGATTTCAGTGTTATAGTCTAACTCCTTTTCATTTATAGGCATCCCTCATGTTGGTTCATATATCATGCGAAATCAGGTAAACTGTCTTGAGATGACAACAATGCACCCTCTATCATAACAATCACTGATGTAATGGGCAATATGTAAACTTTGAAAAATTGTTAATAAAAAGCAGAGTAAGCTTATTAGTGTCTCTTGAAGAATGCTTTGTTTGCAGGGAATTAGATGGCAATAGTATTTTTAGTTCCAGATCCATAAAGTTTCAAGCAAGTGCTCTCTTGAAAAATTAATGAGTATCTCGTTTACCTTTCTAGAACTATCATAACAATCAATAGTGCAATGAGCAATACTTTTGACATAAACTCGGAAAAGTGTTAATAAAAAGAAAAATAAGCTTATTTTATTTCTTGAAGAATGCTTTGTTTGCAGTGAATCAAATGGCAATGTTCTTCTCAAATCAATTGCATAGTATTTTTGGTTACAAATCCATAAATATCCAAGCCATTGCTCTCTCAAAAAAATCATGAATATCACACTTGTCTCTCTAGGACTATCATAACTATCACTGATGTAACGGGCAATAACTTTGATGTAAACTTTGAAAAACTGTTGATAAAAATCAAAATAAGTTTATTATATGTCTCTTGAATAATGCTTTGTTTGCAAAAAATCAGATGGCAATGTTCATCTGGAGTCAATTGCATTGTATTTTCTAGTTCCATTTCCATAAATATCCAAGTCAGTGCTCTCTCGAAAAATTGATGAAAACCCCGTTTGTCTTTCTAGGATAAACATCTTGCTTGTGGATAAAGATGCACTGGTTTTGGCATGTGAAAGACTTTTTCCTATCGTTTAGTATATGTGGTCCCTTTTTTAATCTCTACTTATAAAATGAAGCTCCAAAATCGCTGAAAAAATTAAACAACATGATCAAGCTATACCTTAAACCACTGTAATTAATTCTAAAACTCAAACAAATGTTCCACAGAACTGGTTTAAATTGCAAATAAACAATAAAGACTAAAGAGTACTATTAATTTGCCTCATAAAACACCGCAACTCTTAATTAAAACCTAACAATGAAGCCAATAGACAACACATAGGGCTTAAAATTGAAAAACAAACAGTAGCAAGATAATAAAAAAAACTTCAACAGATATAAGTACTTGCCTGTTTAAAAATGGCGTGGGAGCTGAGAGGACTCTCTTTCAGCTTCCTGTGCGCGGGATAAGAAGGGCGAAATGAAAACTGTACATCACTTCTAACATACCGCGAAGAATGCCTTGCACCATTTGCCGTTATGTCATAGGTATCCTTCTCCTTACCAACATTACCGTCAAATTTCCCGTCATCTGCCGTATCTGAGCTCGTAATTGAGCTGTCAATGGTGCTGCCGTTGCTCTCAGAACGCGTCAAATTGTTAGATGTTCTTTGGCGAAGGCCTTCTTGTAGCGGAATATCATTCTCTGTTTCCATTAAAATTTCTTGCGGCGTTGTTTCTGAAGATTGAGGTGCCATTGCAGCCCTCAAATCCATTAAAACTCCTCTTCCTCTCAGATTGTGCGTGTAGATATTTTCAAATGGAAAAAAAAAATTCTAATATCAAAATGCTTGCCGCCGCTTTAATCTTACCGAGTCTGCACCATGCATTTCGCTTGGCCATGCAGAGATATAAAAAAAATTATCCGATTCCTTGGTTGGTCTGTAGTTTTATTGTTGTTTTCCCAAATAGAGTTCCTATATTTGTATAAAATATAATAGGTTCGATTCGATTCGATTCTATTATCACTTGTATAAAACACTACCTAGAAGGGAGTTTTGCTTTCTAACAACTCCACCGTTAGTTGTTTGCTTAAAAGCTAATTCCGAAAACACTAGAAGGGAGTTTTGCTTTTTACTCGTCAAAAAGGGTTTCTTGGATAACGAGCCGTTTTCTTTCAATGTGTGGTATTTTTTATTATTATTGGAGGATTAGCATCTAAGGTAGCATCACATGATAATCTTTAAGAAACAAAAATTAAAGGAAAAATGAGGAAGATATTTTATTGACTAAAAAGTTATTTTATTTTTATGTTAATTTATTATTTTTAATAAATTAGATTAGAATGATATACTTATTTTATTCACTAAAAAGTTATTTTTATATATTGTATTAATTTATTATTTTTAATAATTTAGATTAGAAATGTAAGTATATAGAATATCTAAAAAAAGATTTGTAGACTTTTACGAAAATAAATAAATGAATGAGTTGGTAGAGTATTATTATTTTAATGATGAAAATTGAATTATCATATTCTTTTTTCTTATGTTTTGGGTCTACTCTAGTTAAAGTATAATTAATCTAATAACAAAACTAGAAGTGACATATTCTTGTGTTGAATCATGAATTTACCATGTTCTTATTGGCTCTTTAAATAGGTCTTAATTTGTGGGCCTCCTAGCTATCACATTTGATCAAACCTACAATTGTAAAATTGACCTAGGTCACTTCCACCTATATAGATTAAACCTTGAACCTTTAAAACTCAAATTTTAGATTTGAATCTTTGTTAACCTTTTTGTTGTTCTTTGTGAGTCAAGTTAATGCATGTATATTTGGATAGTATGAATTGTGTTGTTGTCTTTAAAAAGATTCCCTATTTATTTGTAAATCATCTAGGAGATTGAGGAGTCACTACATGAGTATTCACATGAAAGTATCATAGCAAAATCACAAAGAATCATAATTGCATCGTTGTCTTATGCATAGTGCATGCTTAGTGATTTTTTAAATCATTGTGTGAAAGTCATTGAATCAATCCACTTAAGGGATAAATCAAGGAAAATATGACCCTCATTTAGCAAGTTTTCAAATACATAGTGCATGCCTACCTATTTTTGTAATCATTGTGTGAAATTCATTGAATCAATTCACTTGAGGGCTTGATCGAGGAAAATATGACCCTCATCTAACAACTTTCCAAATGTATATTGAACTAATGCAAATATGTTGTGTTAATACAGGTCTTATTACTGAGAGGGAAGGGGTGAATCGGTAATCAACAAATTCTTTGATTTAAAACTCTTCAAACTTTGTGCACCAAAACATTCAACATCAACTAACATGAATAAAAACTATCAAAACATGCATCCACAAATAATCAATCACACAATGAAGACACCATATTTTTTTCGTAGAAACTCAAATGGGAAAAACTATGGTGGGAATTGGTACCCACTAAATCTATACTCTTCTGGAATATGCCATGTGAGGAGCTTACCCGGTTAAAGGTTTACAAAAGCATTGTTAGATGCTACCCGGTTAAGAGATTTGCCTATAGATCTGTTAGGATCTTTGCCACGTTAGGAGCATCCTTGTTAAAGGAATTTAAACATTCAACATGAATGCCACCTTATTAGAGGATTTACAACTAAGATCTATTAGGATCTATCCAGTTAAGGGATTTCACTATTACTGTGGTTAGAAAGAAATAGATAAGATGATATATGATATTGCACTACCTCTGCATGATCAGATCCTATTAATCTTTGAAACTCTTCTCCACACACTATACTCTTTCCTAGCTTGATCACACTTGATTCCTTTACTTTCTTTGTCACCACACCCTTCTATAATTTGCAATCAATAAATAACTACTTTTTCAACTTTCCAATATATAGCTTTTCTTCTACCAACTTAAAATAAACCCTAGATCTGAAATATGAATGATCTAGATCATGTTAGGTAAGATACAATGTATCTAACAACCCATAAATGTTCTTCTCTGACCACGTCAACTTCCATATAGATTTCACCTTGGAAATTGAACCATCTTCAAAAACCTTTTAGACAAAAAAAAAACTTCTTGAAGAATCCTCCTCAAACGCATACCTCGAGTAATGTCATGTCAAACACTTTCCACAAATCACAAAATTGTCTTACTAATTCACTACAAACATCATTGATCCTATTGCCACTTTGGATTTCTTCACCAGTTCAAGAATCTTCATTATATATTCAAGAACTTTGTCTTGTTTATCTGTTCATTCTGTCAATACTGCTTCTAGTCAATTAAACTTTCTTCACCTGTCAACATTATAAATTGTGATCCTCCACATAGTATTTAAAAAAATTTGTCAATCATATCCTATGATCACTTTATCAAATACTTTACCAATTTGAAACAACATCCAAATCATTTATTGTCAATCACTGACTATTTTAGTAGATATGTTGCCAACCTTCTTCCAATCATAACTTAGTTATCAGTCTACACCAATAGTAGTGGTTGCACACTAGACATCCAGAGACAAACCTAAGCATCTCATAAGAATCGCACCAACTAATTTGACACAATAATCAAATCACCATTCCTTGGCTTCAACATGTTCTTCATGTCTACCTAACATCCTTCAAACAATCATAACTCACTACACACATAAGATAAACTTATGTGGTCATGGATATATCATCTAGATACATTACATAAGCTTCCTTCACAATTGTACACATGAACTCACACCATAGCTCAGGATCCAACCTCTTGAACAAATCTCATCATAACAGGAACATTGTCAACCAACAGTCACTAAGTTGACATCAATGACAAATGCGTAACTGATTCACCTGACATTAAATTTGTACTAATCTTCATCAATGTAACATTGAACATCACTACAACAGTAATGCTAACAATCTCCTCCTTTTGCATTGATGGAAACACTCTTAACTTCTCATCTTCACTTTTCCTCTTCACTTATGAGTTCTTCTGGGCAACATTGTGTCTTTCTCATGACAAACCGCTTTTGTAAAATGTTTCCACTTCTTGTCCATACCTCTTATCATAGTTCTTCTCTAGTATTCATACATATTCTCCCTTTATAATACATCTTCTCCCCTGCATATTCTCCCCCTTTGACAGCAATGCCAAATTTTTCTACTCATTCAGTCATCTTGGACTATATTGGTTTGTTCTTTGCTTGTTCTTTCTTCATCTCCATATTAGAACATCACACTAAGACTTCTCCCCCTGTGGAGTAGTCCAGCTCTACATCAATTTATACATATGATATTCTGATAAATACATATGAATTGATGCAATCAACATCATCTAATTAACTTCAGATAGAGGAATAACCCCTAATCTACTTCTGAGATACTCAAAGGTATCCTTTGGCAATGGCTTGGTGACTATATCAGCAACTTGTTCTTTAGTAGACACATAGTCAAGCCTTACCTCATTTTCATGTACCTATTTCCTTAGAAAATGATATTTTATTGCAATGTGCTTTGTCTTTGCGTGCATCACTAGATTCTTGGAAATATTTATTGCACTAGTGTTATCACAATGGATAACAACCGGTTATGTGACCTTCTCATGAACTCCCTCAAGAATCTTTTTTATCCATATCACTTGCTAACAATTGATAGTAGCAACAACATACTCTGCCTCTGTAGTAGATTATGAGATATAGCTCTACTTTTTACTAGTCCAGGAGACTAATCTTTCACCAAGAAAGAATGCTCCACCACTTGTGCTCTTCATATCATCAACATTACTTGTCCATTCTGCATCAATAAACACATTCAAAGAAAAATCTCCACCCTTACCATACCATAGGTCATAATTTGCAATTCCCTTGAGATATCTAAAGATCCTCTTCACTGTAACCATACGTGAGTTCTTGAGATTAAAGGAAAACCTTGTAATAATACCAACATCATGTGCAATAGTTGGTCTACTATGAACAACATACTGCAACTTACCGATCATGGATCTATATAGTTTCATTTACCTCTTTGGATTCATCCTCCTTAGATATTTTGCAGCCTATGACCATAGGTGTTCCCACTGGTTTTGAGTCTTCCATGCCAAAAAAATTTAGAATCTCCTTCACATACTTAGATTGACTGATGTATACCACTTTCTTCACTGCTATACTTAAAGACCAATAAAGAATTTGATTTCTCCTATCATTGAAATTTCAAATTCCTTCCTCATTGCTTTTGCAAATTACCTTCTCAATGCTTCATTTCCACCAAATATTATGTCATCAACAAAATTTTTAGCAATCAATATCTTGTCTTCACTTTCAGATTTTAGATCTACATTGCTATTGTCATTGGTTCTTATGAAACCAATTTGAATAAGATAATCATATAGTATTTCATACGATGCTCTTGGATCTTGTTTCAGTCCATACAATGCTTTATGCAATTTACATAGCATTTTTTTACCTTTTTCAGTAGCAAAACCTTTAGGTTGTTCAATGTATACTTCTTCTTCTAACACACCATTCAGAAAAGCAGATTTTACATCCATTTGATAGACTTTAAAACCTTTATAGGAAGCATAAGCTAAAAGTATCCTTACACCTTCAAGTCTAACAACAGGTGCAAAGGTCTCACCATAGTCAAGTCCTTCTTGTAATACCCTTTGCAAACTAGCCTTGTCTTGTTTCTAATTACTTTTCCTTTCTCATTCAGCTTATTCCTGAAGATCCATTTAGTACCTATAACATTCTTGTTAGTAGGTCTGAGTACTAAAGTCCATGTATTATTTTTCTCTATTTATTCTAATTCCTCTTTCATTTCCTTAACTCAATCATTATCTTCCAAAGCATCTTTAACAGATTTAGGTTATAATTAAGATACTAAACAAGTACTTTCCCTTACCTTACTCCTTGTCATCACTCCAACATTTTTATCTCCAATAATTTGATCTTGAGAGTGATTAAGTTTCACATACCTTGGAAGTACCTATTTTGTTCTTTGGTTACCTTCGTCATCATTCACCAGTTGTGGATCATTTGTCGGTTGTGGATTGTTCACCACTTCATTTATTTGTGGTATTGTATATAGCTCCATCATTTGAACATAAACAAACCTGTAATAATATTTTGGTTCATTCTTGTTATCTTCTTTATTTCTCTCAGAAATTTCATCTATTCTAACATTTGCACTTTCAACCATCTTGTTGGTATTCTTATTCAAACATTTATAAGCTTTACTTCTAGTAGAATATCCTTCTTTATGTGACACTTACTTCCAAAAAATTTAAAATAATTGACACTAGGAGTATGACCATACCACAACTCATAAGGTGTTTTTTGGGTACCTTTCTTAAGTTGTACTTGATTCAAAGTATAGACAACAATACTTACCTCTTCTCTCCAAAAGATTTGAGCCACTCATTTTTGTATCAAAAGTGTTCTTGCACAGTCAATTATGCATGTCCCTTCTCTCAACAATTCTATTTTGTTGGGGTGTCCTTGGTGTTGACATTTGTCTCTTGATTCCATGTTCTTCACAGAATGTTGTGAACTCTTATGAGGTAAACTCACCTCCTCTGTCAGATCTGAGACACTTAAGTGTTTTACCTGTTTCTTTTTCAACTCTTGCTTTATACACCTTAAACATGTGAAATGCATCAAAATCATCCTTCAAAAATATAGCAGACATCATTATTGAGTAATCATCAACAAGCAAGATAAAGTACTTATCTCCATAGTAGCTCTAAGTTCTCATCGGTCCACACAAATCAGTGTGTACAAGGTCAAGAATGCTCAATGATGAATATACTTTACTAGTAAAGATAGACCTAGTCAACTTTCCCAATTGACACTCCTTACACATAGCATTATTAAGCTTAGATAAAATAGGCATACCTCTGACACATTTTTACTTATTGACCTTTATCAGATTATCAAAGTTAACATGACAAAATATTTTATGCATTAGTGATGAGGCATATTAATGTCTTAATTTTGATATAAGTTTTTATAATTTGGACACACTCTTTGTGTTTTGACAAAACATTCCTGAACACTTGTTGTAAATATCTTGTGAACTTATGCCAGAGATAGCTAGAACCTACTAAACCTATGGGTAGTGTGTATGACATATTTTGCTTAATATTATACATAGAATGTAGTATTTCATATAACTATTTTAAGCTATGTTCTAATATCTGAGTAAAAGTAGGAATGATATCTTGCATGTGTGTTCTAGATGTTGCTAACTTTTCAGGAGAATGAGGAGCGACGCAAAGAGTGGTGATTACTGCATTTAAGGAGGAAGATAATGAAGACCGGTCATGGCAAAGAAAGCGCAATTCAGTTTCGTTGAATAAGCCGCGCCTGCAAAGGAGTTCTAGAGAATATAGGCAATACAACTTGCTATATTTCTTGCAAGTTGTTATTCTATTGCTTGGTAGTAAATGTACTATGTCATGGTTGATCTTCCACCTTCTTTTCTGGCAATGTTTGTTCAAGACTTTTTATGTATGTTTTTAATAAGCATCCAATCCTCTATATAATGGATTTGGATTGTCTTAGTAAAAAAGGAGAAAATAGATAATGTTGATTTAGATTCAAAAGTTACTTTTTTTTGTTCTTCATGAATTATTCAATTTCTATGTAATCAAAGAAGGATTTTAATGGAAGAAAGATTTTGAAGCACTTGTTGTGTTCATAGTTAATTGAAACTGACCAAGGGGGCCCACTTGGAAGGTGGAATAGATTTAGGTAGAATAGATTCATTTGTTGCAGTTTCCTATTTTCAAATAGATTTACTGTATTAGTCCTGCAACATTACTACTGTGAAGTTCCTGCAGCACTTGCAAAAAATGATCATAGTGGATGTTCTGAGTTGTTAATTAGTTTAGGTTCATTTTTTAAGCTTCCTGCAATTATCAGTTGTTAGCCAAGGTGTGTTTACTATTTTGTAGTAGTAGCATAGATTCTTCCAATGCATTTTACTTTCCTGCAGCATAAGTGTTATGACTCCTAAAGGAACTTAGTGCACAAACTGTGCTGGCCCATTTCAAGTCCTACGTCCTTGGGTTGACAATTCAAGTGTATTTTATGATGGAATAGGTAATCTTTAAAATAGATATACTATATTTGAAGGAGAGACAATGGCGTGATTATCTTCATCTATTGTGAAACCATACATTTTTGGCACCATTGTCGAGGATGCTGTCAAGCTAGGAACTTTCACGAGTCATTTATTTTTAGATTAGTTTGTTAGCTAGGAATTGCAAAGTTGTGAGCTTGATTAACAAGTCACTAATTTCTTGCATGCATTGAAGAAGGAGAGAGGTCCGTGGTAGATTCCTTCCTAAGGAGCCTGTGAAACCAAAAGAAGAATTCGAAGAACCTGAACTACCATTTCTTGACGCAAGCCCAGAGTTTACTGCATCATCATCTTCAGTAGAAGAAGACATCCACAAAACATTTGACCTCCATCCATTTGAGGAAATATTGGTCAGCTTCCATACTAACTCCACTTCAGGACTGCCTGTTGTTCAGAATTCCCCAACAATTACCAATTTCCAGCCATAGTTTCAATATCCCATAACTCCAGATATGGTAGCTCCCACATTTCCATTTCCAATACTGAGTCTCGTCAATAATCCCAATCTCAAAAATATACCTGCATCAGCATTACCAAAGTTTTATGGTCTCGTCACAGAGGATCTTGATACTTTCCTATTCAAATTTGATATCCTGTGCTGGAGCTTTGACTATAATAATGATAGTCACAAGCTAAAATTATTCCCAGCCACACTAAAAGAGTCAGCTTTAAAATGGTTTATGGGCTTGGGGGCAAATGCAGTAGCAAATTGGGACGATATGAGATGCCTGTTTCTTAACAAGTATAAGGAATATTACAAGGGAAATGATTCAAAAGGTGATGACATTTTTAGAATGTCACAATGGGAAGATGAAACATTAGAAGATTATATATCTCGCTTCCTGTTCAACTTACAAAAGAACCCACAACACACCCTACAGGAGGAGTCCCAGAAGCTGATTTTTCTTAGAGGAGTGAATGAAAACTGTCTTGAAGCATTGGATTTGATGGCAGGAGGAGATATATCACAATCTTCATGGGATGACCTTCAAAAGATTTTCCAGAACTACTCTAGGTCAGCAGCAAAGAAAGGAAGGGGATTTCGCTCAGCAATAGCCAAAAGAAGTGGCTCTGGTATTTCAAAGATGGAAATTTCAAATTTGTTGTTTGATTTCAAGCAAGACATCATCAATGATGTCACCACACATTTGGATACAATGGCTGCTAAGAAGAAACATGTAGAAGCTAAGGAGCAGTTAGTTGAGTACTGTCCACACTGCCAGAAACAGAAGAAAGATTGTCATTGCAAATTGGTCGCTAATGTGGAAAACCAACATCTTCCAACTGAGTACCTAAAGATAGAAGGAGAAGATGAGCAAGTATTCTTCATTGCTCAATGTTGGCCATGGGCCCCACGTCAAGGTATGCCTCAAGACCCTTTACAAAATTTAAATCCATATAGTAATCAATGGCAAAACCGTAGTGTCCAAGGTCCTCCACAATATAATCAACCTAATTGGAACAATGCTTGGAAAAATAATCCACAAAGTCAATGGCATCCTCCACAACAACTCCAATGGCCACAGTTCCCAAACCAATGGCAACCACCCCAAGGGAATTGGTAGTCTACAAACCAATGGAGAGGACCTTAGCAATGGTCTAACAATACTGGATACCCACCTTTACCACCTCCAACATATACACCTGCACTAATGCCACCTCTTGCAATTTCTAGACCTAAAAAATAGACTTAGTTGCCTGCACAACCTCGGCCAAATCCAAATAACTAACAGCCACAACAACCAATGTATACTACTGATGCTCAGTAGTATCTTGCTTATGCTCTAAATGTTGCAAATATACATTTGAGATCTGGTACAACCTTACCAGCACCTGAACCACCTCTAATAACTGAAATACCAGATCCTCCTGTAGCATCAGCACCAGCGCTAGCAACTTCTCTACCGCAAGCAGTTGACCTAGCCAATGTAACTAGTTCAGTTCAAACTCAAACTACAATTGAACCTCCTTTTCCACAAAAGCTTATACAAAGTAACCCTACACAAACAGAGGAGCAATCCTTTGACATCATTGGCCAGCTGAAAAACATGCATGCCCAGATTCCTTTGTTCCAAGCTATAAAAGATGTTCCAGTTTATGGCAAAGCTATCAGAGAAGCCTATCTTAAAAAGCCCGGGAGGAAGAAAAAGGACCCAACCACAGTCCATGTTATAGGAAAATTGGCTGACATCATGTTAGGAAAATTGGTTATTCCTAAATATTCTGATCCAGGAACTCCAGTTGTGAATGTGATTATAAATGGTCAGTTAGTTAAAAATGCCATGATTGATCTTGGTGCTGGTATAAATGTAATGACCAAGGATACTATGAAAAAGCTGAACATAGAAGGATTACCGAGCCACCTCAATAATTTTGCAACTTGCTAATAGTTCTACTGTCACTCCTGATGGAATGATAGAAGACATAGTAGTAGCCCTAGATTCTCTAGAGTACCTTGCAGATTTTATGATTCTATCTCCAAAAGTCAACTTAGCTGGTTACCCTGTCATTTTAGGATGACCATGGTTAGCTACAACTGATGCAAATATAAGTTGTAGGTCAAGAAATATGACCATATCGGATGGGTAGGCAATAAAGAAATTTGTCTTGTATCCTCCAGCACAACCCCAACCAGATTTAAGCACACCTGTATGGCCAGATTTAGGAGATGGAGAGGAAGAGTTAAAATCTGTAGTACAACTTATGATGTTACATAGACAGTCTTTTCTAAAGCTACAGGAGGAAGATTCATTAATTCAGAGTATTCTTAATAATACTTGTGTGGTAGAAAAGGATGTATCTGACAGCTCTATGTTGGAACTAACTACATATGAGGAATATACTGAGAATTGTTTTCTGCCTAAGGAGCCAGACATTATCCATCAGCTTTTACCATGTGAACTAGATATAAGTCCCATCTCTGAAGCTACTATGGTTAATCTCACAACTACTGTTGAGTTGTCAAAAGGTCATAATCTCCATGTCAATAACAAACTATCTCCCAAACAGCTGAAACAGTTAACAGAGCTTCTTCAAAAACATGAAAAGGCATTTGCATGGGACTATGGAGATATGAAAGGATTAAGCCCCACATTATGCACTCATAGAATATATATCAATGAAGGGTGCCTGCCACTCTGTCAACCCCAGAGGTGGATTAATCCAGCACTCAAGGAAATAGTTAAAACTGAACTACAAAAATTGCTTGATGCTGGTTTCATATACCCTATATCTGATAGTCGATGGGTCTCACCTCTGGTTATAATACCTAAAAAGGGAGGGAAATGATAGATTTGTGTAGATTACAGAGAATTGAATAAGGCAACAAAGAAGGATCATTTTCCTTTACCATTTATTGATCAAGTTCTGGATACTCTAGCTAGTAAGACATATTTTTCTTTTCTTGATGGATACAGTGGTTATAATCAGATAAGTATAGCTCCAAAGGATCAGGATAAAACTACATTTACATGCTCATGGGGTACTTTTGCATACTCTATGTTGCCATTTGGCCTGTGTAATGCTCCAGCAACATTTCAAAGAGTTGTAATAAGTATTTTTGCTAACATATCACATGACTGTATGGAAATATATATGGATGATTTTACAGCATTTGGAGTGACCTTTGAGGAGGCTTTGAAAAATCTTGAAAAGGTTCTTGTCCAATGCAAAGAACATAATCTATCACTTAATAGTGAGAAATGTTTCATGCTTATGCAGGAAGGGGTAGTGCTTGGTCATTTTATATCAGCCGCAGGGATACAAGTGGACCCAGCTAAGATAGAGGTAATCCTAACATTGCCCATACCTACTAAACCAAAGGATGTAAGATCTTTTTTAGGTCATGCTAGCTATTATAGGCGTTTCATTCAAAATTTTAGTCAAATAGCTAGTCCTTTGTATACATTGCTGACTAAAGAAGCTAAATTCATTTGGACACCAGCATGTAATGAATCCTTCTTGCAGCTTAAGAAACTCCTCACCACAGCACCAGTTCTTAAAGGACCAAATTGGTCTATTCCATTCCATATCCATACTGATGCATCAGACTATGCTGTAAGTGTTGTATTAGGACAAAAGCCCACTAACCTTGAAAATGCAATCTATTATATTAGTAAAAGTCTCCATGGCCCTGAACTAAACTACACAGTAACTGAGAAGGAACTTTTAGCTATAGTTTATGCATTGAACAAATTCAGACACTATGTAACTGGCTATCCTACTTTTGTTCATACTGACCACTCAGCCATAAAGTATTTGATGAACAAACCTGTTGTAACTGGCTGATTGGCAAGATGGCTATTGTTATTGCAAGAGTTTAATATTACCATTGTTGATAAGCCAGGAAAGGCCAATGTAGTTGCTGACTATTTGTCTAGACTTCAACTTACTGATGAAGATCCAACTCCAATTGAAGATACATTTCTAGATGAGCATTTATTCCATATAGCAACCCATACACCATGGTATGCAGATATAGAAAACTATCTTGCTGCAAATAAAATGCCACCACACTTCTCCCAAAAAGATAGGAAGAAGCTTGCAGAGAAAAGTTTTCATTATTCATGGATAGATAACAATCTCTTCTATACTGGACTAGATCAAATCATGAGGAGATGTGTCAGGGAAGATGAAATATATGACATACTACATGCCTGCCATGATGAACCATGTGGAGGCCATTTTGTAGGAAAAATAACAGCATTAAAGATACTTACAACTGGATATTACTGGTCAATATTACACAAGGATGCAGCAACTTATACCACCAAGTGTGACAAATGCCAGAGAATGGGCTAGCCAACAAGATCAAATGAGATGCCACTCAATCCATAGGTTGTTGTAACACCCTTTGACAAGTGGGGTATGGACTTCATAGGGCCAATTGACCCACCATCAAATGGTAAATCCTACATCTTAGTATGTACGGATTATCTAACAAAATGGGTGGAAGTCAGGGCGATGAAAAATGTAAGAGATGAGAAAGTAGCTAAATTCTTATATGAAGAAATATTCACATGCTACGAAGTTCCCAGAGAACTTGTAACAGATCAAGGAGCCCAGTTCACATCAAATTTGATCACTGAACTTATGAAAGAATACAACATAAGGCACTAGAAATCCAGCCCTTATCACCCTCAGGCAAATGGGCAAGCAGAGGTCACCAACAGAGAAATTGAGACCATTCTAACCAAGACAGTGCAAATACATAGGAGGGATTGGAGCAGCAGATTAACTGAAGCCGTTTGGGCCTACAGAACAACATGGAAGACAACAATTGGATTTAACCCATTTGAACTTGTGTATCACAAAGCAGCAATGTTGCCCATTGAATTTGAACATAAAACATTACACATTGCTCTGGAATTGAACATCAGTCTTCCTACAACACAAGAAGAGAGACTTCTCCACTTAAACTCACTGGATGAAATGAGAAAGACAACTTTGGAAAGAACAGAGATCATTCAGAAACAATGGAAGAAATGACATGATGCACATATCAGGAATAAACACTTCCAAGTAGGAGATTGGGCTCTTCTATATGATTCTTGATACAAGGAGATACCAGGAAAATTGCAGACTCGGTGGCTAGGGCCTTATGAAATTTAGTATGTATTCGACAATGGAGCAGTACAGCTGACAACCGTTGATCCAGTCTAGTTCAAACTATTTGTAAATGGCCACCGATTACGACTCTATCATAAACCACAGACCAAGGATGAGTTCTTGCAGCAGTTCCAACCAATAAATTTACCAACTCCTATGGACACAGTTCCTACAGCAGAGGGTGCAAGCCTTCTTCCCGCAGCTGTACCATAACAAGCCTTCGATGAGCAACACATAATAAAACCTCATTCCAAATGAGGTCCATTCTTTCACTCACTTTTCATTTTCTTCTTATCAATTCATCTCATTTCTTTGTCTACCATCCACTCACCCTCCACGTTACCCACAAATTCTATTTTTAATGCTTTCAATAAAACATGTCATCAACACCTTTTCTACGATCACCAGACTCCACTAACTCATCAACTTGCATATAGATGTGCGATCTAAAACTTTCAAGTACACATTTTTACTTTCTCCTCATTTTTAGCGCATAGGTTTCAATAATTATATATAATACTGCATTAAATGTATCGTATAAGCCTAAAGCCAGTTTTCCATTCCTGTGCGAAATTTTTTAAGTGCGGACACTTGTCAAAATTTCATGGGGGGCAAGGAAAGTGTATTTATTTCCAAGTGTTATCTCCATGTCACCCTAGTCATGTCCACATTATATGTTGTACTTTGGCTGCGGTCTGTTTTAATTTTTTAAATCTTTATTGTATTTGTCGTACCTTTTCATTCTGATTTTTGGAAAGATTTCCTCAGTTTGACATGACTTAAAAGGACTATCATTTATACAAGAACACTCCCAGTTAAAACCTTGATGTCCTTCATAATTAATGGCATCATTATTTTACATGCCAAACATAATTGAGCTGTGTTAAGAGAATGTGGTATCGACATTTCTCAGAAAGATCAATTTGAATTCTGAGAATAAGGTATTTGCAAAGTGTTAAGGGGGTAAAAATTATCAGGGTGGTGAAAATAGAGAAATTTGAAACTAGGCATTTTGAAGATGGGAGGTCAATTACAGAGACATGAGCCAGTTGTCCATGGTATTTTACTAGCAGATGTGGAAGCAGTCCATACTTTTAATGCTTGTGGATGGCTTGGCTACTTCCTGTAGTTAACGGAGTTCAATGAAGAAGTAGCAATGGAGTTTATGAGGACATCTAATGAAGGAGAAGCCACAGTATAGGGATTGAAAGTGGTTGCTACTGAGGAGCGGATAGTAGAAGTCACAAGACTACCAGTTAATGGAGAGCATTACCCAAATGAACATGACGCCAGGTCATCGTGGGTACAGTTTTCTTGGCCAGGTGACCATCCATTGGAAATCTCAAAGCAAGGGTGTAAGAGACTCTCTCTCCCAATATCGTATCCAGAATTGGCAAACCATATCATCAGGTATTTGACCTACGAAGGCAGATTTTCAAACTTACACACTCATCATTTTAAGCTTCTCAGTTGTGTAAGGCATAACATTCAAGTTAATGTCCCCAATTTCTTTTACAATATGTTGTGTATAAGTGCCGAGAAAACTCAAAAAGGAAATGAAAATTCTAGTTCTCATCATGCCCTAGTTAAAATTTTAGTTGAAAGGTCTCTTAGGGATTCCTCCCTTGTATCATGGGCAGAATTTGTTGAATTTAAAACCTTGTAGCCTCAAGCCAACCCTATTCAGAAAAATTTAGGGAATGAGGAAGAAATTAAGGGGCCTAGTCAGAATCCAACTAAAATAGAGAAAGAACCAGCATTACCTCCTACAGATAAAATTATTGAGCCTATTTTAGAAGGTGATATACCTAGCTCTTCCATAGACAAAGGCAAACATAAGGTTGATGAAGAAAGCCCTAGTTTTAAAAGGGAGGCCCAAAACCCTACTGTTCAAGTGACAAAGAGAAAGAGGTATATTCCTATAGTAACTAATCCTGCAGCATCTACCCCAACACCATCTAAACCAAAATAGACTTGAAAAGCAATAGAGGTTAAAGAGGTTCTTGTACGCCAAAGCCCTCGCATGCGAGGTCAAGTATCAAAACCTCATGCAGAACAGTAGGTCGAGAATATTCCAGATGACTCTCCTATATAGTTGGAACCCCAAAATGTGGAAACATGTGAAAATAAGCCTGACAGTGAAATACCACAGGGTGATCAAGAAATGTGTGAGTCAAATCCTGCTGTAGTCATAGAAAATGCCCCTGAAAGTGTTCAACCTACCTTTCCACCAATCCTTGTATACTCTAATATTTCTATTATACCTTATAGATCCTCCTGGTACACCCATTATTCCCAGCAAGTTGCTAAGGAACGAAAGAAGAAAGCTATGGCTCAAGAATTTCCTTCATCTACAATTCAATTTGTATTATTTGGTTTGTACAATCACTTCATTTTTCAAAAGACCTTGTGGAAACAAGAAAGAGACCAAATGCAGAAAATAATATTTGATAAAGATGAGGAAATTGAATCCCTCAAGGAATAGCTTGAGAAACAGAAACAACATATGAATAAGGCTTTAAAGTTAGCTGGCCAAGTCATGACCTGTAGACCACCACCAAGGGTGTATTCTGTTTGTCTGAAGGAACAATTTTTGTTATTTCAATTAATGATGACAATCAAGGATATTGATTGAGAATTTAAAACTGCTCAAAATTTTTACAATGTGTATCAGACTCTATCCACATGGCAGAAGAATTTGTTGTGTGAACTTTATCTGCATAATTTCATAATTCCACATGAAACAGAGTGGAATCCTCTGCTTTACATAGAAGATGTTCACCTTAGGGCTTTAATGTCTTGGATGCACAATGAGACAAACTATGACCAGCAATTAAATGCCTACAAAGATCTTGAAAAATCTGAACCTTTGCCACTATGGGCTGAATCACATAAGCTTGATGATCTTCTATGAGATTGGTTCAGATTAACTTATGGGAAACCAAAACCAGAGGTCAGGGCTAAAGTGTTTGCAGAAAGAGAAAAGGTTTACAGAGATTACCAGACACTCCCAAATTTTACACAACAAAGAGCTTTTTCAGGGATTAGGAACAGGTGGAACCGACTGCCAGATGCCTTCAAAAAGGTAGAACCATGTAGCCCTATCAATTATGAGGTAGCTGTTCACAGGGTGACCAAATACATACAACTGGGATGACAGATCAGAAAGGAACTATGGATGCCCTTATCCTTTCAGCCTCCTACGCTTCTTTGGCCTCTTTATGATAATAATGCTACCAAACTAGACCTGCTGGTTGAGGAGCACAGAGGTGATCACTGGGAGCACACCAGAGGATTCTTCTACACCTTTAGAAGTGGGAAAAATGGGAGAACCACAATCAGAGACTTCAGAGCTATGGAAAATAAGTATAATGCTTGAGGACAAGCATTTGAATAGTGGGGGGCAGATGATGAGGCATATTAATGTCTTAATTTTGATATAAGTTTTTATAATTTGGACACACTCTTTGTGTTTTGACAAAATATTTCTGAACACTTGTTGTAAATATCTTGTGAACTTATGCCAAATACAACTAGAACCTACTAAACCTATGGGTAGTGTGTATGACATATTTTGCTTAATATTATACATAGAATGTAGTATTTCATATAACTGTTTTAAGCTATGTTCTAATATCTAAGTAAAAGTAGGAATGTTATCTTGCATGTGTGTTCCAGATGTTTCTAACTTTTCAAGAGAATGAGGAGCGACGCAAAGAGTGGTGATTACTGCATTTAAGGAGGAAGATAATGAAGACCGGTCATGGCAAAGAAAGTGCAATTCAGTTCCGTTGAATAAGTCACGCCTGCAAAGGAGTTCTAGAGAATATAGGGGATACAACTTGCTATATTTCTTGCAAGTTGTTATTCTGTTGCTTAGCAGTAAATGTACTATGTCATGGTTGATCTTCTCTTCTTTTCTGGTGATGTTTGTTCAAAACTTTTTATGTATGTTTTTAATAAGCATCCAATCCTCTATATAATGGATTTGGATTGTCTTAGTAAAAAAGGAGAAAATAGATAATGCTGATTTAGATTCAGAAGTTACTTTTTCTGTTCTTCATGAATTATTCAGTTTCTATGTAATCAAAGAAGGATTTTAATGGAAGAAAGATTTTGAAGCACTTGTTGTGTTCATAGTTAATTGAAACCGACCAAGGGGGCCCACTTGGAAGGTGGAATACATTTAGGTAGAATAGATTCATTTCTTACAGTTTCCTATTTTCAGATAGATTTACTGTATTAGTCCTGCAACATTATTACTGTGAAGTTCCTGCAGCACTTGTAGAAAATGATCATAGTGGATGTTCTGAGCTGTTAATTAGTTTAGGTTCATTTTTTAAGCTTCCCACAATTATCAGTTGTTAGCCAAGGTGTGTTTACTATTTTGTAGCAGTAGCATAGATTCTTCCAATGCATTTTACTTCCTTGCAGCATAAGTGTTATGACTCCTAAAGGAACTTAGTGCACAAACTGTGCTGGCCCATTTCAACTCCTACGTCCTTGGGTTAACAATTCAAGTGTATTTCATGATGGAATAGGTAATCTTTAGAATAGATATACTATCTTTGAAGGAGAGACAATGGCGTGATTATCTTCATCTATTATGAAACCATACAACTAGTATAGTTCAAACAGAATAGGTTACCTCTAGTCTATTCACCAACAACAATCAACTCTCCAAAGTTTCCTAAGATCTTGCAAACACCATTACTAAATTCTAATCTGAAACCTTTTTTATTAAGTTGAGCAACACTTAACAGGTTATACTTTAATCCATCAGCCCAATAAACATCATCACAATTAGTGTTTTCATTAAGTGCCATTGAAACTTTACCTCTTACCACGCATGGATAACCATTACCAAATTTGACTTCTCCTCCATCACATTCCTCCATTGAGATAAATTTTATTATGTCATCGGTCATGTGATGTTTACACCCACTATCTATTATCTAGTCACTATTGTAATTCATGCTTGAAATCAATGTTTTTTCCTCATTATCTTCATCTACACCAGTTGAGGGTTCTTCTTTTACTACAACAAAAACTATCTCAAACTCTTCCTCATTATCTCTTACATATGATTCTTCATCAGTCACTCCTTCTTCTAGGTAACATGCCTTGTTGTTTTTGTCTTTGAAGTTCCTAAATCTCTTGTGCTTATCCTTCCTATCATTTTCAGGACACCTAGATACTACATGGCCAATTTTATTACATGCAAAACATTTTAAGGGAAATTTACCTTTGTACTTTCTTCTCCTATAGGTAATCTTCTTGCTAGCAGTGCCTCCAACTCATCTTGATCTCTTTCCTCAAACAAGATAGAATCATAGTCATGATTTCCTTCAGAACTGTTAGAGATTTATTTTCCTTTCCTTGATGAACCAATGGTTAGGGAATCTTTTGTTGGAAATTTTTAGGTAGGGTACTAGGAGGGGGGTGAATCAATACCACATAGATTTTACACTTATTCAACTTTCTAATCATAAAATGATATCTAATAAATTACTTATACCGATAATTATTTTATCTTTTACCAATAGCTTTTGTAATGTTTAACCGATAATTGATAATATGCAAATTAAACATACAACACATAAACATTCAAACACTTAACACAATATTTTGGTGTCACAAAAAACCCTTGGTTAGAGGGGGAAACTATGGTGGGGATGGTACCCACAAATCATCACTGTAGTAATAAGGTGCCCAGTTAGGAGCTTACATAAACGTCATCTTCTAAATGACTTCACCCTATTAGGAGTGTCTAATACCTTGTTAGAGTATTGAAAGTCTTGTTAAAGACTTTCCAATAAGTTCTTAAATAGAACTTCTACTTGTCTGGTTAGAGACTATCTGGTTAAGGGATTTCACAATCTTGCTACTAAATTGTTAGGAATAAATCAATAAGAAATTTGACTTGTAGATGCTTTTTCCAAAAGCTTGTCAAATCCCATTTCTCTCTTCTTGTACTCTAATCTTATTTTGATCTTTGATCCTTTGATCTTTTTCGATAACATTAGTCTACACTTCTCTTCACTTCTATCTGCGTCCTCTCATCTATATCTCGCTTACCTTTTCCTTTGATCTCCTCTTATAGTTGCTTTCCCTTATTAGGGTTTCTCAAACTTCCATAAACCATTTTTCTAATTAGATGTCGTCCTTGTTTGTAACCTTTTCTTTTCTTTTCACTAGTAACACATTTCGATTAACTTTTATGATAACCCTTCCTTTATGCTGATTGTTGGAAATTAGGAGAGACAGATACTGAGAGGGGAGGGGTGAATCAGTATCTACCAAAACTTTTTTCATTTAAATCCTTCATTCTAATTTAACATTCAGTACTTTAATCAATCAAATAGCTTGCATCAAATTGTGTAAACAATCATATATGAAACTAACTAATCATTATACCATCAATGCAATCACATAACACAAGTATTTGGTTACGCAGAAACCTCTGTTAGAAGGTAAAACTGCGGTGGGGATGAGACCCACAAATCTTTACTAGTCTGCAGATAGAAAGAGTTAAGGCTACAATTGTGATCACTTCTGGTGATCTTACCCTGTTAGGAGTAACAAAAGATCAGCTAGATCTACCTCGTTATAGGATTTTGACAACACTATTAAGTGTGCACTCGGTTAAGAGATTTACAATAGGACTGTTAAATCCACTCGGTTAAGAGATTTTGATAGTTCTATTACAATTGTTAGAAAGCAATAGAAAATGTATCTACTTTGATTGACAACTAGATTGTCTGATAATAGATCATATATGTACTGTATAAATATCACCTTTCCTATGTAGATCTTCTGCTCTGTGATGCTCGGTTTGCTTTGTCAATTCTAAATACTTCTCTGTAAACAATTATGCTCGGTTTGGTCTATTCAGTGCTTGTATCAATTTAGTCTCATCATCTTCGTCATTCTTAGAATGATATATTTATAGTGTTCTGGATTTGCTAAACCATTTGATTTACATCAGTTAGATTATGCCGCTTAACCATGTTCATAGATTATACCACTTTACCTTTCTCGGTTGATGTATCACCGTCAGATCTTCTTTGAATTTTTGCAGCCATCGATCTTGTAACAAACTATATTCCTTTTCATATCTTTACACTAATTCTGAAATAATCTAGCTTACACGCGTATCAGTTTGTTATAACTATCTGTCTTGAAAATTGTGCCTTCACTGATTCATAAGTCATTTCTGTTATCCTCGGTAGTGCTTGTTTACTCTGTTCGGTGTATGCTAGAAGACTTCGGTGTAAACTATCCATCGATGTGAATGTGCGCTAGGTAGACTATAAGATACATCAGTGCATATAGTCAACCGACTTGCTTTGCTAAGCTTTACCGATTGTTCCTATCTCCTTGTATTTACCGACTAGTCCAGTATTTCACCAACTAATGATTTTGATACTAAGTGACAATAAATGCTCAATAGAGATAACACTGATATATCTTTCCTTTCTTCATCTCTATACTTAATGTTATTTTCCATCAATGACAATCTTAGAAAAATCATTATTGATTATTTGTTAATTGCCTATAGAGGATTTTGTCAAGTAACAATCTTCCCCTTTGACATTAATGGAAAAACCTTTCTACAAAACCTTTCTATCTATTCTTCATTTCTCCTTCTTTATTCTGTATCATTCTATATCTCCCCCCCTTAGATATTTCTCCCTTTTGATTGTATTGATCTCCCTTTATAGTACTTCTCTCCCTTTATAGTACTCTCCCACTTTGACAACAATGTCAAAGGCAAAAAAAATTTGTGTCCTTTGGGTGTCAACTGGTTTTTGCCTCTGCTAGAATAGTTTTATGCTTGTTCTTAATATTTGGACATCAATATTGTGTTCCATTTCTTCTTCAAATTATTTATGGCACTGATGTTTCCATTGACTCGTATTACTTTGTCAATAATGTCTTCATCATCATTATTTTCTAGTGTACCCAATAGATCAATTATTGCTTGTATATATTTTTGCATTAAATTCATATTTATAGCTATTATGCATGATTCCTCAATTACTTTATTACCTTTCTCAAATAGTTTTTTGAAAAAATATGTTGTTTCAGTCAACGATTCCTTTAGATTTTCAAGTTTCTCTCATAGTGTTCCTTTTATTTCTGCTAGCTTATCTTCTCTTCTGTCAGTATGTGAATTCTTTTGTATCTTTGCTTTTAGTTCTTCCTTTACTTTGTGATAATTTCATGTTATATCCACATATGTTTTCAACTATTTTATACTTTATTCTTCTTCATCCACTGTAATTTTTGATAGTAAGCTTGAAACTGTTTGACATGTCTTCTTCATAATCTTTTTCCTTTGTTTGTCCTTCAGCTGTCTCTCAGTAATTGTTCTCTCTTTGAGTTCTTCTGCATATAATATTTGTTCCTCATAATGCATCTTTGTAGGATCTTTCTTCAAAATTTCAAACTCAGGTCTTTCATCAAAGTCTTCTTCTTCTTCATCAAATTTTGAATATCTTTTCCTCTCTTATTGTGTTATTGTAATCATTGTCATATTTTGTAATGTCCTTGTAACTTGTACTTCCTTAGATTTTTCTATTTGTTCCTTGTCCTTTTCTAAATTTATTAGTTGTTTCTCAATTATTTATGCTTCTATTATCTCACTAATAGTAGGTGTCATATCGATAGCATGTGTTACCTGTTCTATTTCAATGTATGCAACTGTACCTTATGGTGTGTGTTGTTCCTCAAACTATTCATCTTCCTCATTACTCATATCATCATCAAATTCATCTTGTATTTCAATAGGTTGACTCATTTTTCCTTCATCAAACCATATCAGGTTGTCTTCTCTTGTAAAATCTATGTCCTCTTCTTGTTCTAACTACGCATTTAATTCATACATTTTACCAATGTATGATTCTTTCTCTTCTGGCATTTCTGCATTAAAGATTATTTTCCATATTTTCAGACCTTCTTCTTCTACTTCTTCCTGTAATCCTACCAGTATCTTAGCTTTTATGTTCTTTTTAGAAAATCTAATTTCATTTTTCTTCATTAGTTGATCAATTTATTCAACATTTGTTCATGTCTTTGCAAATATCAGGGTTCTTTCTCTGCTTTGTCTCTCCTATTCAACAGCTTCATCCCATCTTATGTTGATTTTGTCAAGTAGTTCCTCAAGAATAATTTGTCTTAAGTTTCTCAAAAATCTTATGAACTCATGAAAGTGAAACACTATTGCATCTTCTACAATCTTCTCATCTTCTTCCAGCCATGTCCTATATTTGATTTCATTTATCTATCTGATAGTTCCATACTTTCTTATTCCATTTACTATATTCGTAGTTGCTCTTGGAATTCTCACTCTTGATGGTTTTGTCTCGGGTTTAGGTTCATTTTTATTTCTTCTTGTCCTTGTGCTTCCTTCTACTATTGATTGACTTCTTGTATTTCTCCTTGGTGTAGTTTGCATTGTTCAAGATCTTGTTCTCTTTGCTGGTGGCAGCTCTTCTTCAACTTCTTTGTCGGCAACTTGTCTCTATTTAGCTAACTTGTTCTTGATTTTGGCATGTCTCTGGTGCTATGTTTAGTTTCTACCTTTTCATTATACTACTACTTTCTTCCTTTGATTTCTTCTCATCTAATATTATCCTTTTGTACACTTCTTCAAAGGCTCCAAACTGATTAGCTTCCATAGCCTTAGGTTGATTCAGAGTTGCTCAATACTTTTTATTAGTTCATTCTTTGTTGTTTCATACCCAAATGGTTGTAACCAAGATATCTATGGCTCCACTGCTTTGATTATACATGAATGTGTGCTAACTAGAAAACATATATCTTTATTATATTCTTCAACAATATGAGGTGGTATCTGATATCTATCATACATTCTTCCTTAAAATTCATTGAAATAACTCCACATCATTGTGTTATAATTACTTCCCAATTGTTCAATGTACTTATTAATCTGATGTATAAATGGTTCACCTAATGTCCAATTTACTCTACCAATGCCTAGAAAATAGTTTTGTATATAGAAAAATATACATACCAATAGTGCTCCAAACTTTAATCCTTGTTTCTTGATTTTTGTTAAATTCACCATTAGTTGATTTTGCATTATTTCTGATAAATCATATCTATTGCCTTCAGTAACAATCTCATATGCAACTTGCAGTGCTCCTCCCAATATATTGTCTAACTAATTTTCTTGATAGATCTTGTAGCCTATTACCATTGATGCAAATTTCATTTTCTTATTCAAGATGTTGCTCACAACAAAAGTTTTCTGATCTTGCTTGTACCTGACTAAACCTTCAATTTTTGTTTTAGGATCCAACTCCTTTAAACATTTTCTCCCATTATCTGATAATCTTGTGACTGCACTAATGATTTCCTTTGTGATTTCAAATTTTCTATCTCCTTCCAGCCAAATATAGTCTCCATGCATTCAACTTAATACACACTTGATCCATTCAGCTTCAAATTTCTTTGGCATGTGCACGATGTGTGTTAGTCCTTTTATTTCCAGATTCCCATACTCTTCATTCAACATTCCTTCCTCTTTGTATAGGTCCTTGTAGGTTGTCCTTGTATATGTTAGAGTAATTAGTTAGTTTCATTACTCTTTTTTACTTAAGCTTTCTCTTAGGTGCATTATAATTAATATCTTTATTAATTATAATGTGCAACCTAGCTTTTCTAGTTTTAGGGTTTTGTTCACCTTTATAGGTTGAACCTTGTAATTTTTTTCATTAGATTGGAATACAATTTTCTCTCACACCGCTGAGATTTTCCAAGCTTTGCTTTTTGTGTCTTCTGCTTCCTTCCAGCAACAGGTCATTTACATGCAAGTGTTCTTGGCGAACTGTGAAGTTGGATTTCTCAACTTCTACATGGTATCAGAGCTTCCCTGCTGCTGCCTATTCTGGTGTTTTTGAAGCAATTTTTGAGGTTAAGGGTTTTAAGTTTTTTCAAATCTAGTATTCTCTGTAGGACGTTATTTTTTGCCTACAAAAAAGAAATTTTTTTTGGAGCATTTTGAGCAAAAATGGATGCCACCATTGCGCTCAAAAGGCTCGGGAGAGTAAAAAATCATATAAAATTTGCATTTTTTGGCCATTATGACCTCAGGGAAAAATTTTCTTCCTCCTAGGCCATACGACATGCAAATCAAGAAAAAAAATTTAAAAAATCTCAACAAAACATGTCATTTAAGGTCTTTTTGGGCGTAGCCAGTGCGCCACCATGGCCCAACCTGGCCCGCGCTCAGCCACCGCGCCACCCGGCCACCGCCCGACCGCCACCTTTGCTGGAGCCACCGCCCACCACCCACCAGTCCCCGTTGATGCCAGCTAACATCATCTAGATGTCCGGTGATGGCCATACGACCGTCAATTTATTTCGCGTCTCTAAATTTTTCTAGAGAGTGCAATTTTTAGACCTCCTGTCAGTCTTTTGGCCATAACTTTTGCATATGATATCATTTTTTGAAAAATGAAATATCATTGGAAAGATCTTTCCGAGACAGAGACAATGATGCTGGTTTGATTTCCTGATTCAGCTATTTGAGTTCCCATTTTTTGCATCAAAGTAGAGGCTTCTATTTCCTCCATCTCTACATATGGCGTCCATGTTTTCTTCTAGTTCTTTGTGCTTTCTATAGTTGTTTCTTTGTTGTATGGGGGATAGAATTATACATTGTGGGGGGGTTCATTTTCCTTTTTGTAATTTACTTCAGAAAAGACCCTTCTACTTTTGTCTTCTTCTTCTCTCAATGTCAGACCCCTATGTGGCCCAGCTGACACCACACAATTATCACACCTGGAAAGCACACATGACCAGGCTGCTTATGTCACATGGCTTATGGTCATGTCTAGATGAACACCAACCTATCCTATAGCATCCTTTTGAGATTCTTCAGCACAAAAATAAAATGGATGAAGCCATGGGCTTGATTGCACTAAACATCTCTGGCAGTCTCCTGTTTCACTTGGATGGTTTGGCCACTCTTAGGGCTATTTGGGGCAAGTTTTCAAATTTATTTGGTACAGTGAATGCATTCTGGGCACTATAGCTTGATGTAGAGTTGACCTCTTTGACTCCTACTAATTTCCCCACTATAGAGGACTTCTTGATGAAGTTCAAGTCTCTGTGTATAGTTTTGCAGGGATGTGGGAAAACCAAGAAAGATGATGAGTGTATCTTTTTGATACTCTCAAAGTTGTGAGGATAGTATCAGATCTTTTCTTCCACTTTCTACTCCACCATGGATGCTTTGGGTACTAGACATGTTATGCCCTCTTTTGAGACTTTCTATGATAGGTTGACTCGTGAGCGGTCCAAGCTCAATCAGATGGATTCACTTACAGGTTCACAGTCACATGCATTGTTTGCCAAGACACCTTAGGATACACAAAAGTAGAAGTTGAAGCAGATATCTGATTCCTCTTCTCAGCACTCTACTAGCCCACCATCTTCTTCTAAGAAGGAGAAACAAAAGACTAAGAGCCCTACATGTTCCTATTTTTAGAAGGGACCTCATGATGAGTCGCTTTGCTATCAAAAAAAGTTTGATGGTTATGAGAAACAAATTACAACTTTGCAAGCTCTTCTTCAGAAGAGCAATGTTTCCTCTCCATCCTCTTCTGGCTCACAGGGGTCTTCTTTTCAGTCTTCTGCCACATCTCCTACAGCTAGACAAGATCTTGGAAAGGGTCATGCATTATGGGCTTTAGTTGCATCCCCTTCACAGGTCCCTTGGATACTGGATTTAGGTGCTTCTCACCATATGGCATCTTCTCCTAAGATCTTCTCTTCTTTTGAGGCTTCTCCTATTCCTCATATTCTCATGGGGAATAACACTATTATGATAGTTTGTGGGAAAGGTTCTATAGGCATTCAGGATGGCACATTCAATGATGTATTGTATGTTCCATCTCTATCTGCAAACCTTCTCTCGATTTATCAGATTACACTCAGTGGGTCAGGGAAGACAATTGAGTTCATGCCAGATTCAGTCTTCATCCAGGATAGTGCGACAGGTGGCATTGTTTCTATAGGGACTATTGATCATTCCACCCATCTCTACACCTTCTCACACTTTGGTCCACCATCTCCATTATCAGAGCATAGCTCTCCTCTTACATGAGAGCATCATGTGGGACAGTCAGGTCACTTGAACCTCTGTGTTGTTCTTGAGACCACTTTTGTAACTGCCTCACCTCATCTTGTTGGGGTTTCTTCTCTTCAACAAGACTCTTCATCAGCACTACCAGACCCTCCAGCTCCATTCCTTGAGATACTAGGTGCAATCGTTGAAGATTATACAGAGGACATTCATCTCCTCTCTCCTGACAGTGTCAGCACACCTATCATACCACCTACATTGGGGATTCCCTTTCAAGATCCCCGTGTCTACTCCTTTGAGCATCAGCTCGGCCTTCCAGTGACACCTCATCTTTTGAGGTTACCTCTTCAGTGTTCACTATCTTTCACTCCTTTGTATTGGAGTCACAGTGGTTCGTTCATTGATCCAGGAGTTCTTTCATTCTAGGGGGCTTTGGAGCCTTGACCCTCTCTCACGGGGGGGTTGGTAGCATGCATAGTACTTATGGCTTTGAGAGAGTCTCTTGAAGTCATTTTTTGTCTTTTTCTTTCTTTTATATCTCTTTTTGGAGAGGAGTTTTTCCCACTAGGTTTTCTCCTTTGTCTCCGGTTTACAGAGATTTCCTTGTATTGGGTACCTGATCAGGCCTTGTTGCCGGGACCCTTCTTTCCTGCTTTCATAGTTGTGCTAGGTTAGCTTACCTCCCGAGCTTTGTTTAAGGGGGGGTGTTAGAGTAATTAGGTAGTTTCATTACTCTTTTTTACTTAAGCTTTCTCTTAGGTGCATTATAATTAATATCTTTATTAATTATAATGTGCAACCTAGCTTTTCTAGTTTTAGGGTTTTATTCACCTTTATAGGTTGAACCTTGTAATTTTTTTCATTAGATTGGAATACAATTTTCTCTCACACCACTGAGATTTTCCAAGCTTTTCTTTTTGTGTCTTTTGCTTCCTTCCAGCAATAGGTCATTTGCATGCAGGTGTTCTTGGTGAACTGTGAAGTTGGATTTCTCAACTTCTACAATATATTCATCACCGGTTTCAATCTTTTTTTATTGAATAAATAATCTTGCATCTTTTGTCAACATGACTTTGCATGGTATTCAAGATAATGATCCAACTTCGTTTACATATGTGATTTTTAGAGTACTTAACTGATATTTCGGTTCATCCTCTTCTAATCTACCAACTAATATCATTCTCTTTGTCATTGTGATTTTAGTATGTTCCTTTGCTTATCTGATATTTTGAGTGTCTAGGGTTTGTAGTTCAATCAATCTGTCTGAATCTTTTTGTAGAATGAATTAGCGCAATACACACTAGTATTTCCTCAGGATTTGTTCTTTGCAATGACTTTTCATAATGTGACTATTTCATGATAAGTGTCATTATATATAATGACAAGGTGTCCAACGGCTATTTTACTAAAACATTTATTGTAGGCCGACAATTACTTTTATACTAATAGTGATCTTAGTTCACCGATAGTAATCTTATACTTAATAATTTTCATCAACTTTTATGTTCTCCTAATTACCATTGCATCTATTTTATGCTCTTGAATATTTTGGCTTAGAATTTGATTTAAGGGACTTCTCAAATATTTGAATGAAATTTTGTGTCCATAAGTATTTACTTACTCGCTTTGTCAGTAGATGAATTTCCTATGTCATCCAACACAAGGTCTTCCATTGATGGTGTGTCATCTTCCTTCTTTCTTTGTATCTTATTCATTTTCTCTCTGACTTATTCTATATTTATAATTCTTCCTCCTTTGGTGTCATTGGTGGTAGTGTGCTGATATCTGAAGTTGTAGGCGACATGACCAAACTTTGAGAAAATATAACATGGTAGTGCAAATGGTCTCCAAGGTTTAGTTCTTGATTCCTTATTTTATTTTCTACATTCTGATGCTAGATGTCCAGGTTTTCCATAATTAAAACATGTAACATAATTGTTTGTTTCTATTCTCCAATAATAAGATGATTTCCTTGTTGGTGGTGTCTTAGTTATACTTTCTTCATCTTTGTGTCCATAGTGATTACATTTGTAGCAATATCCATAGAAGTTTTTCTCATATATTCTACTAATAGTTTCATATCTATACTCAATGGATTTATGACCAAACTTGTTGCAATTATAGCAGTAACCATTAAAGAATGTGCTTTTAGGAATGTTCACTTGTTTTCTTCTACAAATATTTACTGTATAACCATATTTTCCATAATTGTAGTAGGTAGGCTTGTAGGGTTTCTTACCTTGTGTATCACTGGATTCTTCAAAAGTTTATTGTCGAGATTTTGATGATTATCTGATCTCCATTCTATTGTTGCTGATATACCCCAGTTCGGTAATGTCACCTAGTCTTCTCTAATTTTTTAGTTGTTCATCGATTTTATACATGTTTTATTCAAACTTTGTGAGTCTAACATTGATTTCTTTTTCAAAATTTAAGTTGTTTTTCAGATCTTCATTTTATTGCTCCAACTTCTGATTTTTTGCTTGTAGTTGTAGGTTCCTATCACCGATACCTTCTATCATTTCATTTCTTGCTCGAACTTCTTCTATTTGTATCTACATGAGTGAGTCTTTGTCTTTGATTTTTTCTTCAACATCTCTCTTTCTGGATTCAAGAATTTCTTTGGCACTTTTCTTTCCAGTACTTTTGTCATTCTCAAGGCTTGACTTTCATGTTCCTTTGTCATTTGATTGATTTCTTCAAGTAATTCATTATTCCTTTTTAATAGATCTTGTATAGCTGCATCACCTTTCTTAGAATTGATACTATCTTCCAATAGTCTGTCAAGGTCATCAAGGCTCATTTGTAGTCTTTCTGTCAGTTCCTTTATTTTTGAAAATTATGTCTTTAGCTTACTCTTCAGATCATGGATCTATTCATTAGCATCTTTTAGGGCTTCCTCCAACTCTCTCTGATACCTATAACTTCCCATCATTCCAGATCTACTCTTAAGCTGTTAAACTTTCCTCTAAGGAACCGATGCTCTAATAGAAATTTTTGGAAAGTTTTAGGTAGGGTATTGAGAGGGGGGGAGAGGTGAATGAGTACCACAAAAATTTCACACTTATTCAACTTTCTGAATATAAACCGATAGCTAGTAAATTACTTATACCAATAATTGTTTTGTCTTTTACCGATAACTATTGTAATGTTTAACCGATAACTAATAATATGTGAATTAAACATACAACACATAAATATTCAAACACTCAACACAATATTTTGGTGTCATAGAAAACCCTTGGTTAGAGGGAAAAATTATGGTGGGGAAGGTACCCACAACTCATCACTGCAGTAATAAGGTGCCTAATTAGGAGCTCACATAAATGTCATCTTCTGAATGACTTCACCCTATTAGAAGTGTCTAATACACTGTTAAAAGTATTGAAAGTCTTGTTAAAGACTAATTTGTTAAGATATTTTATCCCACTTATACAATGTTCACCCTATTAAAGGATTTACAATAAGTTCCTAAATATAACTTCTAAGTCCGGTTAGAGACTACCCAGTTAAGGGATTTCACAATCTTGCTGCTAAACTATTAGGAATAAATCAACAATAAATTTGACTTGTAGATGCTTTCTCCAAAATCTTGTTAGATCTCATTTCACTCTTCTTTTACTCTGATCTTCTTTTGATTTTTGATCCTTTGATCTTTGTTGATAACATCATTTTGCACTTCTCTTTACTTCTATTTGCATCCTCTCATCTATATCTTGCTTACCTTTACCTTTGATCTCCTCTTATAGTTTCTTGCCCTAATTAGGGTTTCTCAAACTTCCATAAACCATTTTTTTCTAATTGGATGTCATCCTTAATCGCAACATTTTATTTTCTTTTCACCACTAATGCTTTCCAATTAACTTTTCTGATAACCCTTCCTTTATGTCGATATGTCTTTCCTTTCTTCATCTCTATACTTAATGTTATTTTCTAGCAATGACAATCTTAGAAAAATCATCATTGATTGCTTATTAACTACCAATAGAGGATTTTTTCAAGTAACAACTTTGAATGTAGATTCTATTCTAGACATATTGGTATCAAAATTACTTAATTCAAAAGTTGTAAGCTTGTCGACCAATGAATCTAAAGTCACATTTGTAGGATTAATGGATCTCAATTATTGTATAACAGGGACTCTAATAGCATACTATGGTAGTAATGTTCTCAATATTTTACTTACCATGTCATCTTCTTCAATTTTTCCACCATCACCTTTGATTGTAGCAACAACCTCCTTTATCCTATAACTGTATTAAGAAATGTTCTCTCCTTCATGCATTCTCATTTCATCATGTTTTCCTTTGGGACTATCCACTTTTTCTTTCTGAATATGAACATCACCACCATAAACTGTTATAATCTTGTCTCACATGTCTTTAGCATTATCCATATCTTTGATATCTACAAACTCAACATTAGATAAAGCACTAAATATTTCTATTGTTATAGAGTTATGCTCCAACTTTATCTTTGTTTGTTCATCAGTTAGGGTTCTAGTAGGTTGACCATACTTGTTTTTGAGATGAACCAATGCTTGATCTCCAATACTTGATAGATGTGGCTTCATCCTACTTACCCATGTAGATAAATTGTCCTTAGAGAACTTACATGCTTTTGTCCTATACATATTTAGATCTTTTCCCTCAAGTTGTTAATCTTATCACCAAGAGGACCAAATCTTGGATACCAATTATTAATATAGATATAATTACTCAGAGGGGAGGGGTGAATCAATAATCAACAAATTATTTGATTTAAAACTCTTCAAACTTTGTACACCAAAACATTCAACATCAACTAACATGAGCATAGACTATCAAAGCATTCATCCACAAATAATCTATCACACAATGAAGACACCATATTTTTCTTGTGGAAACCCAAATGGGAAAAACCATGGTGGGAGTTGGTAGCCACTAAATCTGTACTCTTCTGGAATACACCATGTGAGGAGCTTACCCGATTAAAGGTTTACAAAAGCACTATTAGATGCTACATGGTTAAGGGATTCTCCTATAGAATTGTTAGGATCTTTTCCCTATTAGGAGAAGCCCTGTTAGAGGACTTTAAACATTAGACATGAATGCCACCTTGTTAGATGATTTACAAATAAGATCTGTTAGGATCTACCCTATTAAGGGATTTCACTGTTACAATGGTTAGAAAGAAAAAGATAAGATGATTTATGATATTGCACTACCTCTGCATGATCAGATCCTATTAAGATTTTAAAATATTCTCCACACACTATAATATTTCTTGGCTGGATCGCACTTGATTCCTTTACTTTCTTTGTCACCACACCCTTTTTTAATTCGCAATCAACAAATAACTACTTTTTCAACTTTCCAATATAAAACTTTTCTTCCACCAACTTAAAATAAATCCTAGATCTGAAATACGAATTATCCAAATCATGTTAGGTAAGATACAATGTATCTAAAAACATGTAAAACATTTTTCTCTAACCACGTCGGCTTTCATATAGATTTCACCTTGGAAATTGAACGATCTTCAAAAACTCTTTAGACCAAAAAAAATTCTTGAAGAATCCTCCTCAAACACATACCTCAAGCAATGTGATGTCAAACACTTTACAAAAATCATGGAAGTGCCTTACTACTTCACTACAAACATCACCAATCCTATTGCAACTTTGGATTTCTTCACCAGTTCACAAATCTTCATTACCTGTTCAAGAACTCTGTCTTGTTTATTTATTCATTTTGTCAATACTGCTTCCAGTCAATTAAACTTTCTTCACCTATCAACATTATAAGTTGCAATCCTCCACATAGTATTTAGAAATTTTTATCAATCATATCCTCTGATCGCTCCATCAAATAATTTACCGATTTGAAACAACATTCAAATCACTTATTGTTATTCACTGACTATTTTAGTAGTTACATTGTCAACCTTCTTCCAATCATAACTTAGTTATAGATCTACACCAACAGTAACGGTTGCACACTACACATCCAGAGACAAACCTAAGTCTCTCATAAGAATCACACCAATTGATTTGACACAATAATCAAATCATGACTCCTTGGCTTCAACCTAATCTTCTTGTCTACCTGACATCCTTCAAACAATCATAACTCACAACACACATAAGATAAACTTATGTGATCATGGATATATCATCTAGATACATTACATAAGCTTCCTTCATGACCGTACACATGAACTCATGTCATAGTTTTGCATCCAACCTCTTGAACATATATCATCATAACAGGGACCCTGTCAACCAACAATCACTAAGTTGACATCAATGACAAACTCATAATTCATTCACCTATCATTAAATTTATATCAATCTTCATCAATGCAACACTTAGCATCATTTCATCAGCTATGCTAACATACTATAGTTTTTCATTTCCATGTTAGATCCATTCTATAGACATAGATCTAACCCACAACAAAAGTAATCATTTTATAGAATATAAGTGTACCATCCTAGAATTGCATCACTATGCAATTCCCCATTTAGCATAGCACCATTTTTTCATGTATGGGCTCTCATATTAATTTCCAGTACCCCAACTCCAATTTCCCTTTCCATTCTAGCATTGCCTCCACAATAAGGATGACTAGGCCAAATTTCAAGGCTTTTAGGTGGGAACAAGTCAACCTAGTCAACTTATTCCCTAATGTTTTATTTGAAATTTAAATTAGGAGCTTGTCTTAATATTTAAGCGAGATATCCAAATTCTTGTCAACCCTCTTCGAGTTTTGAGCCCTAAATTTTTTGTGAGGGGTATATAAGAAACCTACCTCTCCTTATTTGGGTTTAGCCATTGATAATCATGAACAATAATAAGAAGACCTCAAGAGAAATATCAAGATCTCCATCATCTCAAACATTCAAGACATTTTTAAGGAAATCTTCTCCATGGTAGCAACTTTCTCTCCCTCCTTGAAGGCAAAGTAGAGGAGATAACCATCAAGGAAGAAGATCATAGCATAAACATCCATTCACAAGAATTCAAGCATCCAAATCTTCATGCAATCAAGTCATTCTTCCTCTTTGTATCAAGAATTGTGGAAAACCACAATATTCATAATGTAAGGCATATATTTCATGATTTCCTTTTACATTTTTGTGTGGAGTCAAGATATTGTGTGAATACTTATGATCACATTCAAAGAATAATTGCATCATCAAGATATAAGACACTTCATGTTTTAGATCTAGCCTCTTCTTTATATCAACACAATTTCCTTTCAAGCATATTTCAATTCAATTTCATGGTTGATTCCAAACAAGTTTTGACTAAGGTGAACCCTTATCTACACAATAATTTTTCTCTAATTTGTGTGCAGAAATAATTGGTGCCAATATTTGAATTAGATCTGAAAAGTGTGGGATCTTGGTTACAATCTACAACTAAAATCATCAAAAAGTATAGGGAATAAGTCAACCTAGTCAACTTAGTCTTAGGAACAAGTTGACCCAATCGACATTGTCCCTCTAGATCAACATCAAATTGAATCTATAATTTAATTACAGTTTCTTGATTTCATTTTTGGTGACAAAATTTTCTGTCCGATCTTTATCAGTCTATGCATATAGAAAATCTATCTTTTCCTCCATTTGGCCCTAAATATTTCATCTCCTTATCCATTATGCCCTTTTTCATTTCCCATTAAGTGAAGGACCATTGTTCCCATTTAGGATTTGAGCCTCCTTAATCCTGGTAGGTCATCTTCCTTTTGAATGTTGTGAAATAAATTAGATCATCACTCTCTCTTCCTTACAATATGGTGATCCCCATTTATAATACTACATTTTTGGTGAACCTAACTCATAACATCTCCATTTATAATTTTCATTGTTAGATCTTATTTGGACATATTTCCTTTTCCCTAGATCTAATTTTGGTAGCTTTCATATTAATTATCAAATTCACTAAGTTGGATTGGCTTGTTATCTCACATGTTATTACATTTCTACTTACTTCCATTTATTATTCACATAACGTATATAATAGTTTTTTTCATTTCGTGTTTCTTACTTTTCTTCATGGTACTCTTGCATATGGCATAATGAGAATTTCCAATATGCTTCCTTATTTTAGATCATTTCCCAAGGCCTTCATCCATATTTCATGTAATTTTATCATAAATATCTTGAAATACATGGATTGTATTAACTTCATAGAGGTATTTGTTGAAAATGATAACATTTCCCTAACCAACCCTATCATTTCTCCTAATGAAGATAGAGATCATACTCTTATTTCAACATCTTCCTTTTTATCAAAGTATTTTCAACAATCCTGATGTGAAATTTTTTCTTGATGATTTATCTCCTAGGACAACCTTAAGTGAGAATGAAGATTTTGATAAACTATCTTCTTCTTCACAACCAAAATAGGATGTGAATGATGAGGATCCCTAATCTCCTTAAATAAACCAACCATATTGTTCCTCTTTATACTACACATTTCCACAAACCTCAAGATGAAAATCATTTTCCTTCCTAGCTAAAGGATAATTGCAATATAGGTTATGACATTTAATTCTCAACCAGGTTATAGTGGACAAGGTCTTGGCATTCAAGAACAAGGTATAAATATCCCTATATATCCTCCTACACAAGTCACTAGAAATGGTATAGTTTTTGTACCCCAAACCAACACTTTTCCTTCTTCAATTCATATTTCTTCTTTTACATTAAATCCTAAACCTCTCTCTTTGTCCATTCCATTAAAAATAAATATCATGGGAGGTAGTTTGGTTGTAGCTGAAAGAATCTATCAAGCCATTAAACATGATAAAAATGTTAAATTCTCACATTCGAGATTCCAAAAAATCAAGAACTAAATAATAATAATGAGTATTATGTTTATCATCACAGTTATACTCATTCTATTGCTAGTTTTATTCCTTTTAGATGATCTATTCAAATTTTGGTAGATAGAGGTGCAATTCCTATTACAAGAGATATTCTACTTTTTCTTAATGTTAAAAAAATCATACACTAGCATTCATTTCACCTATTATGTTGTTCCACACCATGTAAATCTTAGTACACCCACATTATTGGGGGGATCTTTATTTTCTATGGTGTTGCATTTTCATATTCAATCCTTCTTTGTGAACTACATAATAGGTTCCTTTCCTTGTCTTCACATATGGGGGGCAAGGCCTATTTTCTTTAATTTCATCCATTGTATCTTAGTTAATTGGTACAAAATTATTTATTCTTGTCTATAATTTATTCCTTAATGAACATATTGTGATCTAATCACTTAGTGAATAATGTGTTATCTTTTTCCTCGCCTTTACCCTTGGGGGGAAAGGTTTACTCTCTTTTATCCATTCTAAGGATCTACTTTCCTTAGTGAATCAATGTTTGTTTATTATGTGATGTTAAATCTTACATGGAATTTCTTGTTCACATTAGGGATTCTCTCTAATACAAGAGGTGTGTATCCTTGATCACAACCTCTTCTTTGTTTGAAATTGTATGTCTATCATAAACAAACCCCTTACTTGGAGGCTTAAAGTGTGTCATCCTTCATCAAGAATAGATTTTTCCTACCAAACAATAAGGGGATAGAAAGGTTAATTCTCATTCTCCTTCCCCTATTGGTCTCAAAGATGTTATTTTTGTTCAAGAACTCCTTTTAGGTAGATATATTGGAATGAATATCTCTTCCTCTTAAGGATCTCTTTCCACATGTTGCAAGATATCCTTTTACACAACTATTTTCCTTGGATTTAGAAAGATCCATGTCTATTTTGTTGTGGTTATGCATACATTGTCACTTAAGGATATCACCTTGTTGTTGAAGCTAGGTATCCTTCTTCTTCTTTTCCTTAAGATGACACTACAATTTACATTGTCATCTTAAGGAGGGGGTGTGTATGAGACCTCCTCATGTATTATATGATGAATTATCTTTGTGCTCTTGTTAATTCCCTTTATGCCCCTGTGCATTACCTTTACATCCCTATGATTTTTCTTTGAACCCCTATGTGTTCCCTTTGTTCCCCTGTTTGTTCCCTTTTCACCCTTGTGCATTATTTTTGTGTTCCTGTGTGTTCCCTTTTCATCCTTGTGTGTTAGCTTTACGTCCCTATGTGTTACCTTTTCCCCTTGTGTGTTACCTTTGTGCTATTATGTGTTTCCTTTTTTGCCCCTATGTATTATTACAATAGATAAGTTGACTAGCATAATACAATTTTCTAGGCTTTCTCCTCCTCCTCCTCTTCCTCTCATAGATCACCTAATATAATACAATTTACTATCTCGTGGTGCTCATGATTCCTTTCTTTTCAATTCCACTATCTCCTAGATTTGCTAGAAGGTTAGACCATGTAGTCTTGTCTTATCTTTGGCATGTTCTCTCAGCCTTTCCATTTGATCATGTATTCTATTTCCATATCTTTCCGAACATGATGCTAATAGTTTAGACATTTTTCTTTTTCGACATCTCTTAGTTAATTTCGAGTCCTATTTTTAGTTCTAACCCCCTTTTTAGTGTCTTTTGTTTTTTGTCTTGTATTTATTTTCCTTTTTTTATTTTTTTATTTTGTTCCCTTGAACATGGATGTATGAGTTTATACCATTCATTTGGGGATGTGTTCCCTTAAACCTAGTGATGTCTTACCTCTTTGTAGTTTTGGACTCATACTCTTTCCAAATTGGAGGCTAAATGTGTCATCCTAGAATTGCATCACTATGTAATTACCCATTTAATTTGGCCCCTTTTTAGCATTTTTTATCTTTCACATTAATTTTTGGCACTCCATCCCTTATTCCACTTTCCATTATGGCATATCCTCTACAATTGGGACCCCTAGGAAAAATTTCAAGGCTTTTAGTAGGGAACAATGTGGCATGGTCAACTTATTCTCTGATGTTCGATTCAAAATTTAAATCGAGAGTTTGTCTTAATGGTCAAGTAGGAAATCCAAAATCTCATTGGCCCTCTTTGAGTTTTGATCTTCAAAATTTTTGTGAGGGGTATATAAGAAACCTCTTTTCTCATTTGAGTAATATTGATAACCACAAGAAATAATAAGAAGACCTCAATATTAAGATCAAGATCTCCATCATCTCAAGCATTCCAAGGAATTTCCAACATAATATTCTCCATGGTATCAACTTTCTCTCCCTCATCAAAGCCCAAGTAGAGGTAATTATCATTATGGAAGATCATAGCATAAACATCCATTCACAAGCATTCAAGCATCCAAATATTTAAGTATTCAATTCATTTTTTTTCTCTCTACGTCAATTACTATGTAAAACTAAAACATTCATTGTGAAAGGCATACCTTTTATGATTTATTTTTAGGTTTTTTATGGAGTCAAGCTATTGCATGAACACTTGTGATCACATTTAAAGAAGCATTTCACCATCAAGGAATACAATACTTCATGTTTCAAATATAGTATTTTCTTTATATCAACATGATTTTCCTTCAAGCATATTGCAATTCAATTTCATGGTTGATTCCAAATTAGGGTTTGACTAAGGCAAACCCATCTCTACACAATAATTTTCTTCTTTTCTATATGTAGGAATAGGTGGTGCTAGTTTTAGGATCAAATATGGAAAGTGTGGGATCTCGGTTATAGTCCACAACTAAAATCATCTAAAAGTGTAGGGAATAAGTTGACCCAAGTCAACTTAGTCCCAAGAACAAGTTGAGATAATCCCTCTAGATTAGCATCAAATTGAATCTATAGGTTAGTTATATTTCTTGGATTCTATTTTTGGTGACAAAATTTGTCTATCAGATCTCTATTAGTCTATACCAATACAAGTTACCTCTAGTCTATTCACCAACAACAATCAACTCTCTAGAGTTTCCTAAGATCTTGCAAACACCATTACTACATTCCAATCTAAAACCTTTGTTATTAAGTTGAGAAACACTTAACAATGTTACAAGTAGCGGTTTCCATTACACCAAAAGATTGACCTATTAATACTCGATACAACCAGTAGACTTATAGAAGACACAGGAGGTGGTTAAGCCATGTCATGAATCCTGAGGGGAGCACTGACCATTTTTCTAATAATCTCCCCCTCAATGTTACCTGAGGGGATTCGAACCTGTGACCAAGCTCTGATACCACTTGTTACAAGTAGCAGTTGCCATTGCACCAAAAGATCAACCTATTAATGCCTGATACAACCACTAGACTTATAGAAGACATAGGAGGCGATTAAGCCATGTCACGAATCTTGAGGGGAGCACTAACCATTTTTCCAACAAACAGGTTATACTTTAATCCATCAGCCCAATAAACATCACCAAAATTAGTGTTTTCATTAAGTTCTATTGAACCTTTACCTCTTACAACACTTGGAGAACCATTACCAAATCTGACTTCTCCTCCATTGAAGTAAATTTTCTTATGTCACCAGTCATGTGATGTATATACCCACTATCTATTATCCAGTCACTATTGTAATTCATGCTTGAAATCAATGCTTTTTCCTCATTATCTCCATCTACACTGGTTGAGGGTTCTTATTTGACTGCAACAAAAACTATCTCAAACTCTTCCTCATTATCTCTTACATCTGATTCTTCATCAGTCATGCCTTCTTCTTCTAGGCAACATGCCTTGTTGTTTTTGTCTTTGAAGTTCCTAAATCTCATGTGCTTATCCTTCCTATAATTTTCATGACACCTAGTGTTATCTCTATTTGAACATTAAAGATTGTCATTAGTATCAAAGATGATCAGTCGGTTACCTATGCTATCTAGTCAATAAATGGAAGTACTACAAGCTATACATGCTAGTCATTTAAATACATAAGCCTTCACACCGAGTTATCTCAAGGCAGTACCAAGATTAAAAGATAATAGTTCTAACCGAGCACTAGAATGGTTTTACCAAGCATCAGTGTACACTGATACAGAGCGTCAGTAAACACTGAGCAGACTGGACACCGAGCACTAATGTAACTACTGAGAAGTATTGATAGTGTTTATTGAGCAATATAGAAAATGGCATAGTAATCAATTTTGGCACATCTATCTATGCAGACGGTTACAACATAATCCTAAAATGTTTTACCAAGATCGAGGATCATTTATTATGGATGTAATCATTAATTGTAATGATGATCTTTATGTAATTGCTAGATCTAGGTTATTTTTGTACGCCATAGATCTTAGGGTTTGTCCTAAGATATTGTAACCTAATTTTGTTAAGCAACAATAGCAGTATGCTATATATTTGTATTTCATGTCATTTTGACATAAGCTTGACAAGGATAATATATTTGGTATGAACAAGCGAAGGAGATCTTGAAGCAAGAAACCTACTTCAAGACATCAATTATCAGATAGAGAGGAGCAGTATTCAGAGACATTCAGATTAGGCATAATCAAACAAGGCTACTAAGTAGTTCAGAGTTAAGATTTTCACATATCAAGGTGATATTTACTCAATACTTAATAGATCTGTATCAGACAAAGTGAAGTTGTTATTTGCAGATACATCCTATTATTCTCTAATCATTGTAACAGAGTTTGGAAAAATCTTTTAATAGAGTAGACCTAACAGTCTTTTGTAAATCTCTTAACTGAGTACACACTCAAGTAGTGTTGTTGAAATCCTATAACTAGGTAGATCTAGCTAATCTAATTGTTACTCCTAACAAGGTAAGATCATTAGAAGTGATCACAACTTGTAGCCCTAACATGCAAACTTTATTATCTGTAGTAGTGAATATTTGTGGGTGTTATCCCCACCGCAGTTTTTACCTTCTAACAAGGGTTTCTGCGTTACCAAAATACTTGTGTTATGTGATTGATTTATTGTTGATTTCATGCAATTTACATTTATAGGTTAATTGAATGAATGATGCATACAATGGATTCAATTGGGCAGACTAGTATACTTCTATTTGTAGATTGAGTTTCAAGTTAAAAGTTTTGTGAGAACTGATTCACCCCTCCCCTCTCAGTACCCTATCTCTCCATTACAACAATTGGTATCAGAGCCAAGTTTCTTATTAGACGGTTTAACCACTGAAGAGTAACGATCTAACCATGGAGAGATATAAGTTGGACAAAACAACAGAGAATCAGAAGATTCAGATACAGATGTTCATTGAGCAATACAAACATGCCAAGGATGAATTGAAAAATTACTACTACAAAGAAAGAACATGGCTATTTTGGAAAATGAGACTAGTTACCATGAAGAGGAGATTGATGACTTATTTGATAACATTGGATCTAGTTTAGGAAGTATTTTTGACATTTCTGAAAGTGAAATATTTGATTTGTCTGAAAAGAATCTTCACTTGATTGAACAAGTGAAAGCCCTGTAGATCGGTCAAGAAACATAGATGGTGAGAATAATTGATATAATGAACAATGCTAGACAAGCTGAACAAGAAAGGAATCTAGCTATTGAAGACCGAAGACAGATGACTGAAGTAACTTCAAGCAAAAGAAACTGAGATACAAAGACTTACCAAGCATCATTTTAAAATATCCAATCAAATGATGATAGTAAACTAGGAGATCAACCGAGTAAATGGTGAGTTATCAAGAAAACTTGAAGATATTGGAGTACTCAAGGAAGAGAATGAGAAACTGAGAAATGAAGTAAAGATACAACTACAAAATAATGAAATTATGAAAATGGTTGAAGATAGTTCTAAGAAGATTGATGATTTTTTGATTAATCAAAGAAGATTTGGAAGCAAAGTTGGATTAGGCTACACCGGGGAAGGAGAATCATCCAAACAAGCTGAATAAGTGAACAAAAATCAACATCAGAAACCTACGACATTGACATGCTATGGATGTGGCAAACCATGACATACTTCAAATATTTGCAAGAGTAAAGCATAAGGTAAACCTCCAGTCACTCCTAATTTTAATGGTTATTGTTATTATTGTGGTAAATTTGGACATCAAGCTTATGAGTGTAGAGAAAAATGGAATAAGACTCCTAACAATCCTACCATGGAGAAAATGTGTTATACTTGCAAAAAACATGGACACACTTCACAAGAGTGTAAGGCTAAGATGAAGCAAGTCTGGACACCAAAAAAGAAGAATAAACCTTATCAACCGAAGAGACAAAATAATGCATACACTTGGGATTAAAACACATGGGTTAACTACATAGTATGTGGAAGGTATGGACATATTGCAGCAAATTGTATGAGGAAGAGATGGCCTAGAACTTCACGAAGCTGGACAAGAACTGGTATGGCATGCTTACACTATCATAAAGTTGGTCACCTAAGCAAGGATTGTAGAGACTGAGCACTAGAAGAAGGACATGTATTTGAGAGTGGCCACACTATTGTAGATATCATGAGGATTAGAAACACTATGTGGAGAAATGCACCAAATGGAAATGTTGAGTCAAGCAATGCGGTCGATGAAACCTCATTCATTGGATTGGGTGACATCGGTACCTCCACCTAAAGTGAAATAGATATGTATGGAACTGATATTCCATAGATACATAGAAGATTGATGATTTTATGATTAATCAAAGAAGATGTGATTAATCTAAGAAGATTGATGATTTTTTGATTAATCAAAGAAGATTTGGAAGCAAAGCTAGATTAGGCTACACCGGGAAAGGAGAATCATCCAAACAAGCTGAACAAGTGAACAATAATCAACATCAGAAACCTAAGACACTGACATGCTATCACTGTGGCAAACCAGGACATACTTCAAATGTTTGCAGGAGTAAAGCACAAGGTAAACCTCCAGTCACTCCTAAGTTTAATGGTTATTGTTATTATTGTGGTAAATTTGGATATCAAGCTTATGAGTGTAGAGAAAAATTGAATAAGACTCCTAACAATCCTACCATGGAGAAACTATGTTATACTTGCAAAAAACATGGAGACACTTCACAAGAGTGTAAGGCTAAGATGAAGCAAGTATGGACACTAAAACAAAAGAACAAACCTTATCAACCAAAGAGACAAAATAATTCATACACTTGGGATTACAAGACATGGGTTAACTACACAATATATGCAAGGTATGGACATATTGCAGAAAATTGTATGAGGAAGAGATGGCCTGGAACTTCATGAAGCTGGACAAGAACTGGTATGGCATGCTTACACTGTCATAAAGTCGGTCACCTAAGCAAGGATTGCAGAGACCGAGCACCAGAAGAAGGACATGTATTTGAGAGTGACCATACTATTGCAGATATCATGAGGATTAGAAACACTATGTGGAGAAAGGCACCAAATGAAAATGTTGAGTCAAGCAATGCGGTCGGTGAAACCTCATCCATTGGATTGGGTGACATCGGTACCTCCACCTAAAGTGAAATAGGTATGTATGGAACTGATATTCCAAATTGATCTTATCTTACATACAATTCCTTATATTTGATGGGCACATACCAAATCTGGATGAATTAAGATGCAGTGTGGTTTATAAATTTTGAGCTAACAAAGTCATACAATTGGTATAAGAAAGATCAAGTAGAGAGTTACCCGTTGGTGACTATTATGCAAGGTTAACCGGGTATCAGTATCAACCGAGCAAAAAGTTGTGTGTTAACTGAGTCATTGATGTTTTGCGGTAATCACCATGTTGACAGCTGTCACCGAGCTGGAAGTAGGTCAAGCATTAATGACAAGTATTTTGAGCAGGAATTCAAATAAGACTATAAATATACGTAAGAGATAGTTCATTCTTCACAATGCGATTTCAAAGAGCGATAATATTCACAGAGAAAATTTGAGCTGAGAATTTTCAAAAGCATTCAAGTCAAATTTAGATCGAACCGAGTGCATTCTACATCATTTTTGAGTAAGTACAACTTCTACCGAGCACATTCAACATATTTTTCAAAACCCTAAATTATTTATAATGGCATCCGCGTCTAAGGAAAATGAATCTAAGATAGTAGAAGAGGAAGTGAACCTAATTGTTTCAGTTAACTGTGATGAACCCAAGTACAAACTTCATCCTGAAGTTGCATCTAAGATTGATTTAGCGGGAGCTTTCTCAATCATCCCACCTAGGTTTTTGTTAGTTGAGGACGTCAGATCTTACATCCACTACAAAATAGGTGAAATCAAAGATTTTGAGATAGGTGTATCTTATCAGCAACTTTGTGGTGAAGATGGAAAACTTAAACTGAAATTCAAACAAGTTGAGAAGATTGGTCTTACAAATCCCCTAAATTTCCCAAAAAGCTTTAAAATTGAATGGATTAGGGTTGTACTCAGTTGGTATCATGATGGGATACTTTGGTGGGATCAACCAGTCAAAGTAACAAAGAATATGATTCATAGGGTTACTGAATATCCAACAACCGACAAGGCTAAGGATTTTTGCAGTGCTTCAAGGGTCGACATTGAAAAGAACACAGGTGCAGTATGGGATGGCTGAGCACTAAAAATTACTACAATTGTAGACTCGGAGGTTAAGTTTGCAACACATGTAATCGGTTACAAGATCTATCAGTCGAGTAGACTGAATAGTGTTCCATGTGGAGCTGTCGACATCGCATATAAAATGATAAAGAAGAGTTTTCAGTCTAACCTTTCTGAGCTTCTTTAGAAGCAGATTGAAGAAAATATGAAGACTATTTGGTTGGCAAAGTCAAATACTTGTAAGTTCATATCACTTCTAGTGTGCATATTTTTATATATACATCAATTTTTCCCTTCCATAGGTAATGAAGATTGGTCTACCAACACACCGATCATTCTGCAAATTTTTGATATGAATAATGACTTGGGAAACAATTTGAACAAAGTTCTTGATGATTTTTTTGAGAAGTTTAAAGTTAGAATGAATTCTCATAGTAGAATTCCAAGTAAATTGGTTGAGGAATATGAGATGGATATTTGTTTTCTTGTAGACACTAACCACACATTGATAAAGGCTATGGAGCCTAGGATTAAATGGCTAGCCCCCATGGGTTATGAAATGGACATTGATTTTGCTTCAAAATAATCAAGGCTCTGCTGGCTACACCAAAAGATAAAAATGTAGAGAGGTTTGGAACTTTTGAGGAGGCAAAGACAAGGATAAAAATAGATTTGGTTATCGGTAAGATGACTAAGAAGTCAAGAAAAATGATGAAAACATTAGTTGAAAAGTTTGGACATGATTTTAGATCATCTAACAAGTCACCTGTTGAAGTTGCAACCGAAGGTTAGTTAATGTTAACTGATAAACCCCATGATAGTGAAGAAACTGAGTCTAATAAAGGAACAAAATCTATACCGGTTTCCCCTTCATCAACTCCAAAGAAGAGGCAGTTAGAAGTGCAATCTAGGGCACAAACAAGGTCAGAAATTGCAGCTTCACCACCATTGAAAAAGGGAGTTGTGAAGTTTTCAAAGCCTAAGGTAGAAACACCTACAAAAACATACATAAAGCGAGGAACCAAAGCTAAAGTAGAGGCACTGAGGAAAAGGAGAAAACTGATAAGAGGTAAGGAAGACCTAGAAGATGAGGAAAATGATAAAAATCAATTTAAAGTGGTCAACAATAAAAATAGAACAATTGATGAAGTTGCTGAGGATATCATTGAGCATGGTGAACTCACTGATCTTGAAATTAGTCGGTTTGAGAACATGTCAACTGAGGATCATAACACAATAGGAGAGGAAATCATCCAGATGATGATTCGATTTAAAAGAGTTCCACTTGAATTTTCCAAGCAATTACCTAAGGCATTAGAGGATAGGTTAAATCAGAAATGGTCCTATGCCTTAGACACTGAAAAGAAAATGAGGGAACAATCCCTAGTACTAGAAATTCCTAATTTTTCTATCGATGAGATTGAGGACTACATGACAACATACTCTAGGAGATTCAGAGTAAAAATTCAGGCATTACAGATACTAGATGAGAATCTAGCAGACATAGATGAGTCAAGTCAACTCATCTGGACCTCAATAGTTGAAGCCCAAGAGCAAGCTGAAAATATGGCTTCTATCAACTTATCTAAGAAGAGACATAAATCAAAAGGTAAAGGCATCAAAATTGAAGATGCAGACTTGGCAGTGAACCAAGAAAAAGTTAATATATCAGATACCAAGGTACTTGATACAAAAGATGCCACCGAGGATTTAAATATTTCATAGGATGCACCAGATCAGGTTGAGATCCAAATTATAGATAACAATGCACTAGATGTACTCATTGAGGACATTACAAATGGTGATCCTGATGACCGAGATGATGATGAGGATGTGAACGTTGTTGGAGGCACAAAACAAGAAGAAGGTACTTTTACGAGCCTACAATCACATCATTACTGGGTGAACTTCCTATTTTGATGGAAGCAGTTGAAATTTTGACAAAGGAGTAGCCTGAAGGCTTAAACCCTGAGCAACCAATGGATACATCAGGGGAACAAGGAACTAAAACATTGGCAGAAACAAATAAGCCTGAAGAAAAAGAGGCAACCGAGACAAAATCTAAGGGCCAAGATGACCCCAAAGCAACCAAGGCTACCCCACCTGACACAACATCATAGGCTCCGTCTCAGACAACTGACACACTGGTTACTGAGGAGCAGAAAAAGGAAGAAACTATGTCAACCAGGCAAGACACACCAAATGTTGAGGAGAAAGCAATAGTACAATTTTTTGTGAAGAGCTCACCTCAAGAGCTGGAGAAGAAGAAACAAGGAAAAGGGCCGGTCACATTAGATAAAGTAATTGTTATACCAGATTGTGACCTGAGGAACCTAAGCCTCGAAGAACTCAAAAAATATGGGGAGTTATGTACACGGAAAGCAACACAATAAAAACTAAGAATGGAATGCAAGAGTAAGGAAATATTGGAAAATGTAAGAGACATCTTACAACAGGTCATGCCAGAGGTATAGGTTAATGAGGATACTCCCATTATGGACCAACTTGCCACCCTTGTAGAAGAAATAAATGCCCCTAACATTGAAGCTGAGAAAAGAATTGAAGAAAGGGCAGAGTAAAAAATATAGGATAAACTTGTAGAGAAAATCAACTAGGAAGTGGCAATAAACAAGGTAAAATTATCTGAGGTAATAATTGATATTCAATCTATTACTTAGTTAATAAGTCAAATTTTGATTAAGTTATGCACTATGGAGACTTTCACTGCCGAGATCAGTGAAAAGATTAGAAAGCTGGATACTAAAATCCAAGCCAGTGCATAGATAGCCTTAACCAAGCGAAATGATTTTACTAAGTATATACTGAAGGTTCAAGAACTCATGTGGTTAAGAGTAGATCTCAGGAAGCAGGAAGGAAGGATAAGTGACCAAGTCATCGAGCTACAAACCGAGTTGCTTCCTTACTTGAAATTTTTTTAGAAACACATTGTCAAAGTGCAAACACTTGTTGCAACACCAAAAATTTATGTGTTGGAGAACATCTTTGACATCCATGCACAAGTCAGTCTTGAGCACATTGCTCTAACTTGAAAGAGGAATGGGCGAACCTCTTGGATTCTTTAAAGAAAACCCATCAGCACATTTTTGATAAACTGTAAGTATACACTTTTGCATTTGGCATTAATATAAAAAAGGGGGAAATCAATGTATATGCCAAATTTTGTAATAAATGATAAGTATACTACATACTACCAGGAGCATGCACCGAGGGGGAGAAATTTTGAAATTTTGTTAAGTTGTGGAGTTAGAACAATTTTGAAGACATCAGGTCTATATACATTTCAAGGTTTTGATACTAATGCCAAAGGGGGAGATTGTTATCTCTATTTGAGCATTAAAGATTGTCATTAGTATCAAAGATGATCAATGGGTTACCTATGCTATCTAGTCAGTAAATGGAAGTACTACAAGCTATACATGCTAGTCGGTTAACTACATAAGCCTTCACACTGAGTTATCTCAAGGTAGTACCAAGAACAAAAGATAATAGTTCTAACTAAGCACTGGAGCAGTTTTACCGAGCATTAGTGTACACTAATACCAAGTGTTAGTAAACACCAAGCAGACTGGACATCGAGCACTAGTGTAACTACTGAGCAGTATTGATAGTGTTTACCAAGCAATACATAAAATGACATAGTAATAAGTTGTGGCACATCTATCTATGCATGTACAGTTACAACATAATCATAAAACATTTTACCAAGATCAAGGATCATTTATTATGGATGTAATCATTAATTGTAATGATGATCTCTATGTAATTGCTAGATCTAGGTTATTTTTGTACGCAGTAGATCTTAGGGTTTATTCCAAGATATTGTAACCTAATTTTGTTAAGCGGCAATAGCAGTATGCTATATATTTTTATTTCATGTCATTTTGACATAAGCTTGACAAGGATAATATGTTTGGTATGAACAAGTGAAGGAAATCTTGAAGCAAGAAGCCTACTTCAAGACATCAGTTATCAGACATAGAGGAGTAGTGTTCAGAGACATTCAAATTAAGTAGAATCAGACAAGGCTATCGAGCAATTTAGAGTTAAGATTTTCACATATCAAGGTTATATTTACTCAATAATTAATAGATCTGTATCAGACAAAGTTAAGTTGTCATTTGAAAATACATCCTGTTATACTCTAATCATTTTAACAGAGTAGACCTAACAGTCTTTTGTAAATCTCTTAACCGAGTACACACTCAAGTAGTGTTGTTGAAATCCTATAACTAGGTAGATCTAGCTGATCTAGTTGTTACTCCTAATAGGGTAAGATCATCATAAGTGATCACAACTTGTAGCCCTAACATGTAAACTTTATTATCTGCAGTAGTGAAGATTTGTGGGTGTCATCCCCACCATAGTTTTAACCTTCTAACAAGGATTTTTGCATTACCAAAATACTTGTGTTATGTGATTGATTTATTGTTGATTTCATGCAATTTACATTTACAAGTTAATTGAATGAATGATGCATACAATGGATTTAGTTGGGTAGACTAGTATACTATTGTTTGCAGATTGAGTTTCAAGTTAAAAGTTTTTGTGGGCACTGATTCACCCCTCCCCTCTCAGTACCCTATCTCTCCATTCCAACACCTAGATACTATATGACCAATTTTATTACATGCAAAACATTTTAAGGGAAGTTTTTCTTTGCACTTTCATTTTCCTCTAGGTAATCTTCTTGCTAGAAGTGCCTCCAACTCATCTTGATCTCTTTCCTCAAACAAGATAGAATCATAGTCATGATTTCCTTTAGAACTGTTAGAGATTTATTTTCCTTTCCTTGGTGAACCAATGGTTAGGGAAGCTTTTGTTGGAAAGTTTTAGGTACAGTACTGGGAGGGGGAGTGGGGGGGAGGGGGGGGGGGGGGGGGGGTAATAATTACCACATAGATTTTACACTTATTCAACTTTCTAAACATAAACTGATCACTACTAAATTACTTATACCAATGATTGTTTTATCTTTTACTGATAGCTTCTGTAATGTTTAATCGATAACTCATAATATGAAAATTAAACATACAACACACAAACATTCAAACACTTAACAAAATATTTTGGTGTCACAAAAAATCCTTGGTTAGAGGGGAAAATTGTGGTGGGGATGGTACCGACAACTCATCATTGCAGTAATAAGGTGCCTAGTTAGGAGATTACATAAAAGTCATTGTCTGAATGACTTCACCCTATTAGGAGTGTCTAATACCCTGTTAGGAGTATTGAAAGTCTTGTCAAAGACTTTCCAATAAGTTCCTAAATAGAACTTTTAAGTCTGGTTAGAGACTAATGTTGCTGAGCCTTCAACAATAAAGAGGAAGAAAATAAAAACCAAGAAGGAAACCCCTAGTCCTGTCAGTGTAAGACCATCAAATTGGTCTACCTCTACACCGAGAGTAAAGAATAAAGTATAAGGAGAGCCCATAAAGATGAAGACATATATCAAGAAAAATAAGGTCACTGGGAGGCCAAGAAGAAAATTCAAGTTGGCAAAGAAGAGTGACACTGAGTCAGATGACTTGTCACAATTCAAAGTTGCACCGAGAAGTAAATTGAATAATTTTGATGATTTTCTCAAGACACTTGAAAAATATGGTGGACTTAAGGTCATGCAACAACTAAAATATGACACTGGGACTAATGAAGAAAAGAATAAAATAGAAGAAATAATGATTACCACTTTGCACAAATTCAAGATGATACCAGTCAAAGTGGCACAATATCTAGAAGGAGAAGTATATAAGAAAATTGATGCCAGATGGAAATATGAACTTGCTACTGAAAAGGAGATGAGAGAGAGATCATTGGCAATCATAGTACTAGACATTACAAAGAAAGGAATAAAGTATACACTTATTAGGGCCCATTTGTTTGCTAGAATTGACCTAGAATTAGAAAATGGGAATTGGTTTCCACACACAAAATTAAATTCCCAATTCTAATTCCATGTCTCAATTCTAATTCCAGGTCCTGCGGTGGATTTGTTGAATGCTCATTTTGGACCAAAATTAGAATTGTCCTAGACCAATTCACCAATTCCTATTTTCCAATTCCAGGTCAATTCCAGCAAACATACTCAAAAATATTTCTAGTGAAGGGAAGAGCATTAAGTATAATGGTCAATCAGTTGCAAGAAGTTCAAAAGGATATCGATGATCTTTGGAGGAAGATATTTTCCATTGACTAACAGATGATTGAAGATGTAACAACTAAAGAGGATAAATCGAAGCCAGTTGGATTAATTACAAACAAGGAATAAGTAATTATAGAAGATATTACCGAGCAATACCCTGATGAAACAATGAAAGAAGATGAAGATGTAATGGCTATCAAGGTCATAGAATCAGAGGCCATGGATATAGATGATTCGACCACTTTAAGGTTATTAACTAAAGAGTCGATAATTTTAAAAGTAAAGGATTTTCCTAAGATAGAAGTGGTTATCTCAGAAATTACAAGTGGAGAGCCTATTGCTGCTGAGACTCCTACCGAGCCAACAAAAAAAGTGAACCTAAAGAGACCAAAGAGAAGACTACATAGATAGAAACTACTCAAGGTCAGAATACAGAGTCGGTGACCCCCACCAAGACTATAGGTCAGCAGGAACTTGAATAAGCATATGAAAAGGTAGCAGATGAGAAAAAGGAAACACAACAAGAAAAGGAAAAGGTAGAAGAAAAGATAGAGGACAAACAAGAAAAGAAAAAGGAAAAACAAGAAGAGAAGAAACAAGAGGAAAAGAAGAAGAAGGAAGATAAAACTGAAGTAACTTCATCTCAATTTGATGTAAAGAAGACATCAAGTTCAAAGAACAAGTCAAAGAAAATAAAAATAGAAAAAGAGGTAGATATAAATGAAGTTATAGTCATACTAAAGGTTGAATACACTACCATGAGCCCTAAAGAACTCTCTGAGCTCAGTCACTTGTTGAAGAGGAAAGCTACACAAGACAAGCTTATAGATAAAAAGCAAAAAACTGATGTGCTAGAGCAGATTAAGAGCATTTTAAATGAGATTGTCCCAGAGGCAACAATCAATGAGAAGGCAAACATATATAATTAGTTAAAAGAACTTTTTAGTCAAATCAATCAGCCTAGAACCGACACCACCAAATATCTAATGAAGGCTCACAAGAAAGATATGGAGACTAAGGTGATTGAAGAAGTTCTTCAATCGATAGCATTGAACAAGGTAACTCTATTCAAGTTAATCAATGCATTAGAACAAGAATTGAAAGATATTCTTTCTATAATTCAAAAGATTTGTTTATTTTTCAAATTTCACAAAGGAAATAAATGAAAAGGACAATAATGTGGAAAAAGAGCTCACTGAGCTATTAACAAAGGTTTCCACCAAGCTGAAAACAATAACTAAATATTATGAGAAGCTCAAGCACCTAATGGGAGTGCAATTTGAATTGAGAAAGGAGGAGAACCATATTAGGATGGATCTCTTAGAACTCCAAACAATTTTGCTACTAAACATTGAATCACTATAGAGGCAAATTCAGAAAGCAAAAGATCTAGTGAGCACACCAGATGTTAGTGCCATGGACAAAATGGTTAGTCTTACTAATGATATAAGTGAGCAGATAGTACTGTTGCAGACACTAAAGGACACTCGCAAGGCATCATTGAAGGATGCACATGAGAAGTATAAAGGTATTTTTGATAAGATCCCCAAACTAGATACAAAGTAAGTAAGCATTTTGGCATTTTTGTTAAAAAGGGGAATATAGAAAAGTTGTTTTTTTCAAACAAAAAAAGGGGATATATAAGTTATGAAGGGGAAATATAAAACAATATAATAGAATAAGAAAGGGGGAATATATAGATATGTACCAAATTATTACTTCAGGGGGATTAATAAGTTTTATCGAAGGATAAATGGACGAGGACATACAATTTTGAATTTTGATCTATGACTTTGAATATTTTGAAGGTTTTTAACAAACATACCAAACTAATGCCAAAGGGGGAGATTGATACTCCTAAGAGTTAATTTTATTGTCATTAGTTATAAGGAATTCATTATGTTTGTCAAAGTCATTCAGTAAGAAAGATAAAGCATTTGGTAAAAGAAATAAGTTAACAAGGAATTTTGGCAAAGAGAAAGCAAGTTTAAGCACTGAGCGAGGTAGAGCCGAGCACTGAGAACCATGTTCTTGTTGGAATCATTTTTCGTTGCACCAAAAGCTCGAACTAGAAATGTCCGATACAAATGTCAGATTTAACCTGATCCACGAGAGGCGGTTAAGCCATGTCACGAATCTCCAAAGAGGTGCTGACCACCAAGTCAACAATCTCCCCCTCAGCACCGATTGAGCCTTCAACACCCACTAAAGGGAGACTTGAACCCATGACCCAAGGCTCTGATACCAATTGTTGGAATCATTTGCCATTGCACCAAAAGCTTGAACTAGCAATGCCCGATACAAATGTTAGATTTAACCCGATCCACGAGAGGCGGTTAAGCCATGTCACGAATCTCCAAAGAGGTGCTGACCACCAAGTCAACAGTTCTACCAAGCACATAACTGAGAAGAGAACATAGTTACCAAGATAAATAAAATGTATTACTGAGAAGAATAGACCGAGACCAGATAAAATCTAAGTACATTGAACCTGGATGGTGTAAATGTGACCACACTTCTATGAATCATTACATGTAAGGTTGCTCAACAATGAAGCCTCACAAAGTGACTCATAGCTCTTTATGCATGGAGTTGCAGGAAAATTATAAGTTTGCTCTTAGCTAGAGCTATGAAGCATATGACCTTGCTAGTCAACCACACAATGAGAGATTCAAGGTTGAAGACAAGGGCAAGAGTGCCAATATCTTCAATGAAATCAATGTATGCAATGCAATGCAAATCTAAATGAGAATGCAAACTATTCTATGAAAATGAAAGTACAAATTAAGCTATTGAAAAGAAATACAAAGGATTACAACCTTCCTAATTAAGCTATGTGAAGTTATCTATTGCATAAAAGAAACTAAGCTATGAAATGAAGCTATGGATGCTATGATAATGCAAGAAATGAAGTCTAAACTATGAAGCAATGAGGAAATCCAAGAAAAGCTTGATGTAGCAATGATCTCCAAAAGCTCCAAATGCACCTAGAAAACCTGCAGCATAACAATAGCATGAAAGAGATGGATATGCAAATGAAGGAGAGAGCTCTCCTTTTATAAGAAATGAGGTGAAATGGACCATTGAGATTAAGAGGCAAAAGACTTAATCAACGGTGGAGAAAAATGGAAGCTTGATCTTTGTGCACAAATATCCTCCAATAGAAAAATAGGAATTGACTTTAGTGTCCATATGAGACAAAAAATACTTTTTCTTTTTTTATAAAATAGGAATAGTGTTTTATTTGTGCAACTTAGGATAAGAGGAAAGGGGGGGCTTTTTATTTAATCAAAAGGGGAGGAAATATTCCTTTTAATTAAATAAAGACTTAGGATAAATGGTTAGCCCAAGGATAAAAATCCAATATATGATCGAAATTAAGACTTGATCAAGAAATTGATAATGTTGAAAATATTGATTATTGATCAACATGATTCAAGGTTGATAAATCCAATAAATGGGGCCCAAGGTCTAGGCAACCATTTTTGGGTGCATACATTTGCCCCTCTTTGACTAATGTGTGATCGATCTGGGAACACATGTAGTCAAAGAAGAATTGAAGTGTGAGATCGATCTGGGATTACGAAATAACTCAGATGTGAGGTTGATTCAGGATCACATCCGGACAAACATAGACAAAGGCCTTTGAACATGAGGTCGATTCGGGATCACATTCAAAGTGAGAGATAAGAATCTCAAATTTGAGCAAAAGCTCACAAAAGATGTCTGAATCAAGAGAATCAAGAGAATCAAGAGAATCAGGGATGAGAATCCCATAGATACTGCCCCCTTGGAATCGAAATTGAAATCAGGTAGAGGAGAACAACAAATCGATAAAGATGATCAAATCATAATCAATCATAATTGAAGGTAACTCATAACAAGATAACCATTAGGCAATGAAACATGCCCCAGTGAGGAAGTAGAAGAATAGAAATAGAAGACTAGAAATAGAGTGAATGAAAGACTAGAAAATTTGAGAGACATGGAAGGAAGAAATTCCACTGAAAATCAAATTATGCCTCAAAAGGTCAGTCAATTGCTTAGAAGAAAGGGAAAATTTGGAAACGCGACTTGGATTTTGATTTCGAGTTTGAAAATGGATAGAAAATGATGTGATATGAAAGACTAGAAATGAAAGATATGATCAAGAAGAATCAGAAGATGAACACAGTTGATCAACTAGTCCAAAAATGATGAAAAGGAGCGCTCTCTCTCTATGCAAAATGCAAAGAACTAATCTAATCATGAACCTAAGAATGCAAGCTACTATGAAAAGTGGTTGACTTGCAAGGTCACAACGCTTATAGACATCTAATTATCATCATCGAGCGTTATTGGTAGCGTCATAAAATCATACAATGCACACTAGCATAACTATGTGGATATGAATATGATCTTTATCAGATAGAAATGTGGAAATCTCACCTAGGCATCAAAGACATATAGGTCAAGATGACTAATGCAGTGAGATCACCTAAGTTTGATATGGCGAGATTATGTTTGTATCAAGACACATGAAAATCAAGATAGCTAGAAGCATGCACTCGCAAAACAGTCAAGGATAATACCTTATAGGTCCATAGTGTTAAGTAAGACCAGCATAAATGCTCATGACAGTTAGGACCAACAAAATATACCCACAAGTAGAAAAAGCAATAAAACATGTTCTCATTCCCTCAATCTTCTAGCTATGCATCATCGAAAACAATCATAGGGGGAGAACACTCAGCAAAGAAATCATCATAGACAGCACACAAAGAAATAAAGTCAAACAAATCTTAGCGAGTCAAGTGCGTGTGTGTAGGTCATAGAGTCAAACTTTGAGTATCACATCTGCCAGTGAGAAATATCGCATCATCTAGACTGTGGGTAGGACATCTGATAAGTGTTAAGAAACACTCGACGCTAAGGTAGTATTGAAAAACACAGTTGGACTGGTGTTGAAAAACACCTGTTTGGGGTGGTGTTGAAAAACACCTATTTGTGAAATGCCCCAAGAGACAAACGCACCTAAAGGACCAATGCTAATAGTTATGCCCCCTAGACAAAGAGAAAGACCAATTCCAGACCAAGTCAAATAAGGTCAAGGCATGATGGAAAGTGGCTAAGTGTCAAGGACGCATGCTAAGAAATAGGAGTGCAAAGGCCTCAAGTAGCGCCTATTTCCAGGTTTTCACCACTTGGAATCTTTTTTCATTTTTTCATTTTTTGGATTTTTTCAAGACTGTATAGACTTTTTAGGATTTTTTTTAGCATCATATATTAGTTTTTTTGGTATTTTTTGCAATATATATATATTTTGGAGATACATCAAAGCGTCTATTACTAGATTTTCACTAAGATGATCATTTTTTTAGGACATTATATGCTTTTTAGGATTTTTAACAATATACCATTTTTTTGAATTTTTTCAGGATCAATAAATATGTGCAAAAGATGCCCCCAGACAGAATGGGCATCAAACTCTTTAAGCAAGATCACATCGTGCAGTCCCAATGTCAAGCAAGGTCGAGAACAAGAGGGGTAAGATCGATGAGCAAGCTGGTGGAAGAGATGAAAGACTAGGGAATGAAGGAGAGTGAAGGGAAGAAATCCTCAAGGTCAAACTCCTCAAGAGTACGCAAGCTAGGGAAAAATTGTTGTCATGTAAAGCGCATTTGGACAAGCAATGAGAGGCTAGCATAGGATAAGTCACAAAAGCACATTGCAAAAGAAGGAAGGATGCAGTCCAAAGGAGTAGACATGTCAAGAGGCTTCATAGCATCGTGTTTTACTTTTTTTTTTTTTATTAGATCAAGACCAGAGGGGAAAATGATAGCGAAAGGCTAGAATGAATGAAGGAAAATGAATATGAAGGCTAAGCATGAATGGAATGAAAGCAAGATCATCGTAAGATAGCTCACAAAATAGCCAAATGTTCATGTATAGATCAACATTGTCAAGATCAAAGAGAGAAGATGGAATGGATGAAATATGTAGAAGAACTACGCATGACACCTGATTGCCAGGTTTTCATCATGGTACTTATCCAAGATGCCACAAGGGAGTGGTTTTCACCATAGGATGAATTTATTTCTCTTTACTTTTGCTACCAAGGCACCTGTTTCCAGGTTTTCACCATGGCACATTTTCAATTTTTTTTTTTTGTTCTTTCTTTCTTTTTGAATTTTTCTATTTTTTTGAATTTTATAATTTTTGGAAGAAAGTAAGCTTTTAGGTAGTGCTCCTTGAAAAGATAAATCATGATATGCCAAGGATTCAAAAATGATATGCTCAAAGATGCTGATAGAGAAAGGAAGATGGGAGAGAAAAATGGAGGATAAGGTTTTATGTAAAGCAAGTGAGGCTGGAAGATAGGAGGAATAAACAAGTGAGGAAAAAGGATAGAAGGTAGAAAGATAATGAATGGAAGGAATGTGAAAAGGTAGATGGAAAGAAAGGTAAGATCAACGTCGACACACACCTTGAAGGGTGGTGAGAGGATAGAGGAAATGTGAGTGAAGGAATACGAGAAGGAATATGGTGAATGTTTAGTAGACGTTGTGGTTTAGGTGCATGGAATGGAAGAATATTTTTAGAAGAAGATGAAGTGGAAGCCTTTGAAAGTTTGAATGTCAACTTCACTTTTTGTTCAATATTAGACTCTTTCAAGAGAGATTTTGGAATCCATATAGCCTTAGGATTTTTATTTCCTTTTGATGATTTAGAGAGAATATCTTCAATGATAGATTTTGGAACCCATACTTGTCTTGTAGTTTTCTTCTTAGATATCTCTTTTGACTTTATGTTTCCATGTCGGTTAGAGGAGACATGGTGATCTTCTCTTTTTGATGGATTCTTGTATTGCTTCTTTTTCTTGTATTGAACATTCAAGTTACTTCCAAAAGACTTAGGACTTGTGGAAGGAGTAGGATATGACTGGTTTAGATGGATGGATGGATGAAAAGGATTCAAGGGTATGCATCTATGTTGATCTTGAGGAAAGATAGGAGATGGAGGGATGTAAGGACCCAAAATGGATGATGAATTAAGAGAATTAGAAGGGGAAAGTGAAGGAATATAAGGACCCAAGATGGAAGGAAAACATGAAGCCTTTGGTATTGGCGGAGGAAGTCCAAGGATAGAAGTGGAAGATGCAAAAGGATAATCAATAAATTCATCAGCATCTATATGACAACCAAGGACATCAGCATCTTTAGAGTGAGTATTAGGATTTGCAATAGGATCATGAACATCTTGAATAGGAGAAAATTCTTTGATAGGATTGTTCAAAGCTTGCAAAGACTTAGGAAGAGTAGAAAGTGGAAGTGAACATGGAGTGGTAGAATAAGAAGATGGAAGGATTTGATCTTGACAAGTTGTTTTGGATAGCACAAGCATAAAATTTTTCTCTTGATTTTCAATAGGCTTATTATTGGAAGTAACAACATCATTTTCAATAACCTTAATGGAAGTCTCATCTTTGGAGAGCACAAGTGTGGTAAGGTTATTTTGATCATCAATAAGCTCAACGGTGTAAGTAGTAGCTTGATCTTGCTTAGGAGATGGTGGAATGAATGCGGAAGAGCGTAGAGGATCAAAAGAACCATGCAATGGAGGAGATACATCATGAAGAGAATTGGATGATATGGAGGGTTCTTGATCTTGATATTTATTTATATTCTTTTCTTTATCATTTTTAGAGTCCTCTTGACATGGAGCCACTTCTAAGGATAAGGAAGCATGTTGGAATTGTATGGAAGACTTTGGAAGAGATGGTGAAGGACTAGTTGAAGTAGGCATTGTAGCATATAAAGGCTTAGGATCTTTAGGTTTAGCATTATTGGAAGTATTCACATCCAAGTGAAGGTTAGTTTGAGTATCTTTAAGAGGTGGCTCTTGAGAATAACTATAGGGAACCACATGGAAAGCCTTAGGATCTTTGTTGGATGAAAGATTTGTGAAAGATTTGGATGACTCAGAAGCTTTAGGAAGTGTGTGGGTATTGGAGGAAGTGGCGGATGGAAGGGGAGGTTCAACATTAATATGATCTTGCTTGAGAGTGCAACCTTTATTTTCAGCATGAATGTTCTTAGAGGAAGGATTCTTATAATATTTATGTTTCAAATCAGCACGGTGCATTTTATATTCCTCAACAGTGGTAGTTGGATTATAATCAAGGTATTATTCATAAAACTCATCAAAGTTTCTTTCAAAATCTGAATCATACGGATCACCATCACGATCTTTCCAATATGAGGACCCATTTCTAGTAAGCACAAGGACACGACTAGGAGGACTCTTAGGAACAGAGGTGTTATAGGTATCACTACATTGTCCATCATCATAGTCATCATAGTCATCATAGGTGGGTGTGTCACTCTTTGTGGAAGAGACATCATAAGGACTATCACGTTGCTCATTATGGTATGTCTTCTGAAGAGAAGTAAGACTCTTGGGAAAAGTAGAAGAAGAATGAGATCGTGAAGAAGAAGAAATTGAAGAACTAGTGGAAGAAGAATACTTGGATAATGAGGAATTTGAATGATGTTTAGAAGAGTCATGATAAGATTTGGAAGATGAAGAACGTGAATAGTGTTTAGAAGAATCATGATAAGATTTAGAAGATGAGGAATGATGAGAAGATTTAGAAGATGAAGAATATTTGGATGAGATCATGAGTATGATTCTAGCAAAGGCATCTGATTTAATCGACTTTTCTTTTATTTTTGCTATAAGTTTATCACCCATGCCATATTTAGAAGAACCATTGGAGGAACAAAATTTTTTAAATTGAGAAATGAGTTCAAGATCATCCATTCTCAAGAGAGGTTCCATGGCAAGGTAGTTGGAATTCATGGTTCTAGAAGAGGAGGAATCAAGCATGGAAGAAATGAATAGATGAATAGAAGAAAGTAGACTAGATAATAAGAGGAAAAGAATCAAGAAGAAGAAGAAGAAAAATTTCCCATGGGAATAGAAGACTTTAGAAGAACATGGGAAATGGAGAAGAAAGAAGAAGACTAAGAGCCATCTTGTGCAATTGATACCATAACGTTCATTGAGATGTTGAGCAACATGACAACACCTAGGATCTAAGATCTGGACTGACCAAAGAAGACTGAAAATAGAAGACCCTTGGTAATAGGATGACCTCACAAAATGTCAACACCAAACTAGGATAATCAAAGTTCTCTATTGTCCAAAGAGAAATGAAAAGATAGAAGAAGGGGCTTTACCAACACTGTCAAAGAGGTGCTTCAAATCAAAGGGTGACTACCCTTGCACTTTTGAACCAAGAGGTTGGACTAGGCTAAAATATAATTGAAATTGAGATTAAATGAAAATTATTTGGACGATAAGAGTACGAGAATTTTCCAAGAATGTAGCTCACAATTCTAGAGATAAACTTCCTCACCAAGAACAACCTTCTAATGTGATATTTCTCTTTGGCTAATGTGATACTGATGTTGATCTTGACCAATTTGTGCAAAATTTTGAGTTTTTAAGGTCTGATTTTGGATTTTCTGAATGTTAGGGTGAAAATGTCTGATGTCAATCACAAATTTAACAGCATTTGGACAGGTTTGCAAACAGTAGAGGATCAAACATGTCTTCAAACACTTGAAACAAGGGCAAAAGCAACCTTGCCAAGACAAACACTTATGATATCAAAAATAAAATTGCACCCTATGAAGACTACCAATTGTTTGTATGTTGAGAACGTTTACACTGGTATCACACAATTGAAGACACTTCAAGCAATATCTACCTACAAGACAAGGCTCAATATTTACCAACTTAGCCCACAACTTGATGCCCCCTTGCCTCACACCAAGTGGTTGCCCACAAGAGATATTGGCTTTGTCGTGGAAGTGTCAAACAACATAACCAAAGGGACACATATGGTGAGTATCTTGGGGTGATCCGGGTTAGTCCACTTGGATCAATCCTTGCACTAAGAAGATAAGCGGCTAAATAAGGTGGCCTCTAACCTATGGTTCTTAGCAAGGGCTTCTATTCATAACACCCCTCTTGCTCCTCATGAAGGACTAGGACCTCACAGCCTCAAGAGTACCTTAAGCATTCTTGCTTAATGCTTTCCCCATGGTCGCAATCCCATGAGCTACTCACATCAAGCGAAGACAAGTGTTATGTCTACCAAAGTTTTGTGTCCTTGATAGCCTTGAGATTATAGTGGGTTGGAATAGCTCGGTATTAGCTTGTCCCCACTTGGGTCGTTCCTCTTGATTGCTCAAGAGCAGGCCCGCTAAAAGATTCTAATAACTAAACAAAAAGTGGATCAACTCTTGAGGTTCAAAGTTTTTGGTTCACCACAAGGGTGAAGAGCATACTCCCCTATCTCAAGAATCTCTCCCAAACACACCAAGCAAAATTCATTTACCCTCTTGTTTTCAAAATTCAAAGATGGGTCAAGATTTTTTGGTTCACCAAAATGGTGAAGAACATACTTCTCCTACCACCCAAGAATTCCTACAACAAGATCTTAAGTGCCTAATAAATGAAACAACTAGTTTTTGCCACACTTAAAAGGAAAGCAAATAAACAAGCAAATTTTTTATTTTTTTTATTTTTATGCTTGGGCAATTCTACAAAAACTGTAAGTAGCCCTCTTTGACATGCAATTTTGACAAAATATTCAAGCAAGAGGCACCTACAACCACAACCTGTTAGACCAACAAGGTTAGCAAAATCCAAAATCTAACAATGATTAGTACATGAAAAATTAGATAATCTGCAAAATAACTGATCAAATGACAAAATATGAAAATGAAACCATCATGGTTGGATTAGGTTTGGAAAGACCTTTCCAACGATATATCACACTTAAACTTTTGATACCATTTGCAAAATTTCAAAAAAAAATGGGCACCCATTTTCCAGAGTGCAACCTTTATTAAAACGCACGGATTTGAAAACGCTAAAAATTTCAATTTTTTTAAAAAAGATAGCTAACAACCCAAAACTTGCAAGATAGATAAAATAGCCCAAAAATAGCTCACTGTCAGGTACAGACACAGTACAGACACCAGTATCACGCGATACTTCACAGTATACTGGGGCAATACTTTTTTGTCTGCGCGATATTTCACCTTATGCCAGGCAATACTTCACCCGACACCAGGTGATAGAATTCACAATAACCAGGTGATACTTCTGACAGGTGAAGTATTGCGCGCGCATACAAAAAATTATCGCGCGATACTTCTGCAAAGTATCGTATGATAGTTTGAGAAAAAAAAATAGAGACCAAAAATTAAGCTAAAAATTTGCCGAAAAATTGACAAAAAATGACGAAAATACAGAAAAAGAAGGACAAAGTCTATCTACTCTGCCCCACGGTGGGTGCCAAAAATGTATGGTGTAAATGTGACCACACTTCTATGAATCATTCAATGAAAGGTTGCTCAACAATGAGGCCTCACAAAATGACTCATAGCTCTTTATGCATGGAGTTGCAAGGGACTATGATAAATTTGCTCTCAGCTAGAGCTACAAACTTGTGACCTTGCTAGTCAACCATACAATGAGAGATTCACAATGAAGACAAGGGAAAGAGTGCCAATATCTTCAATGAAATCAAAGTATGCAATGCAATGCAAATCTAAATGAGAATGCAAACTATTCTATGGAAATGAAAGTACAAATTAAACTATTGAAAGGAAATACAAAGGATTACAACCTTCCTAATTAAGCTATGTGAAGTTATCTATTGCATAAAAAAAACTAAGCTATGAAATGAAGCTATGGATGCTATGATAATGCAAGAAATAAAGTCTAAACTATGAAGCAATGAGGAAATCCAAGAAAAGCTTGATGTAGCAATGATCTCCAAAAGCTCCAAATGCACCTAGAAAACCTGCAGCATAACAATAGCATGAAAGAGATGGATATGCAAATGAAGGAGAGAGCTCTCCTTTTATAAGAAATGAGGTGAAATGGACCATTGAGATTAAGAGGCAAAAGACTTAATCAGCGGTGGAGCTTGAAAGAGGAGCAATCCATATGCACAAGTATCCTCCAATAGGAAAATAGGAGTTGACTTTATGTCCATATGATAAGATGAAAAGGGGGGACTTTTTATTTATTAAAAGGGGAGGAAATATTCCTTTTAATCAAATAAAGACTTAGGATAAATGATTAGCCCATAGGATAAAAATCTAATATATGATCGAAATTAAGACTTGATCAATAGATTGATATTGTTGAAAATATTGATTATTGATAAAATTGATTCAGGATTGATAAATTGAATAAATGGGGCCCAAAGTCTAGGTGACCATTTTTGGGTGCATACAGGAATCATTTGCCATTACACCAAAAGCTTGAACTAGCAATGCCCGATACAAATGTCAGATTTAACCCGATCCACGAGAGGCGGTTAAGCCATGTCACGAATCTTCAAAGAGGTGCTGACCACCAAGTCAACAGTTCTACCAAGCACATAACTAAGAAGAGAACATAGTTACCAAGATAAATAAAATGTATTACTAAGAAGAATAGATTGAGACCAGATAAAATCTAAGTACGTTGAACCTGGACACTGATTAGAAAATGGTCTACCAATCTCGAGGAGATCATATAACAGAACATTGGAGATTGAAATCTAATGATTACACATGATTACAAGGTGAGTTTATCAAATGAGAATTAAAGATGAAATATGCATTGGAAATGTACCCAATTCTAGCACCGCTTGAAGATGAAGATTCTAGACATATAGCACCGCCTAAATTTTTTATATAAGAAGTTCAAAGTATGAAGATCAAGAGAGAGGAAGGTGAAATATGTATGTGAAGAGAAATTGGAAATTGTAGATTAGAGTAGAAGGTGAAAGTGTTAGAAAGTAAAGTCCACCAAGATAAATGAGAGGGGGGGGGGGGTGTGAATCATTTATCAGATAAAAATAACTTATAATACCATTATTAGATTTCAACCATGTAACCGAGATAAACAACAACCATAGAAAGATAAACATACACAATAACACAAGATATATTGACTAGGGAACCTCTTGATCATAGAGTAAACACCAGTGGAGATGGTACCCACAAAAGATGTACTAATATGAAAATTCCTTGTGAGAGGATGGACCATGCTAAGATTCTATGAAATACATTTAGTACATATTAGTCCATGTTAGGAGACTTTGAATCCCTTTTAAAAGATTCTAACCCAGTTAAGAGTTATGGAAGGCAGAAGGACCCACTGTCCAAACAACTTCAAGGGAAAGATCACCAAACTCACTATCCAACTAATCTCTATATTATTCAAACAAAATAATACGAATAATTACTGATCTCAACAACTCCTTGGTCTGTGCCAAAACCGCACCAACTACTTTACCAAATCTCAATACCAAATCTGCTTAATTCACATATCTTCTCACAATATCATCACATATCGCTTTCCATTCATATATATAATCAAGGAAAAAAATCCTTCCTTTATACCAAACTCAAATAATTTACAATAGAGTCATCCAACAAGGCTTAACCAAATACAAAATATAAATCATTACACGTTACATAATATTTCATAACCACATAAAACTGTCAGCTTCCAAACTAAATAATTCTTCACACGTGCGACCTCTGACTATGCTATCTCATCCAAGTCACCTCCAAAATATCATCAACCTCTGTACAACTTTACATGTCCAAATTCTATCCCGATTAGGAGATATAATCCAGTTATCACAAGCCGCTTCTCAGGAACACTGCTAGAATACAGTTTCCACTATATTACACATAAATGTCATGAATAATTGAATTTCCATACGTGCTCTTAACCATAATCTTAGGACACAATATAGAAAAAGTCCTCAACTCCTAACGCAAGGTAGGTTGAGAACAGGGGTCAAAGGCACACCCTAGTCCAAATCCACCTTGTAGAGATCACACACAGAAGCAATTACACAAGTGAGAGAGAGTATGCATAACAGATCTTATATTTCATCAATTTGATTCATACATGCTGGGCTGTAAGGCCTTCCTGGTTAGGGCTAGATACATCAATTCAATTACAATAGTCCTCTGACATGTGAGGATTCAAAAACTACTTTCAATCTTCTAACTCCTAACTTCTACCAGCAAAACTACCTCCTAAAACTACAACCAACGACTACATTATATACAAGAGGCTATTGAAACAAGTTGGCCTTTAGATCCATCATTAACAGAAGGAATGACCAGATCTAGTTCCACACACTTCCCAATGATCGATACCAACATTAAATCCATGACCATAATTAAATGCACAAGTCAACCTCAACAGGAAACCAAAATAAACAACTCGGTCAGAAAGGATAACCAAGTGCCAAGAAATAACTGACCAAGTCAGTTAAAGAAGAAACCAAGAAACTACCAAGCCAACTTAGTTAAAGAAGGAACTGAGGAACATAGAAAACTCAAACTTGTTTTTGGTGACACAAAATTGCCAAGGACTCGAGATGCTCTTGCATCAGACACCTGGGGTTGTTTGAAATGATTCTCTGAATCATGCAACAGGTACAACCTGAGCTAAATCCAACTCAGATTGTTAAATCTACAAACTATCTTCAACCGGTCTATTCTTCCACTTTACCAGATATTCCATATACTATTTTCCTCTTGTGCTTTTGCCAACTCTATGCTCCAAAATCTGCACAACTTCTTCTATCTGTCTCTTAGGATAATCATTTGGTACTGTCAGTTCTTCATTCGATTCATGGTACTCATACAAATATGTAATGTTGAATATAGGTGATATACCCATGTCATCAGGTAATTCAATCTCATAAGCATTTCCACTGTCAAATCTCCTCAATATCCTGCAAGGACCAAATTTCTTCATTTTCAACTTCCCATATGTTCCAACAGGAAATCTTCCTTTCTTCAAATGTACCATTACTTCATCACCAATTGCAAAAGTCTTATGTCTTCTTGATCTATCTACTCTATCTTTGTATTTCTGATTACTTTTCTCCAATTTATGTTTCACTTCTTCATGCAATGTCTTCATGAACTCAACAAATTTTACTCCTTCAACACTTCTCTTTTCTTCACCAATAATATCCTTCAAATCTGATATACCTCTCGGTTGTATGCCATTAACAATCTCAAAAGGTGTTTTCCCAGTACTCTTATTCACTGAATTATTGTATGCAAACTCTACTTGTGCCAACATAAAATCCCAATTACTCAACTTATCTCCAACTAAGCATCTCAAAAGATTACCCAAACTTCTATCCACAACCTCTGTCTATCCAACAATCTGAGGGTGAAATGTAGAACTATACCTCAAATCGGTGCCCAACGTTTTCCATAGTCTTCCAAAAGTATCCAACAAATTTACTATCTCGGTCAGAGATAATACTCCTCGGTAATCCATGCAATTTGACAATTTCCTTAAAGAAAAGATCTGCTATATGCATTGCATCTGACGTCTTTCTACAGGGTATAAAATATGCCATCTTAGAAAATCTATCGACAACAAAAAATATAGAATCATTACCTCTTACTATCTTCAGTAAGCCAAGAACAAAATCCATACTGATATCAATCCAAAGTTTCTTAGGAATAGAAATTGGTATCTACAATCTAGTACTCTAACTTACTCCCTTTGCAACTTGACAAATTCCATGACTTTTCACAAATTTTTGAACATCCTTATACAACTGTCACCCAAAGTATTTCTCCTTAAGAAAATTCAATGTCTTGTCAATGCCAAAATGTCTAGCCAAACCACTACTACACTTCTCCTTTATCAAATTAGTTTTCATTGATCCTCTCAGTATACATAATTGAATACCTTTAAACAACATACCTTCTTGAATGAAATCATCTTCCCATTTACTACTTAGTTGATCTTGAATAGGTGCTCTACACTTCCTCCATGAGTCAAAAAAATTAGGATCAGTTTCGTACAAATCTTTCATGTCATCAAAACCAAGAACTTCAATTCTCATCTCAGTCATCAAAGATCTTCTCCTACTCAATGCATCAAAAAATCAGTTAGTGACTCCACTCTTATGTTTTATCACAAATGTATAACTCTACAAATACTCAACCTATTTCATATGTCTTTGATTCAACTTATTCTGACTACCCAAATACTATAAAGCCTTATGATCAGTATACAACATAAATTCACTTGGTATCAAATAATGTCTCCATTTCTTTAGGGCTTGAACAATGGCATATAACTCTTGATCATACACAAAATATTGCCTTTTTGCATCATTCAACTTTTCACTAAAGAAAGTAATAAGTTTACCTTCTTGACTCAACAAAGCTCCTATTGCACTACCACTGGCATCACATTCTACTTGAAATACCTTATTGAAATCAGGGAATGCTGACACAGGTAATTCAATAACCTTTTGCTTCAAAGTCTCAAAAATTTTATCAGCTCCATGTGTCCACTTAAATTTTCTTTTGTCTCCTCTCACAGTCTTAGTCATAACATTACAAATTGAACTAAAATTCCTAATGAAATTTTGGTAAAAACTTGCCAAACCATGAAATGATCTTACCTCACTAGCATTTTTAGGTGTAGGCCAATTCAAAATAGCTTCAACCTTTTTAGGATCCATTTTCAAGCCATCAGTTGAAATTACAAATCCCAAATACACAATCTCCTCTTTCATGAAGGAACACTTTTTCAGGTTAATCAATAACTTTTCTTCTTTCAACCTCTGCAATACTTGTTTAACATGCAACAAATGTTCTTCTCTAGTCTTACTAAATATCAGAATGTCATCTAGATATACAATCACAAATTTACCCAAATTTTTTTTCAAAACCTCATTCATCAATCTCATAAAAGTACTCAGTGCATTAGTTAAACCAAAAGGCATAACAAACCACTCATACAAAACTTCTCATGTCTTAAAAGAAGTCTTCCCCTCATCACCTTTTCTGATTCTAATACGATGATATCCACTTTTCAAATCAATTTTGGTAAAATACTTAGCTCCAGTCAAACTGTCCATTATGTCATCCATTCTCGGTATAGGATATAATATTTCACTATTACTTGTTGATTGCTCTGGAATTAGTACACATTCACCATTATCCATTCTTCTTAGGTGCCAATACAATTAGTACTGCACAAGGACTCAAAATTTCTCAGATCAAACCTTTCTGCAACAATTCTTGGATCTGTCAGTTTAATTCCTGATTCTCGATAGGTGTCAACTAATGTGGTGCCTTATTCAGTAAACTAGCTCCAAGGATTAGATCCACACTATGATCAATGTTTCTCTTCAGTGAAAAACCATAAGGTACATTATCAGAAATGATCTCTCTATACTTGATGAGTATCTTATCAATCTCTTTAAGGATGCTATCCATTGATTTCTCACTCGGTTTATTAAGAATCACAACAAAACATATATCATTCTTCTTTAAATCCTTAACAAACTTTCTTCCTTCCATCAAGAAAACTTTCATAGATGTACAAACACTACTAACAAGTTCTTCAATCAAAGGTAACCAGATTTGTCTTCTTCCATCAGCCCAAATAGTATACTTATGCAATATCCCATCATATATAGCATGTCTATTATATTTCCATGGTCTACCCACCAAAATATGATAACAATCCATAGGCATGATATCACATAACACTTTATCATAGTACTTTCCAATTTTCAAATTCACATAACATTGTTCACTTACCACTAGTGTATGCTCATCCTTGATCCATGAAATTTGATAGGATCTCGGGTGTTTCAATCTTTCCAATTACAACTTTGAAACCATTTCCTCAGATGCCAAATTCTCTAAGCTTCCACTATCAATGATTACCTTCCATAATTCATCAAAAAATCTACATCTATTCTTGAACAAACTTTTCCTTACTGGATCATCCTTATTACCTTGACTCCAAAGTGCTCTCCTGACCATCAAGTTTTTTTCCTTCTCAGATTCATTTGGTGAATCTTCTTGCACTAAAGCATTTCTATTACTACTAACCTTCTTACTTGCATATGTACACTCAAATGACCTATGTCCTTCTTCTCCATAATTGTGACAAGTTCCTTAGAATTCACCTTTATTATAACCACCTCGATAGTTATTGCCTCTTCCTCTAGCCGAACTTTCACCTTTCCACTCGGTCTTGCCTTTGTCCAGATTTGTTTTATCTTGTTTAGATCTATTGTTTTCACCATAAGATCTACCTCTTCCTCTAAGGAATCTACCACCTCTTCCTCTTTGTCTTTGCTCATGTCTTTTGTTCAATTTCTCCTTAGCTTTCAAGGAAAACTGATAAGCTTCGTTGATATTTTCCAACTTAACCAAATTGATTTCTTCTTGGATGGAAACTCTCAACCCATTTAGGTACCTAACAATTCTTTCCACTTCATCTTCATCATGTCTAGATCTGATATCTAATCTATAGAATTCCTCAGTGTAATCTTTTACCGAGCTATCTTTCTGCCTCAAACTTTGCATTCGCCTAACTAGGTTAATCTGATAATCACAAGGTAAAAACTTGCCTTTCAACTTATTTACCATCTTATTCCATACCTTGATTTTGTCTTTGCCTTTCCTTTTTCTGTCTAATTGCAGATGCTCCCACCACAAGGATGCATGACTCTTCAACTTTGTGCTTTCAATATTTACCTTCTTTTCCTTAGGAACATTCTCATACTCAAAGTACTTCTCCATCTCGGTGATCCAATCCACCAACTCATCCAAATCCAAATTTCCACTATACTTAGGAGGATTGAAATGTGGTGTAGAATTTAGATTTTTCAAAGCCTTCAACAATCTTTCCTCACCCTGATCCATCACAGGTGTAGGTTCTGCATCACCTTGTTCTTCTTCAATTTCTTCATCATTAACATCTTCAAGATGTCTTCCTCTACACTGGGTTGTCTCAATAGCTTCTAATCTAACAGAAAATTGTCTCAACATGTCTACCAATCCTAGATTTGCATCTTGCCTTGCATGAACCATTTTGAAAACCCTATACAATTGTAGGTCAGATTGCAAGTTGCCACCCTACAACAAAAATCAATTAGGGCTTCACAAGAAGGAACCCTCATACCTAATTCACAAATTAGATCTAGATCTCAACCTTCTCTCTGATACCACCCAATACAAGGAAGGTTGGGAAGAGGGGCCAAAGGTACACCCTAGTCCAAATACACCTTGCAGAGATCACACACAGAAGCAATTACACAACAAGTGAGAGAGAGAATGCAGAATTAATCTTATATTTTATCAATTTGATTCATACATGTCGGGTTGTAAGGCCTTCCCGGTTAGGGCCAGATACATCAATTCAATTACAACAATCCTCTAACATGTGAGGATTCATAAACTAATTTCAATCTTCTTGTATGCACCCTAAAATGGTCGTCTAGACTTTGGGCTCCATTTCTGCAATTTATCAAATCCCTGAATCAATATTTTTAAAAATTAACATTTTTCAAATATATCAATTTCTTTGATCAAATCATAATCAATTCAATATTTTCTAAGGTTTGAGCCTTATTTAATTTAAAAAAAAATAAAAAATAAAAATCTTATTTAATTAAGAGAACATGCTCCCTTTTAATTAATTAAAAATCTCTTTTAATTAAATAATAAAATCACTTTATCCTAAGCCTTTATTTAATTAAAAGGAATTTCCTCCCTTTTTATTTGAATAAAAAATCTCCACTTTTCTTCTTATCCTTGTTGCACAAATAAAGCATTTAATTTTTATTTATAAAGAAAAATAAAATAAAAAATAAAAGAAAAGTACTTTGCCTCACATGGACATAAATTAAATGCTAAACATAAAGTAAATGCTTCTAATTTTCTTATTGGAGGATATTTGTGTACAAGGATCAAGCTTCTTTTTTTCTCCATCGTTGATTAAGTCTTTTGCCTCTTAATCTCCATGGTCCATTATTTTTCACTTCCTATAAAAGAAGAGCTCTCTTCCTCATTTGCACACACCATACATACTTGAATTATTATGCTACAGGTTTTCTAAGTCATTGAAGCTTTTGGAGATATTCTTGCATCAAGTTTTGAAGATTTGGAGCATCATTAACATTCATCTTGCATCTACATCACATCCTAGCTTGCATCATAGTTGCATTATCATGGTATCATTTTTTTACATGTTTTAGATTAATCTCACATAGTTTAATTAGAAGGTTTGTAACTCTTTCATTTCCATTTTCATAGCTTAATTGCATCTTCATTCTCATAAGATTAATTTGCATTCTCATATAGATTTTCATAGCATTGCATTCATTTGGAATCTCTCATTGTATGGTTGACTAGCAAGGTCATGAGTTTATAGCTCTAGCTGAGAGCAATTTTACAAATCTTGCAACTCCATGCATAGAGAGTTATGGATCGATTTGTGAGGGTTCATTATTAAATTTTCTTGCATGTAAGGATTCATAGAAGTGTGAAAAAATTTTAGCACACATTTTTTGGCACCCACCGTGGGGCAACCCACTTTTTACATGCTGATTTTGATTATTTTTGGAACTAACCCTTGTGCAGATTTGTTTGGAGACAAAAAAACCCTAGATTTGAAAGATTTGATCATATCTCCCAAACGGCTTGGTGTTTTGATCTAAATTTTTTTTTGTAGATTGGAAACATATCAGAGAAGCTCCAAAAAATTTTAAAAATTTTTTAGACGTAATTTGTATTTTTTATTCTTTTTTCTTAATTTTTCATAAAAAATCAATTTTTGGCACAAATCAGCATATTTTTTGGAAATTTTTATATTTCTAAAAAGGTCTTGGAATTATACATGGGGTCTATTCATTGTGTTTTTAATTTAGAAATCATATCATAGCTCATTTGGTCAATTTATAAAAACTAGTCTATTTTGGTAAAATGGGTCTCTAGGGCATAAATGAAGAGATTTTTCTAAAATTTTTATATTTTTGGAAAGCTCTTTATTTTTTAATAGAGGTCTTTTTTTTGCATTTTGGGTTTAGGGTCCAAATTCATGTGGTAAAAATCAGATCTTGTTGACTAGGTCAAATGCAAATTTTTTTTTTTGTGATGGGTATGCACTTATTTTTTATTGTTCAATGCATGATATGAGTTATCATTTGGATTATTTGTTGGTCATCATTGCTCCTAACAATTGATTTTCAGATCTAACCACCCTAGGGTTTGCATAAGTTGGATATACATTGCATATCTTGTTTGCTTATTTTCTTGTCTTGTTCATTTGAAGGTGCATGCCTTGCTTTCATGAAAAATGCTTAAAACAAACAAAAAAAAGGTGAAATCTATTAAGCGCGTTGCGTTGGACTTGAGATATTTTGTTACAACTCTACAACATTTGGATCTTAGGATTAAAATTGAACCTCTCATGTGTTTGGCTTGAGTGTTTACATGCTTTCATAGAACACATTTCAATTGATGCTCTTAATGGGAAATGAATGAACATAGATTTGCTTTCATACAAGTTTGTGTAAGTGAATGCTTGTGTTTAAACTTTAAGTAATTCTTGGTTCCAATATCAAATATCTCATTGAGTGATTGAGGGCATGGATTCATTTCTTGTTTACATAAGGAGTTAAATGCACCATTTTGTGGACTCACTCTATGTTTGCTTGGAAAGTTAAATATTCCATTGATTCAACCCTTTGTCATTTGTGAGTAGTATTGATAAGCAACTTTAGATTACTTGTGACTGATCTAGATTGCTATCTTGGGTTATTGGACTCGCTAATCTGTCAGCCCCTCATTTCCGCCCTGTGGTTGCAAGATCAGTGCCACATTAAAGGGGAGGGGTCTACAGGAAAGAAGCATTAATTGCTCCACTAGGCAACCCTTTTGTGCTTTTTGAAACTCACTTATTTTCTAAGGTGTGGAATCACTTTGAGTTGATGTGAGGAGTTAAATGTTCCACTTTTGGACTCACTTTGAGTTTGTGTGAAGGGTTAAGTGTTCCACTTTTTTGGACTCACTTCATATTCTCTTGAAGGGTTAAATGTTCCACTTTTGGACTCGCTTCACATTATCTTAAAGGGTTAAATGTTCCATTTTTGGACTCACTTCACATTTACTTGAAGAGTTAAGTGTTCCACCTTTAGTGCTCTAAATACTTTTGATAGTGAATTACTTAGTTTTTATTTTAGAAGGCCTGCTTGGGGACACACCACCTCAAGGGACGATCTTAACTCCTGTGTTCTGGCAGAGTATAAATATCGGGAGGTGAATCCAAAGACACCTCTCTTGAGAATTGAGTTTGATATCACTCTTGGCTAAGCATCAAAGAACTTTATACCTTTGAGAAGTGAAGGAGGAGATTTGGGTTACCGTCTCCCCCCGATTGTGTGATTTTGGATTCTTCTCATCTACGGATTTAGGCCTCACGTACCTTGTGTATATCGAAGACTCCTTTTAGAAAGCCACGTATATCCTTGTAGACAGCTTGTTAAGGTGTTGTTGTGTTTTATGTGCCTGCTAAAATATTTTCAAGAACATACACAAGTAGAATCTTTAAGGAGTAGCATACTAAGTCACTATCTCTATTCATGCGCAAGGTTGCTTTGTCCCTTGCTCATTGCTTGAAGACTATTTTCTTGAACTCCCTGGTTGCTGTTCTATGTGCTTGATCATCATTGCGAAATTTTTTGAAAGATCTATTTGGAATATTGAAATTGAGTTCTGTCCTGCTGTAGTGAGTTCTCCTTAGAAGTTTGGTCTTCCTTGGTCAGTCCAGGTCAGATCCTAAGTGTTGTCATGTTGCTCAACATCTCAATGAATGTTATGGTATCAATTGCACAAGATGACTCTTAGTCTTCTTCTTTCTTCATTTCCCATGTTCTTCTAAAGTCTTCTATTCCCATGGGAAATTCTTCTTCTTCTTCTTGATTCTTTTCCTCTTACTATCTAGTCTACCTTCTTCTATTCATCTATTCATTTCTTCCATGCTTGATTCCTCCTCTTCTATAACCATGAATTTTGACTATCTGGTTTTGGAACCTTTATTAAGAATAGATGATCTTGAGCTCATTGACATATTCAAAAAGTGTTGTTCCTCCAAAATTCTCATGAGTGATGAATTTATTGCGAAAATAAAAGAAAAGATGATTAAATCAGATGCCTTTGCTAGAATCATAAACATGATCATATCACGATCTTCTTCTTCCAAACATTCTTCATCATCTAAATCTTCTCATTCTTCTTCACCTTCCAAGTCTTATCATGACTCTTCCAGACATCATTCTCATTCTTCATCTTCTAAGTCTTATCATGATTCTTCTAAACACTATTCACATTCTTCATCTTCCAAATCTTATCATGACTCTTCTAAACATCATTCAAATTCCTCATCATCCAAGTATTCTTCTTCCACTAGGTCTTCACCTTCCTCTTCTTCACAATCTCATTCTTCTTCTACTTCTTCAAAGAGTCTTACTTCTCTTCAGAAGACATACCATAAAGAGCAACGTGATAGTCCTTATGATGTCTCTTCCACAAAGAGTGACACACCCACCTATGATGACTATGATGATGGACAATGTAGTGATGCCCATGAAACTTCTATTCCTAAGCATCATCCTCGTGGTACACTTATGATTTCTAAGGGGGAGTCGTATTGGGTAGACTGTGATGGTGATCCATATGATTCTAAATTTGAAGAATTCTTTGATGATTTTTGTGAACAATACAATATTCCTATTGAGGAAGAGAAAATCTACCGCGCTAATTTCAAATGTCAAAAGAATCTCTCCTCTAAAAGTTCTCATGCTGAAAATAAAGGTTGCGCTCTCAAGCAAGATCATATTAATGTTGAACCTTTGTCTTGTGATGGTTCCCTTCCATCCTCTACTTCCTCCAATACCCACACACTTCCCAAAGCTTCCGAGTCTTCCAAATCTATCAAAAATCCTTCATCCAACAAAGATCCTAAGGCTTTCCATGTAGTTCCCTATAGTTATCCTCAAGGGCTACCTCTTAAAGAAACTCAAGCTAACCTTCACTTTGCTACAAATACTTCTAATGATGCTAAACTGAAAGATCTTAAGCCTTCATTTGCTATACTACCTACTTCAGCTAATTCTTCACTATCTCTTCCAAAGTCTTCCATACAATTCCAACATGCTTCCTTGTCCTTAAAAGTGGCTCCATGTCAAGAGGACCCTAAAAATGATAAAGAAAAAAATATAAATAAATATCAAGATCAAGAACCCTCCATATCATCCAATTCTCTTCATGATGTATCTTCTCCTTTGCATGGTTCTTTTGATCCTCTACACTCTTCCGCATTCATTCCACCATCTCCTAAGCAAGATCAAGCTACTACTTACGCTATTGAGCTTATTGATAATCAAAATAACCTTACCACACTTGCACTTTCCAAAGATGATACTTCCATTAAGGTTATTAAAAATGGTGTTGTTACTTTCGATGTTAAGCCTATTGAAAATCAAGAAAAAAATGATGCGCTTATGCTATCCAAAGATCCTTGTCAAGATCAAAGTCTTCCATCTTCTTGTTCTACCACTCCATGTTCACTTTCGCTTTCTACTCTTCCTAAGTCTTTGCAAGCTTTGAACAATCCTATCAAAGAAGATGCTCCTATTCAAGCTGTCCACAATTCTATTAAAAATTCCAGTGCTCACTCCAAAGATGCTGATATCCTTGGTTGTCATATAGATGCTGATGAACTTATTGATTATCTTTTTTCATCTTCCACGTCCATCCTTGGATCTCCTCCACCAATACTAAAGGCTTCATGTCTTCCTTCCATCTTGGGTCCTTATATCCCTTCACTTTCCCCTTCTAACTCTCCTAATTCATCATCCATTTTGGGTCCTTACGTCCCTCCATCTCCTATCTTTCCTCAAGATCAACATAGATGCATACCCTTGAATCATTTTCATTCACCCACCCATCTAAACCGGTCATATCCTCCTTCTTCCACAAGTCCCAAGTCTTTTGGAAGTAACTTGAATGTTCAATACAAGAAAAAGAAGAAATATAAGAATCCATCAAAAAAAGAAAATCACCATGTCTCCTCGAATCGACATGGAAACATAAAGTCAAAAGAGATATCTAAGAATAAAACTACAAGACAAGTATGGGTTCCAAAATCTATCATTGAAGATATTCTCTCTAAATCATCAAAAGGAAATGAAAAGCCTAAGGCTATATGGATTCCAAAGTCTCTTTTGAGAAAGTCTAATATTGAACAAAAAATGAAGTTGACATTCAAGCTTCCAAAGGCTTCTACTTCATCTTCTTCCAAAAACATTCTTCAATTCCATGTGCCTAAACCACAACCTCTACTAAACATTCACCATATTCCTTCACGAATTCCTTCGTTGAAGTTTTCTTCATCCTCTCACCACCCTTCAAGGTGTGCGTCGATGTTGATCTTGCCTTCTTTTCCATCTACCCTTTCACAATCCTTCCATTCATTATCCTTCTACCTTCTATCATTTTTCCTCATTTGCCTATTCCTCCTATCTTCCAACCTCACTCGCTTTACATAAAACTTTATCCTCCATTTTTCCATTCCATCTCTCTTTCCTTGTTAGCATCTATGAGCATATCATTTTGAATCCTTGGAATATCATGGTTTATCCTTTCAAGGAGCATTATCTAAAAAGCTTGCCTTCCAAAAAATAGAAAAATGAAAAAAAATAAAAAATTCAAAAAGAACAAAAAAAAATGAAGAAAAAATTGAAAATGTGCCATGGTGAAAACTTGGAAACAGGCACCTTGGTAGAAAAAGTAAAGAGAAATAAATTCATCCTATGGTGAAAACCACTCCCTTGTGGTGCCTTGGATAAGTACCATGATGAAAACCTGACAATCAGGCATCATGCGTAGTTCTTCTACATATTGCATCCATTCCATCTTCTCTTTTTGATCTTGACAATGTTGAACTATACATGAACAATTGGCTATCTTGTGAGCTATCTTAAGATGATCTTGCTTTCATTCTTTTCATGTTTAGCCTTCATATTCATTTTCCTCCATTCATTCTAGCCTTTCACTATCCTTTTCCCCTTTGATCTTGATCTAATAAAAAAAGAGTAAAACATGATGCTATGAAGTCTCTTGACATGTCTACTCCTTTGGACTGCATCCTCCCTTCTTTTGCAGTGCGCTTTTGTGACTTATCCTATGCTATCATTTCATTGCTTATCCAAATGTGCTTTACATGATAATTTTTCCCTCACTTGGGTACTCTTGAGGAGTTTACCTTTGAGGATTTCTTCCCTCCATTTGCCTTCATTCTCCTTTCCTCCATCTCATTCACCAGCTTGCTCATCCATCTTGTCCCTCACATTGCTAGATATTGGGACTACACGATGTGATCTTGCTTGGAAGTCTGATGCCCATTCTGTCTGGGGGCATCCTTTGTACATATTTTATGATCTTAAAAAAATATCAAAAAAAATTCATATATGATGCTGAAAAAATCCTAAAAAGCATATAAAATCTTGAAAAATCCAAAAAAATAAAAAAATGCAAAAAATTAAAAAAAGAAAAAAATTGCAATAAATCCAAGTGGTGAAAATCTAGAAACAGGTGCTACTTGAGGCCTTTGCACCCCTATTTGTTAGCATGCGTCCTCAACACTTAGCCACTTTCCATCATGCCTTGACCTTATTTGCCTTGGTCTGAAATTGGTCTTTGTCTTTGTCTAAGGGGCATACCTGTTAGCATTGGTCCTTTAGGTGCGTTTGTCTCTTGGGGTATTTCACAACAGGTATTTTTCAACACCACCCCAAACTGTGTTTTTCAACACTACCCCTGCGTCGAGTGTTTCTTAACACTTATCAGATGTCTTACCCAATAGTCTAGTATGATGCGACATTGCTCATTTGCAAATGTGATACTCAAAGTCTGACTCTATGACCAACACACACACACCTAAACAATCAACTCATTGAGATATGTTGACTTTATTTTTCTTTGTGTGCTGTCTATGAGGATTTCTTTGATGAGTGGTCTCTCCCTGAGAAGTTTTCGATGATGCATAGCTAGAAGACTGAGGGAATGAGAACATATTTTATTTCTTTATCTGCTTGTGGGTATATTTTGTTGGTCCTACCTGTCATGAGTATTTATGCTGGTCTTACTTGACACTATGGATTGACAAGGTATTATCCTTGACTGTTTTGCGAGTGCATGCTTCTAGTTATCCTGACTTTCATGTGTCTTGATACAAGCATAATCTCACCATATCAAACTTAGGTGATCTCACTGCATTAGTCATCTTGACCTACATGTCTTTGATGCCTAGGTGAGATTTCCACATTTCTATCTGATAAAGATCATATTCATATCCATAGTTATGCTAGTGTGCATTGTATGATCTTATGACACTACCAATAATGCTTGATGATGATAATTAGATGTCTATAAGCGTTGTGACCTTGCAAGTCAACCACTTTCATAATAGCTTGCATTCCTAGGTTCATGTTAGTTTAATTTTTGCATTTTGCATATGGAGAGAGCTCTCATTTTTATCATCTACGGACTAGTTGGTCAACTGTGCTCATTTTCTGATTTTTTTTGATCTTATCTTTCATTTCTGGTCTTTCATATCACATCATTTTCTATCCATTTTCGGACTCAAAATCAAAATCTGAGTCGCATTTCCAAGTTTTCTCATTCTTCTATGCAGTTGACTGACCTTTTAAGGCATAATTCTTTGATCTTTGATGGAATTTCTTCCTTTCCATGTCTTCCAAACTTCTAGTCTTTCATTCACCCCTTTCGCTTCCTCTCTCTGAGGTTTAACTTAATCTTTATCCTTTTTTCTTTTTTTTTTCCGTCAAACCTCGTCAACCTAGGGCATATCTTCACTGTTTGATGGTTATCCTATCATGCTCCATCTTTCGATTATGATTTATTGTGACTTGATTAGGTTTATCAATTTGTTGTTCTCCTCTATCTGATTTTGATTTCGATTCTGAGGGGGCAGTACCTATCAGCTTTATCATTCATCTCAGCTTGAGATTCTTATCTCTTATTTTGGATACGATCCCAAATCGACCTTATGTCCAGAATCTTTTGTTTATGTTTGTCTAGATGTGATCCCGAATCGACCTCACATCTGAGTTGTTTTGTGATCCCAGATCGATCTCACATTTCAATTCTTCTTTGACTGCATGTGTTCCTAGATCGATCACACATTAGTCAAAGAAGGGCAAATGTATGCACCCTAAAATAGTCGCCTAGACTTTGGGCCCCATTTTTGCAATTTATCAAATCCCTGAATCAATATTTTCAAAAATCAACATTTTTCAAATATATCAATTTCCTTGATCAAATCATAATCAATTCAATATTTTCTAAAGTTTGAGCCTTATTTAATTTAAAAGAAAATAAAAAATAAAAATCTTATTTAATTAAGAGAACATGCTCCCTTTTAATTAATTAAAAATCTTTTTTAATTAAATAATAAAATCACTTTATCCTAAGCCTTTATTTAATTAAAAGGAATTTCCTCCCCTTTTATTTAAATAAAAAATCCCCACTTTTCTTCTTATCCTTGTTGCACAAATAAAGCATTTAATTCTTATTTATAAAAAAAAATAAAATAAAAAATAAAAGAAAAGTACTTTTGCCTCACATGGACATAAATTAAATGCTCAACATAAAGTAAATACTTCTAATTTTCTTATTGGAGGATATTTGTGCACAAGGATCAAGCTTCTTTTTTTCTCCATCGTTGATTAAGTCTTTTGCCTCGTAATCTCCATGGTCCATTGTTTTTCACTTCCTATAAAAGAAAAGCTCTCTTCCTCATTTGCACACACCATACATACTTGAATTATTATGCTACAGGTTTTCTAAGTCATTGAAGCTTTTGGAGATATTCTTGCATCAAGTTTTGAAGATTTGGAGCATCATTGGCATTCATCTTGCATCTACATCACATCCTAGCTTGCATCATAGTTGCATTATCATGGTATCATTTTCTTACATGTTTTAGATTAATCTCACATAGTTTAATTAGAGGGTTTGTAACTCTTTCATTTCCATTTTCATAGCTTAATTGCATCTTCATTCTCATAAGATTAATTTGCATTCTCATATAGATTTGCATAGCATTGCATTCATTTGGAATCTCTCATTGTATGATTGACTAGAAAGGTCATGAGTTTATAGCTCTAGTTGAGAGCAATTTTACAAATCTTGCAACTCCATGCATAAAGAACTATGGATCGATTTGTGAGGGCTCATTATTAAGTTTTCTTGCATGTAAGGATTCATAGAAGTGTGACAACATTTTAGCACACACTTCTAACTCCTAACTGCTACCAAGAAAATTGCCTCCTAAAACTACAACCAATGACTACATTATATACAAGAGGATACCGAAACAAGTTGGCCTTCAAATCTATCATTAACGGAAGGAATGACTAGATCTAGGTCCACACACTTCCCAATGATCGATACCAACATTAAATCCATGACCACAATTAAATGCACAAGTCGGCCTCAATAGGAAACCAAAATAAATAACTCGGTAAGCAAGGATAACTGAGTGCTAGGAAAGGATAACCGAGTGCTAGGAAATAACTGACCAATTTGGTTAAAGAAGAAACTGATCAACTACTGAGCCAACTCAGTTAAAGAAGGAACTGAGAAACACAGGAAACTCAAACTTGTTTTTGGTGACACAGGATTTCCAAGGACCCAAGATACTCCTACATCAACTCCGTGTATCTTGATTTGCAATGCTCCATGTGCGCTAATACAAACACTATCTTCTTCTCTGCTATTCTCTAGTAGATCAATGTGTTGACATCAATGATAAACATAGTCATGAATGCAACATATAAGTGCTATTGAATTACTCCAAATACTCCCCCATATGACATATTCATCATTCATTCTTAACAATCTCCCCCACTGGCATTAATGGAAGCATAGATAAAAAACATCAAAGTTCCATAAATACCAAACTGCAACACTATTGTTCTACATTATCTTTTCAAATCCTCTTCATTAATCAAATCAATCAATCATTGAATGTATCCTTCTCCTTAGTACTTTACTTTTTCAAATCCTCTTCATCAATCAAATCAATGACCAAGTTTTTTTCATGTGCTTTTAATGTATTCTTCTCCCCCATTGATATCAATGATAAAATAAACATCAATATATCAATCCAATACAAGCTCGAATGTTAAAAGACACTATATAAAAGAAAATTTTACAAGAGTCCTTTATGACTCAACTCAGAAACACACATACTCCCCCATAGAGTAAGTATCAGCATACAGTCCAGAATGAATAGAGCTCATATACCACTGGACTGATGCAACTTTAACTTCATTTGAATGGGGAGAGAGGAAGGAAGAAAAAAGGGAAGGCATGATTCAAGAAAGAATTAATGGAAGAGAAAAATGAATAAAAATAAAATAAAGAAGTAACTCCTTCAAAAGGAAAAGTTATGAAAGGTAGTGACACTAAAAAATGAAATAAATGGTGAAGGATTGTGACTCTTTTAAAGGGTGGCAATTGTGAAAGGTTGTGAGTTAAAAATGGTCGACATGATGAAGAGGTGTGACTCTCCCCCACATTGTAAGATATAAAGGGGAAAATGTTTCATTTTAAAAAGACATTCAAGTGAAATCAATGTGATGTATAATATATTATTCAGAAAACCAACAATGAAAAATGGTGATTCAAATTTTTTTCTATTTGTTGACTCAAAGGCCATATCCACATGACTCAACTTAATCCCCAAACCTACCTTACTTTTGTTTTACATATTTCCAAGTTGGAGTTTAAGAAGGGGTGAGTTGAGGAGAGACTAGCCCTCTAAGAATTAATGGAAGAGAAAAAGTAATAAGAAAAAAAAAAAGTGACTCTTTCAAAAGGAAAAATTATGAAAGGTTATGACACTAAAAAATGACAAAAATGGTGAAGGGTTGTGGCTCTTTCGAAGGGTGGCAATTGTGAAAGGTTGTGATGATTGCAAGGGGTAGTCATGATGAAGATGTGACTCTCCCCCATATTGAAAGATATAAAGGGGAGAATATTTTATTTTAGGAGAACATTCGAGTGAAATCAATGTTGGGTATAATATATTATTCACAAAAAAAATAATAGAAAGTAGTGATTCAATTCCTTTTTTTCTTAATTGAAAAGTATCCCCATGACATAGTTCAATGCCCAACCTATCTTACCTTGGTCTTACATATTGCCATGTTGGGGTTCAAGAAGGGGTGAGCTAAGGCAAGACTAAACCTCTAAGAATTAATGGAAAAGAAAATAGAATGAGAAAAAAACAATAATTGACTACTTCAAAAAGTAAAGTTATGAAAGGTCGTGACACTTGCAAAGAAGAAAAAATAGTGAAGGTTTCTGACTCTTTCAAAGAGTGGAAATTATGAAAGGTTGTGATGATTGCAAATGGAAGACATGATGAAGAGGTGTGACTCTCCCCCCACATTGGAAGATATAAAGGGGAGAAGGATTCATTTTAAAAGGACATTCAAGTGTAATCAATGTGAGGTATAATATATTATTCACAAATACATAATAAAAACTAGTGGCTCAATTTTTTTTGTTAACTCAAAGATATGCCTGTGACTTATTCAAATGCCTAAGGCCCCTTACCTTGGTCTTACATATTTCCAATGTAATGCCCCTCTAGGGAACCTAGAAGAAATTATTTGATAAACTTAGTAATATATTTTAGGTTAATTTCTCCTGGGTTCGCTAGTGGGGCATTACAACCAAGTTGGGTTTCATGAAGGGGTGAGTTGAGGCAAGAGTACCCCTCTAAGAATTAATGAAAGAGAAAAAAAGAATTAAAAAAAAGTCTCCTTAAAAAGGAAAAGTTGTGAAAGGTTGTGACATGCGCAAATGATATAAATGGTGAAGGGTTGTGACTCTTTTGAAGGGAGGAAATTGTGAAAGGTTGTCATGATGTGACTCTCCCCCACCTTGGAAGATACAAAAGGGAGAAAGTTTCAATTTAGGAGGACATTCAAGTGAAATCAATGTGGGGTATAATATATTATTCAAAAAAGAAACAATGCAAAGTGGTGACTCAATTTTTTTTGTTTGTTAACTCAAAAGTATCCATGTGACTAAGTCTAGTGCCCAACCTTCCTTACCTTGTTCTTATATATTGTCAAGTTGGGGTTCAAAAAGGGCGAGTTGAGGAAAAAATATCCCTCTAAGGATTAATGGAAGAGAAAAATGAATAAGAAGAAAATAAGGAAGTGATTCATTCAAAAGGAAAAGTTATAAAATATTGTGAGACTCGCAAAGGATAAAAATAGTGAAGGGTTGTGACTCTTTCGAAGAGTGGAAATTGTGAAAGGTTGTGACTCTTTCTAAGAGAATATATGGTGAAGAGATGTGACTCTCCCCCACATTGAAATATATAAATGGGAAAGGTTTTAGTTTAAGAGGACATTTAAATGAAATCAATGTGGGGTATAATACATTATTCACAAAGGAAACAATGAAAAGTGGTGATTCAATTCATTTTTTTTGTTAACTAAAATATATCCTCATGACTCATCTCAATGCCTAACCTTCCTTACCTTGGTCTTACATATTTTCAAGTTGGGGCTCAAGAAGGGTTGAGTTGAAGCAAGACTCGCCCTTTGAGAAATAATGAAAGAGAAAAAGGAATACAAAAAAAAGGAAATGACTCCAAAAGACAAAGTTATGAAAGGTTGTGACACTCACAAAGGACAAAAATGGTGAAGGGTTGTGACACTTTCAAATGATGGAAATTGTGAAAGGTTGTGATGATTGTAAAGGGAAGACATGATGAATAGGTGTGACTCTCCCCCACATTGGAAGATATAAAGGGGATAAGGTTTTATTTTAGGCCCACATTCAAGTGAAATCAATGTGGGGTATAATATTATTCACAAAGGCAATAATGAAAAGAGGTGACTCAATTCTTTTTTTTTGTTAACTCGTGTTGAAGTTTGTAGCTTTGATCAGATAAAATAGTTATCACTTATATTAATAGTATGAGAATAGATTAAATTATGCACATACATATACATACCCAAAATAAAATAAAAATTATTATTATACATATTAGTATATATATTCGTACATTCATAATGAGGAAAATTATTAATATAATGATAATTATTGAGATGATATATATATATATATATATATATATATAAGTAATTGTCATATATATATTGTTAAGTATATAAAGATTTCATATGTTATATCGACTGTAATGTCGGTTATGGAAATCAACTTGATGACCATTGAGATGAAATAAATGCAAGTTGGTCACAATCACTAATGACTGTGATGAACACAGTCATCAATGACTATTTTCACCACAATTGATAATGTTATCGACTGTGATGAACACAATCATTAGTTACTATGTTTATCACAACTGACAACCTTCGCATTATTTGATGTTGTTTGCAAACTCAATCACCACACATCATTGTAATGACTATTTATATTACGTGTCAACCATTATTAATGTCTTGTATCATTATTATTAAGGTGTTCATTATCCAATTAGTCAATGATATATATTAATAATAACTAATGGTTAACAAGAGACATAATGTAGAGACATGAACATAGTTCATGTAGAGATGTGTCCCTTCAAGATACATGTCCCTTTATATTATATATATACTCATTGAATGTGTAACTTGGAAAGTACATAAAATATACAAGTATTATTAAAAGTCACAACAAAGATATATATCATATTATCTAAGTGAAAAACATTACATTGTATATCTAGGAAATAGAACTAAAATTAAAATCTGATTGGTAACTTTAAAAACTCAAAGGTATCTCTATGACTCAACTCAATGCCCAACTTACCTTACCTTGGTCATACATATTTCCAAGTTGGGATTCAAAAAGGGGCGAGATAAGGCTAGACTAGTCATCTAAGAAAGTGACTTCTTAAAAAGGCAAACAAATTATGAAAGGTTGTCACACTCGCGAAGGACAAAAATAGTGAAGGGTTGTGTTTGAAGGGCAGAAATTGTGAAAGGTTGTGATGATTGCAAAGGGCATACATGATGGAAAGGTGTGAATCTCCCCCACATTGGAAGATATAAAGGGGAAAAGGTTTCATTTTAAGAGGACGTTCAAGTGAAATCAATGTGGGGTTTAATATATTATTCACAAAGGCAACAATAAAAAGTGGTGACTCAATTATTCTTTTTTTTGTTAACTCAAAGCTATCCCTAGGACTCAGCACAATGTCCAACGTGTCTTATCTTGTTTTTACATATTGTCAAGTTGAGATTCATGAAGGGGTGAGTTGAGGCAAGATTATCCCTCTAAAAATAAATGGAAAAGAAAAAGAAAAATTAAAAAATAAGTGACTTTTTCAAAAGGAAAAGTTATGAAAGGTCGTGACACTCGCAAAGGACATAAATAGTGAAGGGTCATGACTCTTTTGAAGGGTGAAAATTGTAAAAGCTTGTGATGACTAAAAAGGGCAGACACGATGAAGATATGTGACTCTCCCCCACATGGGAAGATACAAAGTGGAGAAGGTTTCAATTTAGGAGGAAATTCAAGTGAAATCAATGTGGGGTATAATATATTATTCAAAAAGATAATAGTAAAATGTGTTGACTGAGTTCTTTTTTTTGTTAAATCAAAGGTATTCATGTGACTCGGCCCAATGCTCAAACTTCCTTACCTTGGTCTTACATATTTCCAAGTTGGGGTTCAGGAAGGAGCGAGATGAGGCAAGACTAGCCCTCTAAGGATTAATGGAAGAGAAAGAGGAATAAGAAGAAAATCAAGAAGTGATTCCTTCAAAATGAAAATTTATGAATGGTTGTGACACTCACAAAGGACAAAAAAGATGAAGGGTTGTCACTCTTTTGAAGAGTGGAAATTGTGAAAGGTTGTGACAATTACAAAGGGAAGATATGATGAAGAGATGTGAATCTCTCCCACATTGGAAGATATAAAGGGGAGAAGGCTAAATTTTATGAGGACATTCAAATGAAATCAATGTGGGGTATAACATATTATTTACAAAGACAAAAATGAAAAGTGGTAACTCAATTTAATATTTTTTGTTAATCTATAGGTATCTCTGTGACTCAGCTTAATGCCCAACCTACCTTACTTTGGTCTTACATATTTCCAAGTTGGAGTTTAGGAAGGGGTGGGTTGAGGCAAGACTAGGTCTCTAAGAATTAATCGAAGAGAGAAAGAAATAAGAAGAAAATAAGGAAGTGAATCCTTCAAAACACAAAGTTATGAAAGGTTGTGAAGCTCATAAAAGACAAAAATGGTGAAGGGTTGTGACTCATTTGAAAGGTGACAATTGTGAAAGGTTGTAATGATTGCAAAAGGAAAACATGATGAAGAGGTGTGACTCTCCCCCACATTGAAAGATGTAGAGGGGAGAAGGTTTCAATTTAGGAGAATATTCAAGTGAAATCAATGAGGGATATAATATATTATTCACAAAAGCAAAAATGAAAAGTGGTGACTCAATTTTTTTTAGTTAACTCAAAGGTATCTCATTACTCATCCCAGTGTCGAACCTGTCTTACCTTGGTCTTACATATTTCCAAGTTGGGGTTAAGGAAGGGGTGAGATGAGGCAAGACTAGCCACCTAAAGGATTGATGGAAGAGAAAAATAAATAAGAAGAAAATAAAGAAGTGACTCCTACAAAAAGAAAAGTTATGAAAGGTTGTGACACTCGTAAATGAAAAAAATGGTGAAGGTTTGTGACTCTTTCGAAGGGTGGCAATTATGAAAGGTTGTGATGATTGCAAAGGATAGATATGATGAAGATATATGATTCTCCCCCCACATTGGAAGATACAAAGGTGAGAAGGTTTCATTTTAGGAGGACATTCAAGTGAAATCAATGCGGGGAATAATATATTATTCACAAAGGCAACAATGAAAAGTGGTGACTCAATTCATTTTCTTTTTGTTAACTCAAAGGTATCCCCATGACTCATCCTAGTGCCCAATCTAACTTACCTTAGTTTTACATATTGCCAAATTAGGGTTTAAGAAGGGGTGAGTTGAGGTAAGACTAGCTCTCTAAGGACTAATGTAAGAGAAAAATGAATAAAAATAAAATAAGGAAGTGACTCCTTCAGAAGGAAAAGTTATGCAAGGTTGTGACACTCACTAGTGACACTTTTGAAGGGTAGGAATTGTGAAAGGTTGTTATGATTTCAAAAGAAAGACATGATGAAGAGGTGTGACTCTCCCATACATTGGAAGATATAAAGGGGAGAAGGTTTCAATTTAGGAGGAAATTTAAGTGAAATCAATGTGGGGTATAATATATTATTCAGAAAGGAAGCAATGAAAAGTGGTGAATCATTTCATTTTTTTTTGTTAACTCAGATGTATCCTATGACTCAACCTAGTGCCCAACCTCCCTTACGTTGGTCTTAAATATTTCCAAGTTTGGATTCAAAGAGGGGTGAGCTAAGGAAAGACTAACCCTCTAAGGATGCACACATTATCTTGCAAACCATGTGCATTGGGTAAGCCCATGCCTCAGAGTCAAAATTGCTACCAATGGGGAGAAAGCTGATGGCCCAAGACAACTCTACTACCCATGCAGGTTGTGGTGACTCAATTTTTATGATAGCGGTGATCCTTTCACCAATAAAGTATAAAGTAGATTTCATTCCAAGTATTAAAGGAGGACTTATCAATCATTATACTTCATCTATTATCTCCTAAGAAATCAATCAATTAGAAATATAAAGCAAACAATAATCAAATTCACATCAATCATCACTTCAACTTGCGATCAAGAATACATACAATTCAACAATCAAGTCTCACTCTATTAAATAAACATGCATTAAATTACCATCCATCAACATTTCAAACTAGCATTTATTATATCATCACTTCTCAATCATCTAATCGATAATTATTTAATCATAACTCACCAATACCTCAAATCATTGAGCCAATCAAATCTATCTTACAACAATTTGTCTTACATCATAGAGAGTTTGATTATAATTATAAATTGGTATGAAGTATTAGTTCTTATAATAAACAACATAATGGGTCTTATTTATGATTTATTTCTTATGAATAATGATCCTATTTATGATTTTTTGCTTATAAATAATGTGTATGAATATGATATTTTATATCACCCTTTATTTGGAGAATACATGCAATAATGTGTAACTCTTATATGTTTATCGTAGTCAATCATGGTAGGGATAATAAGGGAATACAAGGAGGGACAATTTTTTGTGAGGTCTTCCAAGCACACCAACTCATGGTGGAAAAAAATAGTCCAATGAGTCCAAGGGGGCACAAAGATGTCTTAGAATAACAATGTCCTAATAAATTGAGAGGGGTGAATAAGTTGATGCCAATATTATATACTTTAAATTTCAACTTCAAAACTTATTGTCAAGAGAAAAATACTAAACTAAAAAGTAAATGCAACAATGGTACACATACACATGAACACCAAGATTTATTCTCGAGGAAAACCCTATAAAGGGAAAATCCCTGATGGGGATGGTACCCACAAATATTTGCACTATGAGTATAATAACCCTATTAGGAGTCCTGACCCTATTAGGAGATGAGTATTACAATAGGTAGGTCCTAATTAAAGGATAAACCCTGTTAGGAGACTTTTATAATGTAATCCCAATTAAGGAATCGACCCTGTTAGGAGACCAACCCTGTTAAAAGGAAATTACCCTGTTATGGGTGTACAATACATCAACTTGATCAAGATATTTGAGAGTTAAAGCCACCCTCAGGTTCTCCAAAACCTCGCAACATCACATCTGAGATAATTCTATTCTGAAACTGCTTTCAGTCTTCAATTACTGCCAATAAAGCTTCATCTTGTGCTTAAGTACACAACTACTATTCTTCCAATAGTATCCAATGTAGCCTTAATCTCACATTCACCTCTGCATTTCACATATGCAGTCCCCACACCTATTTTCCAAGGATTTCAATCCTTATATACAAATTACAAAAGTTAAATCTGGGTCGGCCTTCATAGGATAAATCCTATTTACAAAATATAAAATAGATCCATGCAAAGATGCACATGAAATCTCTTACAATGTTACAACATATTAGTTACATCAATTAATCATTTAGATCCATTGATTAAGCTTGCTTATCATATTACTTGAAACATGTTCCAGGTCGGTCTCCAAATAGGTCTTCGGTAATGCACACATCATAGCTGATGTCAGTTGTATGATCATGAATCCATATGATTGCAATAAGCTCTTTAGCTAGTTTCCAACATGAACCTATGTTCACACATCATAAATCAAACAACCATGAGTGCTATCCATAAAGATTCACACTCAACTCTGTGAGAATCACAGTTTTTGCTCCTAAGAAATAGTTATCAATAAATTAGTCGTAACTCTATGTAATCAACACATAAGTATGTGCGATCAAGGATGATGACCTATGACATCATGAAGAGTCTTCCTCTAAGTTTGCACGTGCTAATTCTTTGTACTGTGTTTTTACAATTCACTGTAGCCTGTCTGCAAGCTTCTAAACAACCAATCAATAATATATGTTGACATCAATGACAAACTCTATCATGAATGAAACACATAGTCACTATAACATGTCTCCAATATTATTAGGATACTCCCCCATAGGAATACCATCAGCATTCATGCTAATAGGATGACCTATCCTTGGGCTTAGAAAGGAAGGACGCTTCAAACACTGTATTGCAGTTTCCTCAAACTCTTACTTTGGTTGTCCATTATGTTAAGGAGATCTAATCATAGGAGGGAGGATAAGCATGATGTTCTAGGAACCCTAGCCTAAAATTTCTTCATCTTTGAGCTATCCTAAGGATGATTGGAACCTTTTTGCTGAGAGGATTAAGTTTTTCCTTAATCCTTTTGAAAGGATTGAGATGTGAAGGCTTTTCTTGAGGAGGATGATGTTTCACTACTACCAAATTGTTGTTTCCTATGATCCTACTACAGAATTTTGGTGCACAACTTTGAAAACTTTAAGTAGTGTTGAGCATTTTGATGAATTTCTCATAGGATTTAGATAGACTTTTTAGAGTTATGACTAGCATATCCTCTTCCTTAATTTCTTGAACAATGACAACAAATATATTCTTCTATCCAACACATAGACCCAATGCAAGAACAAACGTAGATGTAGGTACATAATTCAAAAAAATGAAGTAAGATTGGCACAATTCTTGAGGTACATATTTTTGACAAACCTAGAAATCTTAAAAAACCCACAAAAAATATATAGCTTAAAAAATTTCCAACCAAGAAATTAGAAGATTTTTTTAAAAAAACTTGGTTGAAAACAATGAGCCCTAGGGAAGAGCAAAATTTGAAAAATTTGATTGTAATGCATAGAGGCTTTCCATTGAAACCCTAGGTCATGTTTGAGAAGTCTAAAGTGTAGCATGCAAACAAATGAAGAAGCAAAAAAATAGCTTGAAATGCTATAAATGCGAGCTAAAAAAACTAAGAAAATCTCATTTGCAAAAAATAGCCAAAAGTAAGATCGTATGAGTTAGAAAAAGGGTCAGTTGTTGTAGATAAATAACCCATAAAGGGTTGTATGGAAGGTTAAGAGCCATCGAGCAGAAGGACGGTCGCTGATTTGCAGAAGAATGATGACAAAAAAATATAGAAATTATGATGCAAAGAAAAATGACCACATACAAAGGACTGGTCACACATGGGAAAAGAGCTTGAGTTGTAAAGAAATCACAAGCATAGGAAAAAATGACTACGAGAAGACCAAAAAATGCAAAAACATGTTTTTATTTGCAAAGAAATGGTCCTCAAACCAAAGAAAATGAACATGAAACTTAAGAAAGAAAAAACACCCATCCCTGCAAAACGGTAGCAAAAAAAACCTAGACGCAAAGAAAATTAATTTTGAAAAATTTAAAAATTAATTTCTAAAAGAAATTATAATAAAAATAATAATTTATTATCACTACTCTAATATCATATCATGAAAGTCCTTCCTTGTGCCCACACTGAACAGAGTTGCCAAATTTTATAAATTTTAAATAAAATTATTGGCTATGGTATGTTACTATATCATCAGAAAATGAAAGCACTTACATTTAGGACTGGTTTAGCCCTCTGAGTAAGTGGTGTGGGGTCATGTCAAATGCCTTGAAAGGGTCTTTGACTTGGATTTGGCTTTTTCCCCTGTTCTGCCCATTTTCCACTTCTTTTCTGCATAATTTTGACTTCTTGAATTGAAATTCTGAGATTCTTGACCTTAGGGTCAAGGTCGAACTCGACCTTGACCTAGGGTCCAAATTTCAAAATCCAGAATATTTTGGATGTCGGGTTTTGGAAAATTTTTATTTCCCACTTCTGGGTCGGATGTTTCAGGTTTCAGAATGGTAAAATCTTAAATTGTATTTAAATTAGGTCCACTTCCAAGAGTAAAGGCTTAAATTGGAATTTTAATTCTCCTATGTAGGCCTCTCTAGAAGTTTGTGCCCTAACTTGTATAAAAGGAAGCCTCCTCCTCTCATTTTCATATCCAACATCCATTATTCACAAAGTAACTACATGATCAAGCAATTATCAAGCAAGCAACAAGGAGAAAGAAAGCATCCAAGAATTCAAGCATTCAAGAATTTAAGATCCAATTCATCAAGGAGATCCATTGGTAGCCATTGAAGGATTCAATCTATATGGAGCTCTCTTGTTGAAGATTTCTCTATCCACATCCATTCAAGCTTTCTTCCTATTCCAAGATCCATTCAAGATTAGTGTTGAAGATCTAAAGGAAATTGATTTGAGACATCCTACAATTCTACATTCATTTGGAGCATCCATACTTGTGGATTCAAGGATTCGAATCCTCCACAAGGGTTTCAACACAAGCAAATTGTTCTATTTACTTTGTTTATTACTGCAATTTCAATTAAATTTCAAGGTTAATTCCTAAATTGGGGTTTGACTAAGGCAAACCCCTCCCCCCCAACAAAAAAAACCATTTTTCGTGTAGAAACAAAAGTAGAACAATGAATTACAGTGCATATCTAGATACCCTTTTCAACAAACTTTCAGGATCCGCGAATAGAATTTCCATCGGAGCAACATAGGTCAAAGTCAACATAAAGGGGTAAGATTGTGCCCCCGTGTTTGGGTCAAGGTCGACTTGGCTCATAAAAGAAAAATATTTTTGGGTTTTGTAGATCTCACAGTTTCGGTTCAATATCACAAAAATCAATAGTTTTTGAGATCGTCTGATAAGGTTTTCAACAGATTCATTTTCAGAGGTAAGTACCTTTTATTTCTTCATTTCAATATTAGTCTTCTAGATTTACTTTCCATATCATTAGAATTTCATGTATGTGTTAAATATTGGTTTAGGGTCTCTTTTATGTGCAAACCCCCATTGTTCTAGACCCCATCCATATTTTTCATCATACAGTTAACCATAAAAAAAACATAATTATTTTATTAATAATGCAAAGAAAAATTTGAAAATGTACTAAAAAATGGCTTTGTAATTTTTGACAAATTTAGCAAACTCCTTTTGGTTTGATAAAGGCAGGAAACAAATTTCATTGTTAAAAAAACTAAATATTATCTTCATTCTCGCTATCTAGGATTCAATGGTGACTTTAACACTTTATCTCAATCTACTGGAATGCACTCTTCACAAATGATTAGATCTTATTGGGATGTTCGATGTCTCCCCTTTTCTTTATTCTATCATGATGGTCGCTCTAAGGATGCTCTGTCAACTGGGGGTCGAAGAAAGTGGCATGGGCGGCAAGAGAACCTCAATGGACTTAGGGCTCCTGTGCCCAAATTTTTCTCTAAAAATTCCATGGAGGATCCAAATCCATGGACAATGGTGGTGTCTTGGAAAAATAAATGAGAAAGGGCATTAAATTTTGTTAAGATTGATCAAAGGAGAGATACGAGGAAAGTTGAGCAGTTTAACTCGATCCCTATTTCAAACAAAATTGATTATCTTCAGGAACAGGGGATGGTTAAGAATGTGCATATTAGGGGGAAACATGGTAAATCCACTTCTACATCTTGAGAAGGATTGTATTCTCCTCCTCATTGTTGGTCAAATCCTCAGAATCTACCTCAAATGGAAAAGTCTAGGACCCAGGCCCAAGAAAATGTATTGATTTTAGAGCTTAGGATGTAATGATTGTAAAATCTCAAGAGCTATGTAAAGCTTATGGAATCTTTGCAAGATGGAATGGGTATGGGGTTTATTCTGAGAGGGTTACAGACTGACTTAAGGTAAGATTTCCTAACCAAATTGGTATTGCCTTACTTTCAGATGAATTTATTTACATAGGATGTAATAATAAAGAACTAAAAGAAAAACTGCTTAATGGAGGATTCCCTAAATTTAATGGATTGAATTGTTTTGTCCTTGACCGGTCCCCTTTATTTAAAACCTAGTAATTTGAAAGACTTCTCTATAGAAAGACTGATATTACTAAAAGATCTCCCTTTGGAACTTATAAATGAAGATTATTTTAGGAAAACTGGGAATATGATAGGTAAATTTGTAGGCTTTGTAGATTCTCAATTTCTCCAATCAGACAATATCATTATAGTTTGTATGGATATCAATATAAAAAATCTCAATCCCATAATGATCAAAAGAAAAAAATTACCTTTAAAATTGAGCCTATAATTTTAACAAAGATGATAAAGTCTGAGGAAAATATCTCAGATGTTGATGTACCCTAGATCTCCACCAAATAAGTACCGACAAACAATAACCTTCCAATTGGGACAGTAGGAGGTAAAATGCCCAATACTACTATATGTTTTCTTGATAATAAGGGAGGGTTTGTTATCAAGGATAATGAAAACCCCAATAGTATAGATATTGAAGAGGGTGAAATTATAGAGGAAAGAACCCAAAAACAAGAAACAAAGAGTCAAACAATGGACAACCTAGAAAAGAAGATGGTTTTAGTAGGAACTAATTCTACAGATTTATCATCCAACTGTAGGAAAAAGGATATTGAAATGGATGAGGATACAAAATTTATAGAATATAGAGAATCTTTGAAAGTAATTCTCAAGTAAGTAGAGGAACTTGGCAAAATGGTTAGTCTTGAGTTAGATGACATAAACTGAGGCACGATGAATTTTGTATGGTCACTGTAGACTAGAAATGATGAAAAATCCCTAGAAGATAAAATAAAGAATAATGGAGGGATTGAATGCAAGGAGGGGATTAGCCCCAATCATGTTAGTGTAGACAGATTAGAATGGGAAGACATGGGGGAAAAAAGGGAGGAAATTCAACATGTAAGTATGGAAAGAGGTAATCCAAGTAGTGAATGTCCAGAGGAACCAATTTGGGGGGATGCTGAGCCTTCCTTTATGGAAGACCTAATTTCAAAGGGAAGGTCTCCTTCAACACAACATCAAGATGAGTTAATGGAAATTGAGGCCATTAATGAATTTCTAGGAATTAATATACAAACTCCAAATAGAGTTGGGGAGGTTAAGAAAGCTCACAGAGAGATTGTGGTTAATATTTTGGATTCTATGGATAAAGAAGATTCAGAATCAAATAAGGAAAATATTATAGAAGATATATCTAATAAATCAAATCAGTTAGGATTGAGTATGAATCAAAAGGGGATGGTAACTCCAAATTGTGAAAATAATGCCAAGACAAGAGGAAGAAAATCCCTTAAGGAATTACGGAACAAAGTAGGTCAGGTTGATGGTCAAGTCAAATTAACTACACTTCTTGATGCAAGGAAGGGGAAGAACCTTCCCACTCAGCCATGAGGGTCATAACATGGAATGTTAGGGGTCTCAATGCCCCTAACAAACACATTCTTAAAAGGAAAATCTATTTATCAAAATTAGATATAGTTATTTTACAAGAAACCAAATTAGGAGAAGAGGGAACCAGTGCACTTAAAAGGAAATTTGGACTATGGGAGGTAATAGGGGTGGTAGTGTTATGGAATCCTAGATCTTTTGTATACGAATCTCTGAATAAAAATCCTAACTGGATCGTGAGTAGGGTCAAAACCACCAAAAGTAAGCTAAACTTCTTACTGATAAACGTGTATGGTCCTAAATTTCTTCATGAGAAAAGAGTGGCATGGTAAGAAATTGGTATTTTTCTAAATTATTACCCAAATGATAATATAATAATAGGGGGAGACTTTAATGCAATTATAGATGAATAAGACAAATTAGGAGGTTCCAAAAAGATTAATCAAACAATGATGGAATTTAAAGTCTGACTTTTTAATCTTAATACCATGGAACTTAAAACTAAAAATGGAATCTTTACTTAGTCTAACAAGTGAAATAATTCAAGCCTAATAGCAAAAAAATTGGATAGGTTTTTAATATAAGAAACTTAGCAAATTTTGATTTCGATATAAAGGCCGATATTCTGCTAATTTAAGGCTCATACCTTATCCAATGGAATTAGTAATTGATGAGGCTATTATCCCTAAGAAAAACCCCTTTAAGTTCAAAAAAATGTGGCTGGTAGATGATAGATGCCTAAAGAACATAGAAAAATGGTGGAAGGAAGCAATCTTTGAGAGATCGAAAGCATATATTGTGATGTCCAAACTAAAATTAATAAAGAAGAACTTAAGTATATGGAATAAGGAATGCTTTGAGAATATTTTTGAAAATAAAATGGAAGTAGAAAGCATAATCAAGATCTTGAATGAGGAAGTCTTTGCTAGAGGAATGAACTTCTAAGTGAATATGAGGAGATCTTAGCAAAGGAAGAATCCTTTTGGAAACAAAGATCTAGAGAAACATGGCTAGCTAAAGGTAATAAGAATACTAAATTTTTCCACAACAATTCTAAGGGTAGGAGAAATCTAAATAAACTAACGAAGATCAAGAGATCTAATGGGGAGGTTGTAGAGAACCATGAAGACATTTCCCTTGAAGTTGTGAGTTATTTTGAGAATATTTTTAATAAAAAGAATGGTTCGAATAGGGAAGCCCAATCATAAATATTGAATTCCCAATAATTATAATAACTAACCAAAATAGATTACTAATTGCTAAATTTGCTACAGTAGAGGTGGAAAAATCCCTTAATGGCCTACACCCTAATAAGTCCCCGAGCTTGGATGGTTTACCAGCCTTATTTTTTCAAAAGTGTTGGCCCTTACTAAAAGGTATGAGAGAGGTAGTGGAGGTGTTAGAAGGTATGAGAAACTCAGAGCACTTACTAAAATAAATCAATAATACCTTTATTGCATTAATCCCCAAATAATCTAACCCAAATTTTTTTGGTGATTTTGAGCCTATATCTTTATGCAATACACTATATAAGATTCTTACTAAAACTTTAGCAAATAGGCTAAAAAGTCTACTTCCAAAACTTATTTTGGAAGAATGGACTAGTTTTGTTCCAGGCAGGTCCATATTAGATGTGAGCTTAGATATGGTGTATACAGACACTATGGAGTCTATATATGTGATCGTGGCACTTGGAGATTTATATCCTATGAGCGTGATATTTGTGTTTGACTAGACAATGTGTGAAGTTGAGCTAATTGTGATAAATGCATTTACTCATCTAGTGATGGATAACAGAACTCAAGGCATATCATTTATTCACCATTTGATAAGCAGTGACCAAGGAGAGAAGCGTTAAGAAGCACAAAAACCACATTTTGTGATTGATTGAAGCAAAAGTTCTAGAATCTAGCATATTCAAGATATTTAGACAATTTACTCTATCAAGAAGCTATGGATGCATCTGTGATCTATGATGTTGTTGATAGGCCAAGGTATAAGTTTAAAAGACACCCTTTTAAGTCTTGTGAGGATGATCCGGAAGGAGCATTTTCACAAACCCCATATGAAGTCCTTCACGTAGAGGATATTAGGGCTTACATTCACTGTAAATATGAGACTATAGGGAAAGTGGAAATATATAGGGAGATAGATGAGATGATAGAATATTAGGGCTTACATTAATAAAATCTTATGGCTATAATTATTTTCCTAAAATAATAATAATAATATATATAAATATATATCATATTATGAAAGTAATTGGTAATAAAATGAATGTATTAAATGGATGATCAAAAAATCATTTATAGATTACAAAGAGATAATGTTTCTATTATGAAACAATCATAGAACTAGAAACTATCTAATATTTATAGGAATCTACAATGTTGACCATTAAATAAGGAAAAATAAAGATATCATAAAGATATTATTCTAATAATTTTGACATTACATTTTTCCACATTTCCATGTAATAATAACATTAAGTGTTAGATTTATCATGCAATTAGTTTCTACTGCTACTTTTTCTATTTTTATCAATATCTCTCCTTCTCCTTTCTTCAAATCATCTAGGGGTCTAAGACAAGGGGATCCTTTGTCTCTTATATTATTTTTGATTATGGAAAAATGCATGGGAAGATATATCTCTTACATGGTGACCAATGGGTCTTTCAAAGGGATTCACCCTTCATCCTCTCCTTAGGTTTGTTCTCACCAATAGTTTGTTGATGACTCAATTATCATGGGGGAGGCTTCCATTAAAGAAGCTAAGATTCTAAAGGATATTTTAAATAAATATAGCCTTGCCACTGGTTAGCTAATTAATTGGGCCAAAAGTAGTGTTTATTTTATAAACACTCCTAATAAAAGACAACTAAGAATTAGTAAGATTATAGGATGCTAGATGGCCTCTATGCCTGCTAATTATTTGGGACTCCCCCATTGCATCAACCCCCTAGACTCCGTCTGAATCTCTACAGTGGACAAGTTCAATAATAAGCTATCAGGATGGAAAGACACTCTTATAAGACAAGCTGGTAAGGTCAAACTCCCCAAGGCTTCTTTATAGAGTATTCCTATCTATGATCTTAGATTATTTAAAATTCTAGGTAAATATGTTGATGCTATTGAAAAGATTCAAAAAAAAAACCTATGGATGTGTGTTGAGGAAAAAAAGAGAATGTCTCTTATTACATGGGATAAAGTGTGTAGGCCAAAAAAATAGGGCTGGTTTGGGTCTCAAGAGGATCAGATTGAAGAACACAACTTTACTTTCAAAAAAGATATGGAGAACTTACCACTCTAATGGTGAATGGAATCAAATTTAGCAAAATAAATACTCTTGAAATTTCCCTACTTTGGAAAGTTTTATTTTTTCTGATGCTATCCCCAATGGTTCACACATTTGGAAGAATATAGCTAACAATAGAAACTTGATGATCAAGGGTCTTCAATGAAAGGTTGGGAATGGTAAGAAAATCAGGTTTTGGGAAGATCACTAGATTAATGATTATCTTATCAATCATCATGAATGGGGTCCTTTTTCTTTAAAATGAAAAATAAAGTTTGGTAATTATGTTGTTGATTACTGGGATAAGGACAAATGGAGGGACATTGAAGATATAAGCCCTAATTTGAGACATCTTAAAAAGATTTTATTTTCCATGATCCTTAATGAGGAAGATGATACTCTGATATGGAAGATGAATTCTAAAGGTATCTTCACTATTTCTTCCATGATCAACATGATTTTTAGCACTCAAGAAGAGGCTCCCTGGTGGTCTAATATTTGGATTAAGGGTCTTACTCTTAAGATCAATATGTTCTTCTAGATATTAATGTAGAATAAAGTTCTTACTATTGATAACATAAAGTACAGAGGCTTTAGCATCCCTAATCGACGCTCTCTTTGTTTCTAGGAGGAAGAGACGGTGGAACATTTGTTCATTCACTATCCTTTTATTGTCTCTTTGTGGTCCAAAATGTTAGAGTTGCTTTAGATTGTCTAGGTTTTCCCTAAGGATATGTAGATCTTTTATTCCTCTTGGCACCCCCCCTCAAAAAATCCTATTATTAGTAATCTCTAGGGATTTTCTATGCCACATTTGATGTGGGGATTATGGAAGGAGCAGAATGACATAATTGTTAGAGACAAGAATTCTCCAGTTCAAGTTATTTCCAAAGGATTCAAAGAGCTATTCATGAGAATATTCAAATCCTAGGTGATTATACTATGCCTAATAAGAAAGTTGATGTGGTATTCTTCAAAACTGGAAAATACATGGTCGAAATAAGGAGAATAATAACATCATCAATGGAGAAGAATCTATATGGAAAGCTCCTCATAAGGGGTGGATGGAAATTAACTTTGACAGGGCCTCTAAAGGTAACCCTGGACTTGTTGGTTGTGGTGCTATTCTTAGGGATGAGGAAGGTAAATATAAAGAGATTATTTTTGTCCCTCTAGGAACACAAACTAATCACATGACGGAAGCCATGATGGCCTTCCATGGTCTTCTCCTAGCCAAGAAATGGAATTAAAAAAATTTATGGGTGGAGGATTCTAAAAATATTATAAATCATCTCACAAAAAAATATGACCCCTCATGGATTATAAACAATATTATAAAAGACTTGTGGGATATTATTGCCAAATTTTATAAGTGCACTATTACCCATGATTACATGGAAATAAATGGTGTGGCTAATTGGGTTGCCAACATGGTTGTGACGAGTGATGATTAGGAATTGGAGTGGAGAAGAGAACCTTGCATATGATGGAAAATCATTACTCTTCGGGGATAAAATACAAAGTACACAATGTGTTAGAATCAGATCAAAATAATGAATTGTGACATGACAAAGGGTGTAAAGAATCATTATTTTTTAAGCAGGGATTGTAATATGAAGTGTTGTGTCATTATTATCTCACACATTTTCTGGGTGAATTGGGCTTTATTACTTTTGGTGGGAATTTTTTTTTGTATTACTAGTTCTTGCACATTCATTAGATATCTAAAGAGAGGAAAAAACTTGAGCAAAGTAATTGGAAGAGAAACATGGGAGGAAATAGAAAGAGGATGGATCCAATTTCCTGCAAAGATCAGAGGAACAACGATGAGGTTTGGGACATTCTTAAGGAGGCAAGTCTTTCTATTTTTATGGAATGGTCGCATGGTAGGGATTATGCCATTACCAAGTTTTTCCTTAATCATTGGAAGAAGGAAGCTTAACAATGGGGGACCAAACTATTAAGATTGATGATGCCCTAATATCAGAGATTATTGGTATGCCAAGCAAGGGAAGTATGTTTTACAAAAACAAGAAGATGATAAAAGGTGTCGTCAAATGTTTACCCAAGATGAGGAAGAAACTAGTAAAGTTTGCTAACACTTACTTATCTCCTAAAAATATTTATAATTTGTGGAGAAAATTTTTGTTTGCTATTATGAGATATATTATGTTGAATAGTAGATATACTAGGGCTTATGGTTACTATTCCATCCTTCTTAATCATTTCCATCATGGGGAAAAAATCTCTCCGCTTCATTATTTACTCTATTCTATGAATGCAACTGTGAAAGATAAAAGGAAAAATCCCCAAGGGGATCATGCTTTTCACCAGGGTTTTATGGTGCTCATTTATGACCAGTTGAAAGCCAAGCAAATAGTTCTCTTTATCTCTAAATTCTTAGTCAGAGGATTATGAAAGTAATGAGGAATTTTTCGAGGGTTTAAATTTGGAGAGTGATTTGATGTCTGAGACAAAATCCTCCTATTAAGATAGAAAAGGGAAAAAAAAATATTCTAATAAAAAGACCAATGCTTCCACCTCGAAAATGAATACTAAGCCTAGGAGGAAAAAGGCCTTCACTGTTGAGGATTCCTCTTCTAAGGAGGAAGAAGTGGGTGTTTTTGATTCAAACGAGGGTGAGCAGAGTAAGACCAAAAAGAAAGCTCACATTCCTCAAAATAAAACTAATTATGATAATACTACTTCTTAGGATGAAAATTTCATTGAAATGGAGTAGGTTGATAGGGTTGTCAAGATTATTAGTGGGCAGGATGAAGATAATAATAAAGATAAATAGGTTTAGCTGAAGGATGCAGGGATTTATGATAATATTTCCATCCTAATGGATAAATCAGGGGTGAGAAGTTTCACCAACACCATTGAGGGGATCATTGATGAAAACATGCATATCAAGGATGAGATGAAGGACCACCGCAAATACATCCAAATTCTTGATACTATAGGGTTTGGAAAAGACAAATATTTTTTGGAGAGCTTGGAGGAGATGACTAAAGCCATTGAGAGTGTTGAAAATATGAAGAATACCTTTACTTCCAGATTTTATACCATATGTCGTACATTGATAATATGGAACAAATAATGGTGGATATGGAGACCAAAATGGCTAAGGTGGAGGATAGTATGAAAAAATTTGGGGACCAGAGCTACAAGATTTTGAAGGCGTTAGCTGAGCATGTCAAAATCTTGGTTGGTAAGTTGGAGGAGAAGGAGTCTCATATTTTTGAGGTGGAAAAGGAAGCTACTGATGATACCCCTGGATTGGGAAAGAGGACCAGATCTAGGACCAAGAAAACAACTATCATCAAAGACAAAGACATGGAGGAGTTCAAGAATACTGGTGTCAATATGGATCTTATGGTGATAGAAGCAAATGAGCTTCTTAAGAAATTCTAGTTTGTTGTTCTTTGGTCTTTTGGTTCTCTGTCCTATTTAGTTTGGTTAATGTCGGGTTGCTAGTTTTTTGGTTTGCTGTCTTTTTGTCTTCGCGGGAAGTTTGTTATTCTAGTTATGATTCCTTTTTGTTTATGTTGTAACTATGTGGACTCTTATGGTTATCTGGATATGATGTAATTTTGGATGTAAAGGTTTCGGGTCCTTTAAAAACTTCTTTTATTTTAATCAAAACATTAAGTATTCAACAATATATGTTGATATCTGGTCATAACTTTTAGGGTTCACAAAGTTAATATGAGTTTAAACAGTAACGTCACATATTAAAGGCAACTGTAGGAGAGACCTTGTCTCCCACCACCTCCTATGTCTATCTTACATGAGAGATTTATGTAACGGTCTTTCTTTATTGGAAATTAACCTTTATTTGAGTAATAAGCTGTCCTAAAGTCTCATGAAATATTTTATCCCAAAATTATTTTGCCCTCATTTGAGAACTTATTACCCAAATTTGGAAACATGGGAGTCACAAATGTCCATCACATATTTAGAATGTTGGCACCTATTATGAGAGTTAGAAATTTTGACATTCTTTACTACATACATATTATTTAATAGGTATTCTCTTAAACCCAAGTCTAACTTATTCTCTAATCTCTCTTTTACTCATCTTTAGCTTTCCTTTAGATTACTGTGATTTTTCTGAATTTCAATACACGTGATATTTTCTTCTATTAAGCAGTTTCACAATTTGTTGTTTCAACATTTTTTCATGTTGTGATATTTGAGGTGACTTATTCTTTTATCACATATATTTACCTTTTATTAAATACATTTATAGTGGATCTAATCCTCTCTTTCATGTTTTGGAAGTCTCTATTTATACTCTGCTTTGTCTGCTTCTCTAGCTAGGCAAACACAATATTTTATTAAAGTATTCTCAACTTATTTGTCTCCACTTTCTTATTGATTCACATTATGTCTTTTGATTGGCCTATCATAAATGAGTTTATGTTGAATCAGTGAATACTATATCCATCTAAAGAGTTTCCTCTCTGGTTATCCTTTTGAGTTGTTTTGGTTTCTTCTTGTGTTTTGAGCCAAGCATTCATTCTTCATATTTTCCTTCATTATGTTTTAACCACATAAGGCTAAGCTTGTTTTCCATCAGGTTTGTATTGGATATTTTGTATTAAATCTATAGCCTGTTAGGTTAGTAATAAATAAAATTGATGTTAGTGATAATAATTAAATAAATAGTGTTAATAGTTTTAAGTTTTAGGTTGTACTAGTTAGATGCAAATACATCCCCATAATATTGCTAGGTAAGGGAAATAAAAGGTAATAATGCCTAAGTAAGAAAATGTAAAATCTACCATAAATAGGTAAAGATATCCCAAGGAAATCAATATATCAATTGTTATTATTGGTTGCAATCATGGAGTAATCTGTGTCTTTTCTTTATGTTGATGTTTACAGTTTTGATCAGATAAAATGATCATAATATTATGAGAATATAAATAAACATCATTAAATTGATATGAGATAATATTATTCTACATTATATATACATATTGATATATATAATAATAATGATATTATTGTATATATCAATATGCATTTACAATGTATATATTTTAGTTGATAAATAAATAATATTAATCTCATATGTAATACCGATTATATCAATTTTATTATGGCTATAATAAATATCATATAACCGATAGAGTATCAGTTTAAATATCCTCTATCGTAATAAACCAATAACTATCGGTGTAATACTAAAGTATTTAAAGTCAACTGTATTCAATATACGTTGACTGTATTCCTACCGCCATCGTGTTTGAGTTATGCTAACCGATGGTTATCGATATGAAACGGTGCACTACTTTGAACAGTCACAACTTGATAAGTTGTGACTGTTCATGTCAATATATAATGATAGTCATTTGATGATTCTAAGTAGCAAATACAAGATTAGAATATAAGCGATGTACAACAATGCACAGCGAATAGAATTTGAGCGATGCACAACAATATAGATTCTGCGATATACAGAAATAATGACAGTGATATGTACCATAAAGAAGAGTAATCTGAGTTACTCATCTACAATAACATGAATGATATATATATATATATATATATATATATATATATATATATATATTGATTATTAATATATATATACATATTTTGTTGAAATATATATCATATATATTATATATCTATAAATTGAATTTTAAAGTAAATTAAAAGTCATATAATCTGATCTAAAATTTAACACTTTACAAAATTCACTTTGGCATTAGAACAATATAAGATTCAATCCAAGACAAAAAGATGCAGCATTAATTAAAAATTGAAGTCCATTAATAGAGAAATCATAGTTGTCTATACCACGTCTAACAACTAGGGAGATTATGGATGATACCAAAAATATTTTCATATTCAATTCTACTTTAAATATCATGGAGAAGAGAATAGCTTATATTGTGGCATTTGGAAGCCAATACAAATATATTTGAGTTGATAAAGCGAGGGAAGCAAAGAACAAGCCGTGTAACGAATCTTACTTCGATTTAAAATAACATAGCTCTAATTTATAGAGGTATTTTTAGATTGAACTTTGTAATCCAATAACACTATTTATGTATTTTGGTATAATAATTGAAGTATCGAGTTGTACTTGGCCGAGCTAAATAAAATGTTAAAATTATAATTGAAAGATCGTGAGATCTAATTATCGTATTGATATGTTTTGTCTATTCATTAACAAGGTGTAAATAAGACTAAGTGACATGCAAAAATTTGTAGTATAGGTGTTTTATGAATTAAGAGTCATTGCTCACATTGAGGATGGCCATGGGTTAAAATTTCACAAATGTTTGCAACAAACTTCAGGAAGTTTTTTAGAGGGTGCAAGCACTATGTTGAAAAATTGGATGAAATATTGAACTCGAGATTTGTTGATCAACTCTAAAGAATTGGTTACTTTTGTATGATTAACAATCATGAGATTAGTAGTTTGGTGTAATGTCTCATTTTAAAAATAGAATCTAATAATAAACAATAATAATAGCTTTAAAATATAATAAAATATAAATATAAAAGAATAAAATTAAAATATAACATAATTAAAATTAAGTTAATGAAGGGTAAAAAGGCGTGAAGTGAAAAATTATGACTCTCTCAAATATGAGATACAAAAAGGCAGAAGATAACTTCGTTTGAATGGGGAGAGAGGAAGGAAGAAAAAAGGGAAGGTGTGATTTAAGAAATAATTAATGGAAAAGAAAAAAGAATATAAAGAAAATAAGAAAGTAACTCCTCCAAAAGGAAAAGTTATGAAAGTTTGTGACACTCACAAAAAATAGAAATGGTGAAGGGTTGTGACTATTTCGAAGGGTGGCAATTGTCAAAGGTTGTGACGATTGCAAATGATAGACATGATGAAGAGGTGTGACTCTCCCCCACATTGGAAAATATAAATGGAGAAGGTTTCTTTTTAGGAGGACATTCAAATGAACTCAATGTGACATATAATATATTATTCACAAATGCAACAATGAAAAAGTGGTGACTCAATTCTTTTTGTTTTCATTAACTCAAAGGTATATCGCGACTCAACTCAATGTTCAACATGTCTTTCCTTAGTCTTACATATTGCTAAGTTAGGGTTCAAGAAGGGGTGAGCTGGGGCAAGACTAGCCCTATAAGAATTAATGAAAGAGTAAAAGGAATGAAAAATAAATAAATAAGAAAGCGACCCCTTAAAAAAAAAGTTATGAAAGGTTATGAAACTAACAAATGATAGAAATGTTGAAAGGTTGTGACTCTTTTGAAGGGTGACAATTGTGAAAGGTTTTGACAATTCCAAAGGGTAGAAGTGATGAAGAGGTGTGACTCTTCACCACATTGAAAGATATAAAAGGGAAAATGTTTCATTGTAGTAGGACATTCAAATAAAAATAATATGGGGTATAATATATTATTCACAAAAAAATAATGAAAAGTGGTGACTCAATTCTTTTTTTTATTAACTCAAAGGTATCTTTGTGACTTAGCTCAATGCCCAACCTGTCTTACCTTGGTCTTATATATTGCCAAGTTGGGATTCAAGAAGAGGTGAATTGATGTATAACTAGCCCTCTAAGAATTAATGGAAGAGAAAATAGAATAACACAATAAATAAATAAATGACCCCTTCAAAAGGAAAAGTTATGAAAGGTCGTGACATTCATAAATGAAAAAAAATAGTGAAGGGTTGTGACTCTTTCGAAAGGTGACAATTGTGAATTCTTTTGATGATTGCAAAGGGTGGACATGATGAAGATGTGTAACTCTCATCCATATTAGAAGATATAAAAGGGAGAAAATTTCATTTTATGAGGACATTCAAGTGAAACCAATGTGGGGTAAAATATATTATTCACAAAGGCAACAATGAAAAGTGGTCATTCAATTTTTTTTTTGTTAACTTAGAGGCATCCCCACAACTAAATCCAATGCCTAACATGTCTTTCCTTTGTCTTACATATTTACAAGTTGGGATTCATGAAGGGTTGAGTGGAGTCAAGACTAGCCCTCTAAGAATTACTAGAATAGAAAATAGAATAAGCATTAATTAGAATAGAATAATAATTAATGGAATAGAATAAAAATTAATAGAATATAAAATAGAATAAGTAAAAAATAAGTGACTCCTTCAAAAGATAAAATTATGAAAGGTTGTGACACTCACAAATGGCAGAAATGGTGAATGGTTGTGACTCTTTTGAAGGGTGACAATTGTGAAATGTTGTGAGAATTGCAAAGGGCAGATATCACGAAGAGATGTGACTCTCTTTCACATTGGAAGATACAAAAGGGAGAAGGTTTTAATTTAGGAGGACATTTAAGTGAAATCAATGTGGTATAATATATTATTCAAAAAGGAAACAATGGAAATTGGTGACTCGATTCTTTTTTTTTTTAACTCAAAGTTATATTTGTGACTCAACTTAGTGCCCAACCTACCTTACCTTGGTCTTACATCTTGCCAAGTTGGGGTTCAGGAAAGGGTGAGTTCATGTGAGACTATCCCTCTATAGATTAATGGAAGAGAAAAAATAATTATAAGATAATAAATAAATGACTCTTTCAAAAGAAAAAATTATGAAAGCTTGGGACACTCGCAAATGAAAAAAATGGTGAAGGGTTGCGACTCTTTCAAATAGTAACAATTGTGAAATGTTATCACTATTTCTAAGAGAAGATATGATGAAAAGATATGACTCTTCTCCACATTGGAAGATAAAAAAGGGAGAAGGGTTCATTTTAGGAGGACATTCAAATAAAATCAATGTGGGGTATAATATATTATTCACAAAAAAAATAATGAAAAGTGGTGACTTAATTTATTTATTTTGCTAACTCAGAGGTATTCATATGATTCAGCTCAATGTCCAAACTACCTTACCTTGGTCTTACATATTTCCAAGTTGGGGTTGAAAAAACGGTGAGCTGAGACAAGACTAACCATCTAAAAATTAATAGAAGAGAAAAAAGAAAAAGAAAAAAAAAAGTGATTCATTCAAAAGGCAAAGTTAGGAAAGGTTATGACACTCACAAAGAATATAAATGGTGAAGGGTTGTGACTCTTTCGAAGGGTGACAATTGTGAAAGTTTGTGATGATTGCAAAGGGAAGACATGATGAAGATGTGTAACTCTCCCTAACATTAGAAGGTATAAATAGGAGAAGGTTTCATATTAAAAATTCAAATGAAATCAATGTGGGGTATAATATATTATTCACAAAAGCAACAATGAAAAGTGGCGAGTCAATTTTTTTTTGAGAACTCAAAGGTATTTCTGCGAGTTAGATCAATATTCAACATGTCTTACCTTGGTCTTACATATTGCCAAGTTGGGGTTCAAGAAGGGGTGAGCTGAGACGAGACTAGCTCTTTAAGAATTAATGGGAGAGAAAAATAAATAAGAAAAAAATAATGAACTGACTCCAAAAAGAACAAGTATGAAATATCGTGACACTCGCGAAGGACAAAAATAGTAAATAATTATGACTCTTTCGAAGGGTGGCATTTGTGAAATGTTCTGAAGATTACAAAAGATAGATGAGAAAAAGATGTGTGACTCTCCCCCACATTAGAAAATATAAATGGGAGAGGGTTTTATTTTAGGGTATTCAAGTGAAATCAATTGTAGTATAATATATTATTCACAAAGACAACAATAAAAAATGATGACTCAATTATTTTTTTTTTAACTCAAAGGTATCTTTGTGACTCGGCTCAATGTCCAACCTGCCTTACCTTGGTCTTACATATTGCCAAGTTGGGATTCAAGAAGAGGTGAACTGAGGCAAGACTAGCCCTTTAAGAATAATTGGAAGAGGAAAAAGAATTAAAAAAAATAAGTAAAATTTTCAAAAAGAAAAGTTATGAAAGGTTGTGACAATGACAAATGATAGAAATGGTGAATATTTGTGACTCTTTTGAAGGAATGCAATTGTGAAAGTTTGTGACAATTACAAACAACAGACATGATGAAGTTATGTGACTCTCCCCTACATTGGAAGATACAAATGGTAGAAGGTTTTAATTTAAGAAGACATTCAAGTAAATTAATGTGGGGTATAATATATTATTCAAAAAGGAAAATAAAAAAAAGTAATGACTCAATTATTCTTCTTTTTGTTAACGTAGAGGTGTCCCTGTGACTCAACCTAGTGATTAACCTACCTTACCTTGGTCTTACATATTGCATGGTTGGGGTCTAGGAAGGGGTGAGCTGAATCAAGATTGACCCACTAAAAATTTATGAAAAAAAAATAAAAAAATGAAGTGAGTCATTCAAGAGGTAAAGTTATAAAAGGTTGTGACACTCACAAATGAAAAAAATAGTGAAGGGTTGTGACCCTTTTAGAGACTGACAATTGTGAAAGGTTGTGACTCTTTCTAAGAGTAGATATGATGAATAGATGTGACTCTCCCACATATTGGAAGATACAAAGGGGAGAAGGTTTCATTTTAAAAGGACATTGATATGAAATATGAAGTATAATATATTAGAGACAAAGACAACAATGAAATGTGGTGACTCAATTCTTTTTTTTGTTAACTCAAAGGTATTCCTATGACTCAGCCGAATGCCCAATCTATCTTATTTTGGTCTTACATATTGTCAAGTTGGGGTCCAAGAATGGGTGAGGCAAAACTAGCACTCTAAGAATTAATGGAAAAGAAAAAAAATAATATTGAAGACAATAAGGAAGTGACTCCTTTAAAAGTTAAAGTTATAAAAGGTTGTGACACTTGCAAAAGACAAAAACGGTGAAAGGTTGTGAATCTTTCTAAAGGTGGTAATTGTGAAAGGTTATAATGATTGTAAAAGGAAAACATGATGAATAGATGTGACTGTCCCCCATATTAGAAGATATAAAGAGGAGAAGGCTTAAATTTAGGAGGTAAATTAAGTAAAATCAATGTGGGGTATAATATATTATTTACAAAGGCAACAATAAAAAGTGGTCACTTAATTCATTTATTTTGCTAATTCAGAAGTATCCATATGATTTAGCTCAATGTCAAACCTACCTTACCTTGGTCTTAAATATTGCCAAGTTGGGGTTCAAGAAAGGGTTAGCTGAGACAAGACTAACCCTCTAAAAATTAATAGAAGATAAAAAGGGATAAGAAAAAAAAAGTGACTCATTCAAAAGCCAAAATTAAGAAAGGTTGTGACACTCACAAAGAATATAAATGGTGAAGGGTTGTGAATCTTTTGAAGGGTGACAATTGTGAAAGTTGTGATGATTGCAAATGGAAGACATGATGAAGAAGTGTAACTCTCCTTAACATTAGAAGGTATAAATAGGAGAAAGTTTCATATTAAAAATTTAAGTGAAATCAATGTGGGGTTAATAAATTATTCACAAAAGCAACAATAAAAAGTGGCGAGTCAATTGTTTTTTGATAACTCCAAAGTATTTTTGTAACTCAGATCAATATCCAACCTGTCTTACTTTGGTCTTACATATTGCCAAGTTGGGGTTCAAGAAGGGGTGAGCTGAGACAAGACTAATTTTTTAAGAATTAATGAGAGAAAAAAATAAATAAGAAAAAATATAATGAACTTACTCCAAAAAGATCAATTACGAAATGTCATGACATTCACGAAGGACAAAAATAGTGAATGGTTATAACTTTTTCGAAGGGTGGCATTTGGGAAATGTTTTGAAGAGTACAAAAGATAGATAAGAAGAAGAGGTGTGACTCTCCCCCACATTAGAAGATATAACTGGGACAAAATTTTATAATAGGGCATTCAAGTGAAATCAATGTGTGGTATAATATATTATTCACAAATACAACAATTAAAAATGTTGACTCAATTTTTTTTTGTTAACTCAAAAGTATCTTCATGACTCGGTTCAATATCCAACCTGCCTTACCTTGGTCTTACATATTGCCAAGTTGGGGTTTAAGAAGAGGCGAACTGAGGCAAGACTAGCCCTCTAAGAATAAATGGAAGAGAAAAAAAAATTTAAAAAAAAAGGAAGTGACGTTTTCAAAAGAAAAAGTTATGAAAGGTTTTGACAATGATAAATGAGAGAAATAGTAAATATTTGTGACTCTTTTGAAAGAATGCAATTGTGAAAGCTTGTGACGATTGCAAACAAAATACATGATGAAGAGATGTGAATCTCTCTTACATTGGAAGATACAAAGGGGAGAAGGTTTTAATTTAAGAAGACATTCAGTTAAAATCAATATGAGATATAATATATTATTCAAAAAGGAAAATAATAAAAAGTAGTGAAGGGTTGTGACCCTTTTGAAATGTGACAATTGTGAAAGGTTGTGCCTTTTTGTAAGAGTAGATATGATGAACAGATGTGACTCTCCCCCACATTGAAAGATACAAAGGGGAGAAGGTTTCATTTTAAAAGGACATTGATATGAAATGTGAAGTATAATATATTAGTCATAAAGGCAACAATGAAATGTGGTGATTCAATTCTTTTTTTTGTTAACTTAAAAGTATTTTTATGACTCAGTCCAGTGCCCAATCTATCTTATCTTGGTATTACATATTGTCAAGTTGGGGTCCAAGAAGGGGTGAGTGAGGAAAGACTAGCTCTCTAAGAATTAATGGAAGAGAAAAATGAATAATCTTGAAGATAATAAAGAAGTGACTCCTTTAAAAGTCAAAGTTATGAAAGGTTGTGACACTTGCAAAAGAAAAACATGGTGAAAGATTGTGACTCTTTCGAATGGTGACAATTGTGAAAGGTTGTAATGATTGCAAAAGGCAAACATGATGAATAGGTGTGACTGTCCCCCACATTAGAAGATATAAAGGAGATAAGGTTTCAATTTAGGAAAAAAATTAAGTGAAATCAATGTAAGGAATAATATATTATTCACAAAGACAACAATGAAAAGTGGTGACTTAATTCATTTATTTTACTAATTTAGAGATATCCATATGATTCAGCTCAATGTCCAACCTACCTTACCTTGGTCTTACATATTGTCAAGTTGGGGTTCAAGAAGGGGTGAGTTGAGACAAGACTAACCCTTTAAAAATTAATAGAAGAGAAAAAGGGATAAGAAAATAAAAATTGACTTATTCAAAAGTCAAAGTTAAGAAAGGTTGTGACACTTACAAAGAATATAAATGGTGAATGGTTGTGACTCTTTCGAATGGTGAAAATTGTGAAAGTTTGTGATGATTGCAAATGGAAGACATGATGAAGAAGTGCAACTCTCCGTAACATTAGAAGGTATAAATAGGAGAAGGTTTCATATTAAAAATTTAAGTGAAATCAATGTGAAGTTAATAAATTATTTACAAAGGTAACAATGAAAAGTGGCATGTCAATTTTTTTTTATAACTCAAAGGTATTTCTGCAACTCAGCTCAATATCCAACCTGTCTTACCTCGGTCTTACATATTTCCAAGTTGGGGTTCAAGAAGGAGTGAGCTGAGACAAGACTATTTTTTAAGAATTAATGGGAGAGAAAAAAAAAAAGAAAAAAAAAAAAAACTTACTCCAAAAAGAACAATTATGAAATGTCGTGACACTCGCGAAGGACAAAAATAGTGAATGGTTACAAATTTTTTGAAGGGTGGCATTTGTGAAATATTCTAAAGATTATAGAAGATAGATAAGAAGAAGAGGTGTGACTTTCCCCCACATTAGAAGATATAAATGGGAGAGAGTTTTATAATAGGGCATGCAAGTGAAATCAATGTGTGATATAATATATTATTAAAAAAGACAATAATTAAAAATGGTGACTCAATTATTTTTTTGTTAACTCAAAGGTATCTTCACGACTCGATTCATTGTCCAACCTGCCTTACTTTGGTCTTACATATTTCTAAGTTAGGGTTCAAGAAGAGGTGAAATGAGGAAAAAATAGCCTTATAAGAATAAATGGAAGAGAAAAAAAAACTTAAAAAAAGAAGGAAGTGACTTTTTCAAAAGGAAAAGTTATAAAAGCTTGGGATAATGACAAATAAGAGAAATAGTGAATATTTGTGACTCTTTTGAAATAATGCAATTGTGAAAGCTTGTGATGATTGCAAACAATAGACATGATGAAGAGATGTGACTGTCCCCTACATTGGAAGATACAAAGGGGAGAAGGTTTTAATTTAAGAAGACATTCAAGTAAAATCAATGTGGGGTATAATATATTATTCAAAATGGAAAATAATGAAAAGTAGTGAATCAATTATTCTTCTTTTTGTTAAAGGAGAGGTGTCCTTGTGACTCAACCTACTGATCAACCTACCTTACCTTGGTCTTACATATTTCCAAGTTAGGGTTTAGGAAAAGGTCAGGTAAAGCAAGATTGAACCTCTTATAAAGATTAATGAAAAAAAGAAGAAAAAGTGAGTCATTCAAGAGGTAAATTTATAAAAGGTTGTGACACTCATAAATGACAAAAATAGTGAAGGGTTGTGACCATTTTGAAAAGTGACAAATGTGAAAGGTTGTGACTTTTTCTAAAAGTAGATATGATGAAGAGATGTGACTCTCCCCCATATTGGAAGATACAAAGGGGAGAATGTTTCATTTTAAAAGGACATTGATATGAAATGTGAAGTATAATATATTAGTCACAAATGCAACAATGAAATGTGGTGACTCAATTTTTTTTTGTTAACTTAAAGGTATTCTTATAACTTAGGCCAGTGCCCAATCTGTCTTATCTTGGTTTTACATATTGTCAAGTTGGGGTCCAAGAAGAGGTGAGTGAGGCAATAATAGCTCTCTAAGAATTAATGAAATAGAAAAAAGAATAATTTTGAAGACAATAAGGAAGTGACTCCTTTAAAAGTCAAAGTTATGAAAGGTTGTGACACTCGCAAAAGAAAAAAAAGGTGGAAGGTTGTGAGTCTTTTGAAGGGTGGCAATTGTGAAAGGTTGTAATGATTGCCAAAGGAAAACATGATGAATAGGTGTGACTGTCCCCCACATTAGAAGATATAAAGGGGATAAGATTTCAATTTAGGAAAAAAAATAAGTGAAATCAATGCGGGGTATAATATATTATTCACAAAGGTAACAATGAAAAGTGGTGACTTAATTTATTTATTTTTCTAATTCAGAGGTATCCATATGATTCAACTTAATGTCCAACCTACCTTACCTTGGTGTTACATATTGCCAAGTTGGGGTTCAAGAAGGGTATAGTTGAGACAAGACTAACCATCTAAAAATTAATAGAAGATAAAAAAAGGGAAGAAAAAAAAAGTGACTCAATCAAAAGCCAAAATTAGGAAAGGTTGTGACACTCACAGAATATAAATGTTGAAGGTTTGTGAATCTTTTGAAGGGTGACAATTGTGAAAGTTTGTGATGATTGCAAATGGAAGACATGATGAAGAAGTGTAACTCTCCCTAACATTAGAAGGTATAAATAGGAGAAGGTTTCATATTAAAAATTTAAGTGAAATCAATGTGGGGTTAATAAATTATTCACAAAGGCAACACTAAAAAGTGGCAAGTCAATTTTTTTTTTGATAACTCAAAGGTATTTTTGCAACCCAGCTCATTATCCAACCTGTCTTACCTGTTATCTCTATTTAGCATTGTAAGAATTTGCAAATAGCAAATATTGAACCAAGGATCTAGAGGTTGAAGAAAAGCACAAGAGAGAAAATATGAATGCAAGGATGGATTGAATAGATCCAATGAATTAATCAATGCTCAATGTTCATGAGTGAAATGATTACATAATAGGCCTCCTTATATAGGAAAGGCAATAAGAGAGAATGATAAGGAGCTAATAAGCTATCACCTTTGTTAGGTATAATCACATGTCCACCAAATGTGGATCATCCTCCAATATGCAATGAAGTATGTGCATTGGATTAGGATGATAATGTGATAAGAGCACAAAAGGTGGATCTCACACACAACGAGATATGTGAAGACAACTATCACACCAAAAGTGGAATTTCTCCTACACCATGTGCTTAATAGATATGCACACTCCTAGATGTCTCAATCACAAATTACTATGCAATGCATTAACCTAAGTAAGATTAAGTAAAGTGTAATTAGGAATAATTAATTACACCAACAAGCATTTAAGGTTGTCATTAGTACCAAAAATTTGTAAAGATATCAGTTGGTCACTTGCATTGAGCTAATCAATAACATAAAGCAAAACAGACTAGTTGGTAAAGCTTATATACCGAGCAATAGATAGTTTACTGAGTACCAACAGACACTGACACTGACAAACAATAAACACCAAGCATCGTAGTATACACCGAGCAGTTTATACAGTGTTTACCGAGGATCACAAGAAATAACATAGTAATCAGAAATGACACATACTTCTATGCAAATGGTTACAACGGTTCATAAAACATTTTACCAAGATCGAGGAACATTTATTTTAATAGATACTCATTAAATGTAATGTATATCTTATTGTAATAGTTGATCTAGGTTATTATTGTACACTATAGATCTTAGGGTTATAACTATACTGTGTAACCTAATTTTGTTAAAGCGGCAAAAATAGAACACTATATATTTGTGTGTTCGCATCATTTTTGGTGTGAGCTGATATATGAATCACGAAGCACTTGAAGTAATTGCCTAACTTCAAGTGTATTAGTTAACAAAGAAGAACCAAGTACAGAGGAATTCAGATTGAGCAAAATCAGAAGGCTACCAAGCAGTTCAGAGCAAAGATTCATCACAAGTAAAGTGATATTTTATCAAAGCTTATAGATCTATATTAGACAATTGAGTTGTCAAATAGAAGATAATTGCCTATTGCTTTCTAATAATTGTAATAGAGTTTTGGATAAAATCTCTTAACAGAGTAGACTTAATAGTCTTATGTAAATCTCTTAACTGAGTGCACACTTCTTTAGTGCACACTTCTAACATGTCACTCCTAACAAGGTGAGATCACTAGAAGTGATCAAAACTTATATCCCTAATAGGTAAACCTTTTCTATTTGCAGTAGTGAAGAATTTGTGGGTGTCATCTCTGCCGTAGTTTTTACCTTCTAACAAGGGTTTCTGTGTTACCAAAATACTTGTGTTATGTGATTGTCATATTGATGTCATGTTGTTTTCTTACTTAAGTTAAATAGATGATTGATTCATGCAATTAGATCCAAGTTATTTTGGTCGGTTATCACTGTTTACAGTCATAGATTTGAAAAATTTACAAGTAAAGTTTTTGAAGGTACTGATTCACCCCTCCCCTCTCAGTTCCTATCTCTCCTAATTCAAACATTACCTTGGTCTTACATATTGCCAAGTTAGGGTTCAAGAAGGGGTGAGTTGAGATAAGACTAGCTCTTTAAGAATTAATGGGAGAGAAAAATAAATAAGAAAAAAAATAATGAACTTACTCCAACAAGAACAATTATGAAATTTCATCACACTCACGAAGGACAAAAATAGTGAATGGTTATGACACTTTCGAAGGGTGGCATTTGCGAAATGTTTTGAAGATTACAAAAGATAGATAAGAAGAGGTGTGACTCTCCCCCACATTAGAAGATATAAATGGGAGAGGGTTTTATAATAGGGCATTCAAGTGAAATCAATATGTGGTATAATATATTATTCACAAAGACAACAATTAAAAATGGTGACTCAATTCTTTTTTGTTAACTCAAAGGTATCTTCATGAATCGGTTCAATGTCCAACCTGCCTTACCTTGATCTTACATATTACCAAGTTGGGGTTCAAGAAGAGGTGAACTGAGGCAAGACTAGGCCTCTAAGGATAAATGGAAGAGAAAAAAGAACTAAAAAAAATAAGGAAGTGACTTTTTCAAAAAAAAAAGTTATGAAAGGTTCTGACAATGACAAATGAGAGAAATAGTGAATATTTGTGACTCTTTTGAAAGAATGCAATTTTTAAAGCTTGTGATGATTGCAAACAACATACATGATGAAGAGATGTGACTCTCCCTTACATTGGAAGATACAAAGGGGAGAAGGCTTTAATTTAAGAAGATATTCAATTAAAACCAATATGGGATATAATATATTATTCAAAAAGGAAAATAATGAAAAGTAGTGACTCAATTATTCTTCTTTTTGTTAATGCATAGGTGTCCCCGTGACTCAACCTAGTGATCAACCTACCTTACCTTGGTCTTACATATTGCCAAGTTGGGGTTCAGGAAGGGGTGAGGTAAAGAAAAAATCACCCTCTAAAGATTAATGGAAAAATAAAATAAAATAAAGAAGTGAATCATTCAAGAGGTAAAGTTATAAAAGGTTGTGACACTCGTAAATAAAAAAATAGAGAATGGTTGTGACCCTTTTGAAATGTGACAATTGTGAAAGGTTGTGACTTTTTGTAAGAGTAGATATGATGAAGAGATTTGACTCTCCCCCACATTGGAAGATACAAAGGGGAGAAGGTTTCATTATAAAAGGACATTGATATGAAATGTGAAGTATAATATATTAGTCATAAAGGCAACAATAAATTGTTGTGACTTAATTCTTTTTTTTGTTAACTTAAAAGTATTCTTATGACTCAGCCCAGTGCCCAATCTATCTTATCTTGGTCTTATATATTGTCAAGTTGGGGTCCAAGAAGGGGTGAGTGAGGCAAGACTAGCTCTCTAAGAATTAATGAAAGAGAAAAATGAATAATCTTGAAGACAATAAGGAAGTGACTCCTTTAAAAGTCAAAGTTATGAAAGGTCATGACACTCACAAAAGAAAAAAATGGTGAAAGATTGTGACTCTTTCGAAAGGTGACAATTGTGAAAGGTTGTAATGATTGCAAAAGGCAAACATGATGAATAGGTGTGACTGTCCCTCACATTAGAAGATATAAAAGGGATAAGGTTTCAATTTATGAAAAAAATTAAGTGAAATCAATGTGAGGTATAATATATTATTCACAAAAGAAATAATGAAAAGTGGTGATTTAATTCATTCATTTTGCTAATTCAGAGGTATCCATATGATTCGGCTCAATGTCCAACCTACCTTATCTTGGTCTTACATATTGCCAAGTTGGGGTTGAAGAAGGGGTGAGTTAAGATAAGACTAACCTTCTAAAAATTAATAGAAGAAAAAAATGGATAAGAAAATAAAAATTGACTTATTCAAAAGTCAAAGTTAGGAAAGGTTGTGACACTCACAAAGAATATAAATGGTGAATGGTTGTGACTCTTTCGGAGGGTGAAAATTGTGAAAGTTTGTGATGATTGCAAATGGAAGACATGATGATGAAGTGTAACTCTCCATAAAATTATAAGGTATAAATAGGAGAAGGTTTCATATTAAAAATTTAAGTGAAATCAATGTGAAGTTAATAAATTATTTACAAAAGTAACAATGAAAAGTGGCGAGTCAATTTTTTTTTGATAACTCAAAGGTTGTTCTGCAGCTCAGCTCAATATCCAACCTGTCTTACCTTGGTCTTAAATATTTCCAAGTTGGGGTTCAAGAAGGAGTGAGATGAGATAAGAATAGATTTTTAAGAATTAATGGAAGAGAAAAATAAATAAGAAAAAAAATAATGAACTTACTCCAAAAAGAACAATTATGAAATGTCACGACACTCGCGAAGGACAAAAATAGTGAATGGTTACAACTCTTTTGAAGGGTGGCATTTGTGAAATATTCTGAGGATTAAAAAATATAGATAAGAAGAAGAGGTGTGACTTTCCCCCACATTAGAGGATATAAATGGGAGAGAGTTTTATAATAGGGCATTCAAGTGAAATCAATGTGTGATAATATATTATTCACAAAGATAATAATTAAAAATGGTGACTCAATTATTTTTTTGTTAACTCAAAGGTATCTCCACGACTCAGTTAAATGGCCAATCTACTTTACTTTGATCTTACATATTTCCAAGTTAGGGTTCAAGAAGAGGTGAAATGAGAAAAAACTAGCCTTTTAAGAATAAATGGAAGAGAAAAAATAACTAAAAAAAAAAAGGAAGTGACTTTTTCAAAAGGAAAAGTTATGAAAGGTTGTGACAATGACAAATAAGAAAAATAGTGAATATTTGTGACTCTTTTGAAAGAATGCAATTGTGAAAGATTGTGACAATTACAAACAACAGATATGATGAATAGATGTGACTCTCCCCTACATTGGAAGATACAAAGGGGAGAAGGTTTTAATTTAAGAAGACATTCAAGTAAAATCAATGTGGGGTATAATATATTATTCAAAAAAGAAAATAATGAAAAGTAGTGACTCAATTCTTCTTTTTTTGTTAACGTAGAGATTTTCTCGTGACTCAACCTACTGATGAAACTACCTTACCTTGGTCTTACATATTGCCAAGTTTGGGTTCAGGAAAGGGTCAGCTGAAGCAAGATTGAAACTTTATAAAGATTAATGAAAAATAAATAATAAAGAAGTGAGTCATTCAAAAGGTAAAGTTATAAAAGGTTGTGACACTCATAAATGAAAAAAAGTAGTGAAGGGTTGTCACAATTTTGAAAAGTGACAATTGTGAAAGGTTGTGACTCTTTCTAAGAGTAGATATGACGAAGAGATGTGAGTCTCCCCCATATTGCAAGATACAAAAGGGAGAATGTTTCATTTTAAAAAGACATTGATATGAAATGTGAAGTATAATATATTAGTCACAAATGCAACAATGAAATGTGGTGACTCAATTATTATTTTTGTTAACTTAAAGGTATTCTTATGACTTAGGCCAGTGCCCAATCTGTCTTATCTTAGTTTTACATATTGTCAAGTTGGGGTCCAAGAAGAGCTGAGTGAGGCAAGAATAGCTCTTTAAGAATTAATGAAACAGAAAAATGAATAATCTTGAAGACAATAAAGAAGTGACTCCTTTAAAAGTGAAAGTTATGAAAGGTTGTGACACTCGCAAAAGAAAAAAATGGTGAAAGGTTGTGAATCTTTCGAAGGGTGACAATTGTGAAATATTGTAATGATTGCAAAAGGCGAACATGATGAATAAGTGTGACTATTCCCCACATTAGAAGATATAAAGGGGATAAGGTTTCAATTTAGAAAAATAATTAAGTGAAATCAATGTGGGGTATAATATATTATTCACAAAGGCAACAATGAAAAGTGGTGACTTAATTTATTTATTTTTCTAATTCAGAGGTATCCATATGATTCAACTCAATGTCCAACCTACCTTACCTTGGTCTTACATATTACCAAGTTGGGGTTCAAGAAAGGTTAGCTGAGACAAGACTAACCCTCTAAAAATTAATAGAAGATAAAAAGGGATAAGAAAAAAAAAAGTGACTTATTCAAAAGCCAAAATTAGGAAAGGTTGTGACACTCACAAATAATATAAATGGTGAAGGGTTGTGAATCTTTCGAAGGGTAAAAATTGTGAAAGTTTGTGATGATTGCAAAGGGAAGACATGATGAAGAAGTGTAACTCTCCCTAACATTAGAAGGTATAAATAGGAGAAGGTTTCATATTAAAAATTTAAGTGAAATCAATGTGGGGTTAATAAATTATTCACAAAGGCAACAATAAAAAGTGGCGAGTCAATTTTTTTTTTGATAACTCAAAGGTATTTTTGTAACTCAGCTCAATATCTAACATGTCTTACATTGGTCTTACATATTTCCAAGTTGGGGTTCAAGAAGGGGTGAACTGAGACAAGACTAGTTTTTTAAGAATTAATGAGAGAGAAAAATAAATAAGAAAAGATATAATGAACTTACTCCAAAAAGAACAATTATGAAATTTCGTGACACTCACGAAGGACAAAAATAGTGAATGGTTACGACTCTTTCGAAGGGTGACATTTGTGAAATGTTTTGAAGATTACAAAAGACAGATAAGAAGAATAGGTGTGACTCTCCCCCACATTAGAAGATATAAATGGGAGAGGGTTTAATAATAGGGAATTCAAGTGAAATCAATGTGTGGTATAATATATTATTCACAAAGACAACAATTAAAAATGGTGACTCAATTATTTTTTTGTTGACTCAAAGGTAACTTCGTGACTCAATTCAATGTCCAACCTGCCTTACCTTGGTCTTAGATATTGCCAAGTTGGGGTTTAAGAAGAGGTGAACTGAGGCAAGACAAGGCCTCTAAGAATAAATGGAAAAGAGAAAATAACTAAAAAAAAATAAGGTAGTGACTTTTTCAAAAGAAAAAGTTATGACAATGACAAATGAGAGAAATAGTAAATATTTGTGACTCTTTTGTAAGAATGAAATTGTGAAAGCTTGTGACAATTGAAAACAACATACATGATGAAGAGATGTGACTCTCCCTTACATTGAAAGATACAAATGGGAGAATGTTTTAATTTAAGAAGACATTCAATTAAATCAATGTGGGGTATAATATATTATTCAAAATGAAAAATAATGAAAAGTAGTGACTCAATTATTCTTCTTTTTGTTAACGCAGAGGTGTCCCCGTGACTCAACCTATTGATCAACCTACCTTACCTTGGTCTTACATATTGCCAAGTTGGGGTTTAGGAAGGGGTGAGGTAAAGAAAGACTCACCCTCTAAAGATTAATTGAAAAATAAAATAAAATAAGGAAGTGAATCATTCAAGAGGTAAAGTTATAAAAGGTTGTGACACTCACAAATGACAAAAATAGTGAAGGGTTGTGACCCTTTTGAAAGGTGACAATTGTGAAAGGTTGTGCCTTTTTGTAAGAGTAGATATGATAAAGAGATGTGACTCTCCCCCACATTGGAAGATACACAGGGGAGAAGGTTTCATTTTAAAAGGACATTGATACGAAATGTGAAGTATAATATATTAGTCATAAAGAAAATAATGAAATGTGGTGACTCAATTCTTTTTTTTGTTAACTTAAAAGTATTCTTATGACTCAGCCCAGTGCCTAATCTATCTTATCTTGGTCTTACGTATTGTGAAGTTGGGGTCGAAGAAGGGGTGAGTGAGGCAAGACTAGCTCTCTAAGAATTAATGGAAGAGAAAAAAGAATAAGTTTGAAAATAATAAGGAAGTGAATCTTTTAAAAGTCAAAGTTATGAAAGGTTTTGACACTTGCAAAATAAAAAATGGTGAAAGGTTGGGACTCTTTCGAAGGGTGACAATTGTGAAAGGTTGTAATTATTGCAAAAAGAAAACATGATGAATAGGTGTGACTCTCTCCCACATTAGAAGATGTAAAGGGGATAATGTTTCAATTTAAGAAAAAAATTAAGTTAAATCAATGTGGGGTATAATCTATTATTCACAAAAACAACAATGAAAAGTGGTGACTTAATTCATTTATTTTGCTAATTCAGAAGTATCCATATGATTCAGCTCAATGTCCAACCTACCTTACCTTGGTCTTACATATTGCCAAATTGGGGTTCAAGAAGGGGTGAGTTGAGACAAGACCAACCCTATAAAAATTAATAGAAGAGAAAAATTGATAAGAAAATAAAAATTGACTTATTCAAAAGTCAAAGTTAGGAAAGGTTGTGACACTCACAAAAAATATAAATGGTGAATGGTTGTGACTCTTTCGAAGGGTGACAATTGTGAAAGTTTGTGATGATTGCAAATGGAAGACATGATGAAGAAGTGTAACTCTCTGTAACATTAGAATGTATAAATAGGAGAAGGTTTCATATTAAAAATTTAAGTGAAATCAATGTGAAGTTAATAAATTATTTACAAAGGTAACAATGAAAAGTGGTGAGTCAATTTTTTTTTGATAACTCAAAGGTATTTCTGCAACTCAGCTCAATATCTATCCTGTCTTACCTTAGTCTTACATATTGTCAAGTTGGGGTTCAAGAAGGAGTGAGCTGAGACAAGACTGGCTTTTTAAGAATTAATGGGAGAGAAAAAAAGAAGAAAAAATAATGAACTTACTCCAAAAAGAACAATTATGAAATGTCGTGACACTCACGAAGGAAAAAAAATAGTGAATGGTTACGACTCTTTCGAAGGGTGGCATTTGTGAAATGTTATGAAGATTACAAAAGATAGATAAGAAGAAGAGGTGTGACTTTCCCCCACATTAAAATATATAAATGAGAGACGATTTATAATAGGGCATTCAAGTAAAATCAATGTGTGATATAATATATTATTCACAAAGATAATAATTAAAACTGGTGACTCAATTATTTTTTTGTTAACTCAAAGGTATCTCCGCGATTCAGTTAAATGTCCAACCTGTCTTACTTTGGTCTTACATATTTCTAAGTTAGGGTTCAAGAAGAGGTGAACTGAGACAAGACTAGCTCTCTAAGAATTAATGGAAGAGAAAAATAAATAATTTTGAAGACAATAAGGAAGTGACTCTTTTAAAAGTCAAAGTTATGAAAGGTTGTGACACTCGCAAAACAAAAAAAATGGTGAAAGGTTGTGAGTCTTTCGAAGGGTGAAAATTGGGAAAGGTTGTAATGATTGCAAAGGACAAACATGATGGATAGGTGTGACTGTCCCCCACATTAGAAGATATAAAGGGGATAAGGTTTCAATTTAGGAAAAAAATTAAGTGAAATAAATGATTACAAAGGGAAGACATGATGAAGAAGTGTAACTCTCCTTAAGATTAGAAGGTATAAATAGGAGAAGGTTTCATATTAAAAATTTAAGTGAAATCAATGTGGGGTTAATAAATTATTCAAAATGACAATAATAAAAAGTGGCATGTCAATTTTTTTTTGATAACTCAAAGGTATTTTTGCAACTCAGTTCAATATCCAACTTGTCTTACTTTGGTCTTACATATTGCCAAGTTGGGGTTCAAGAAGGGGTGAGCTGAGACAAGACTAATTTTTTAAGAATTAATGGAATAGAAAAAATAATGAACTTACTTCAAAAAGAACAATTATGAAATGTCGTGACACTCACGAAGGACAAAAATAGTGAATGGTTACGACTCTTTCGAAGGGTGGCATTTCTGAAATGTTTTGAAGATTACAAAAGACAGATAAGAAGAAGATGTGTGACTCTCCCCCACATTAGAAGATATAAATGAGACATGGTTTTATAATGGGACATTCAAGTAAAATCAATGTGTGGTATAATATATTATTCACAAAGACAACAATTAAAAATGGTGACTCAATTCTTTTTTTGTTAACTCAAAAGTATCTTCATGACTCGGTTCAATGTCCAACCTGCCTTACCTTAGCTTTACATATTGCCAAGTTGGAGTTCAAGAAGAGGTGAACTGAGGCAAGACTAGCCCTCTAAGAATAAATGGAAGAGAAAAAAGAACTTAAAAAAAATAAGGAAGTGACTTTTTCAAAAGAAAAAGTTATGAAAAGTTTTGACAATGACAAATGAGAGAAATAGTGAATATTTGTGACTCTTTTGAAATAATGCAATTGTGAAAGCTTGTGATGATTGCAAACAACAGACATGATGAAGAGATGTGACTCTCCCATACATTAGAAGATACAAAGGGGAGAAGATTTTAATTTAAGAAGACATTCAAGTAAAATCAATGTGGGGTATAATATATTATTCAAAAAGGAAAATAATGAAAAGTAGTGACTCAATTATTCTTCTTTTTGTTAACGCAAAGGTGTTCCCATGACTCAACCTAATGATCAACCTACCTTACCTTGGTCTTACATATTGCCAAGTTGGGGTTCAGGAAATGGTCAACTGAAGCAAGATTGACCCTCTTATAAAGATTAATGAAAAAAAAAAGAAGTAAGTCATTTAAGAGATAAAGTTATAAAAGGTTGTGACACTCATAAATGACAAAAATAGTGAATGGTTGTGACCATTTTGAAAAGTGACAATTGTGAAAGGTTGTGACTCTTTCTAAGAGTAGATATGATGAAGAGATGTGACTCTCCCTCATATTGGAAGATACAAAGGGGAGAATGTTTCATTTTAAAAGAACATTGATATGAAATGTGAAGTATAATATATTAGTCACAAAGGCAATAATTAAATGTGGTGACTCAATTATTATTTTTGTTAACTCAGAGGTATTCTTATGACTCATTCCAGTTTCCAATCAATCTTATCTTGGTCTTACATATAGTCAAGTTGGGGTCCAAGAAGGGGTGAGTGAGACAAGACTAGTTCTCTAAGAATTAATGAAAGAGAAAAAAAAAAAATCTTGAATACAATAAGGAAGTGACTCCTTTAAAAGTCAAAGTTATGAAAAATTGTGACACTCGCAAAAGAAAAAAATGGTGAAAGGTTGAGACTCTTTCAAAGAGTGGCAATTATGAAATGTTATAATTATTGCAAAAGGTAAACATGATGAATAGGTGTGATTGTCCCTCACATTAGAAGATATAAAGGAGACAAGGTTTCAATTTAGAAAAAAAATTAAGTGAAATCAATGTGGGGTATAATATATTATTCACAAAGGCAACAATAAAAAGTGGTAACTTAATTCATTTATTTTTCTAACTCAAAGGTATCCATATGATTCAGCTCAATGTGCAACTTACCTTACCTTGGTCTTGCATATTCCCAAGTTGGGTTTCAAGAAGGGGTGAGATGAGACAAGACTAACCCTGTAAAAATTAATAGAAGAGAAAAAAAAAAAGAAAAAAAAAAGTAACTCATTCAAAAGACAAAGTTAGGAAAGGTTGTGACACTCACAAAGAATATAAATGGTGAAAGGTTGTGACTCTTTCGAAGGGTGACAATTGTGAAGGTTTGTGATGATTGCAAAGAGAAGACATGATGAAAAAATGTAACTCTCCCTAACATTAGAAGGTATAAATAGAAGAAGGTTTCATATTAAAAATTCAAGTGAAATCAATGTGAGATATAATATATTATTCACAAAGGCAATAATGAAAAGTGGCGAGTCAATTTTTTTTTGATAACTCAAAAATATTTCTACGACTCAACTCAATATCCAACTTGTCTTACCTTGGTCTTACATATTGCCAAATTGTGGTTCAAGAAGGGGTGAGCTGAGACAAGACTAGCTCTTTAAGAATTAATGGGAGAGAAAAATAAATAACAAAAATAATAATGAAATGACTCCAAAAAGAACAATTATGAAATGTTGGGACACTCGCGAAGGACAAAAATAGTGAATGGTTAAGACTCTTTCGAAGGGTGGCATTTGTGAAATGTTTTGAAGATTACAAAAGACAGATAGGAAGATGAGGTATGACTCTCCCCCACATTAGAATATATAAATGGGAGACAATTTTATTTTAGGGCATTCAATTGAAATCAACGTATGGTATAATATATTATTCACAAAGACAACAATAAAAAATGGTGACTCAATTCTTTTTTTGTCAATTCAAAAGTATCTTCATGACTTGGCTCAATGTTTAACCTACCTTACCTTGGTCTTACATATTGCCAAGTTGGGGTTCAAGAAGAGGTGAACTAAGGCAAGACTAGCCCTCTAAAAATAAATGGAAGAGAAAAAAAGATTAAAATAAATTAAAGAAGTGAATTTTTCAAAATAAAAAATTATAAAAGGTTGTGACAATGACAAATAAGAGAAATGGTGAATATTTTTGAGTCTTTTGAAGGAATACAATTGTGAAAGTTTGTGAAGATTTCAAACAACAGACATAATGAAGAGATGTGATTCTCCCCTACATTGGAAGATACAAAGGGGAGAAGGTTTTAATTTAAGAAGACATTCAATTAAAATCAATGTGGGGTATAATATATTATTCAAAAATGAAAATAATGAAAAGTAGTGACTCAGTTATTCTTCTTTTTGTTAACGCAAATGTGTCCTCGTGATTAAACATAGTGATCAACCTACCTTACCTTGGTCTTACATATTGCCAAATTGGGGTTTAGGAAGGGGTGAGTTGAAACAAGAATGACCCTCTAAAGATTAATGAAAAAAAAAAGAAGAAAATCAAGAAGTAAGTCATTAAAGAGGTAAAGTTATAAAAGGTTATGGCACTCACAAATGATAAAAATAGTGAAAGGTTGTGACCTTTTTGTAGAGTGACAATTGTGAAAAGTTGTGACTCTTTCTAAGAGTAGATATGCTGAAGAGATGTGACTCTCCCCCACATTGGAAGATACAAAGGGGAGAATGTTTCATTTTAAAAGGACATTGATATGAAATGTGAAGTATAATATATTAGTAAAAATTGCAACAATGAAATGTGGTGACTCAATTTTTATTTTTTTTTGTTAACTGAGAGGTATTCCTATGACTCAGCCTAGTGCCCAATCTGTCTTATTTTGGTCTTATATATTGTCAAGTTGGGGTCCAAAAAGGGGTGAGTGAGGCAAGACTAGCTCTCTAAAAATTATGAAAGAGAAAATTGAATAATCTTGAAGACGATAAGGAAGTGACCCATTTAAAAGTGAAAGTTATGAAAAGTTATGACACTCGCAAAAGACAAAAATGGTCAAATGTTGTGACTCTTTAAAATGGTGAAAATTGCGAAAGGTTGTAATGATTGTAAAATGTAAACATGATGAATAGGTGCGACTGTCCCCCGCATTAGAAGATATAAAGAGGAGAAAGTTTTAATTTAGGGAAAAAATTAAATGAAATCAATGTGGGGTATAATATATTATTCACAAAGGCAACAATAAAAAGTGGTGACTTAATTCTTTTATTTTGCTAACTCAGAGGTATTCATATGATTCAGCTAAATGTCCAACCTACCTTACCTTGGTCTTACATATTGCCAAGTTGGGGTTCAATAAAGGGTGAGCTGAGACAAGACTAACCCTTAAAAAATTAATAGAAGAGAAAAAGGAATAAGAAAAAAAAGTGACTAATTCAAAAGGCAAAGTTAGGAAAAGTTGTGACACTCACAAAGAATATAAATGGTGAAGGGTTGTGACTCTTTTGAATGGTGACAATTGTGAAAGTTTATGATGATTGCAAAGAGAAGATATGATGAAGAAGTAACTCTCCCTAACATTAGAAGTTATAAATAGGAGAAGGTTTCATATTAAAAATTCAAGTTAAATCAATGTGAGGTATAATATAGTATTCACAAAGGCAACAATGAAAAGTGACAAGTTAATTTTTTTTTTTATAACTTAAAAGAATTTCCGCGACTCAGCTCAATATCCAACATGTCTTACATTGGTCTTACATATTGCCAAGTTGGGGTTCAAGAAGGGGTGAGCTGAGACAAGACTAGCTCTTTAAGAATTAATGGGAGAGAAAACTAAATAAGAAAATAAAATAATGAACTGACTCTAAAAAAAACAATAATGAAATGTCATGTCACTCGCAAAGGACAAAAATAGTGAATGGTTATGACTCTTTCGAAGGGTGACATTTGTGAAATGTTCTAAAAATTACAAAAGATAGATAAGAAGAAGAGGTGTGACTCTCCCCCACATTAGAAGATATAAATGGGACAGGGTTTTATTTTAGGGCATTCAAATGAAATCAATGCGTGGTATAATATATTATTCATAATGACAATAATTAAAAATGGTGACTCAATTATTTTTTTGTTAACTCAAATGTATTTTTGTGACTCGTCTCAATGTCCAATCTGCCTTACCTTAGTTTTACATTTTGTCAAGTTGGGGTTCAAGAAGAGGTGAACTGAGATAAGACTAGCCGTCTAAGAATAAATAGAAGAGAAAAAGAATTAAAAAAAATAAAGAAGTGACTTTTTTGAAAGAAAAAGTTATAAAAAGTTGTGACAATGACAAATGAGAGAAATGGTTAATATTTGTGACTTTTTTAAATGAATGCAATTGTGAAAGCTTCCGACGATTGCAAACAACAAACATGATGAAGAGATGTGACTCTTCCCTACATTGGAAGATACAAAGGGGAGAAGATTTTAATTTAAGAAGACATTCAAGTAAAATCAATGTGGGGTATAATATATTATTCAATAAGAAAAATAATGAAAAGTAGTGACTCAATTATTCTTCTTTTTGTTAACGTAGAGGTGTCCCTGTGACTAAACCTAGTGATCGACCTACCTTACCTTAGTCTTACATATTTTCAAGTTCGGGTTCAGGAAGGGGTGAGATGAATAAAGACCGACCCTCTAAAGATTAATTGAATAAAAAAAGGAAGTGAGTCAATCAAGAGGTAAAGTTATAAAAGATTGCAGTGACACTTGCAAATGACAAAAATAGTGAAGGGTTGTGATCCCTTTTTTAGAGTGACAATTGTTAAAGGTTGTGACTCTTTCTAAGAGTATATATAATGAAGAGATGTGACTCTACCCTACATTGGAAGATACAAAGGGGAGAAGGGCTCATTTTAAAAGGATATTGATATGAAATGTGAAGTATAATATATTACTCACAAAGGCAACAATGAAATGTGCTGACTCAATTCTTTTTTGTTAACTCAGAGATATTCTTATGACTCAGCCCACTATCCAGTCTGTCTTATCTTGGTCTTACATATTGTCAATTTAGGGTCCAAGAAGGGGTGAGTGAGGCAAAACTAACTCTCTAATAATTAATTGAATAGAAAAATGAACAATATTAAAGATAATAAGGAAGTGGCTACTTTAAAAGTCAAAGTTATGAAAGGTTGTGACACTCGTAAAAAAGAAAAATGGTGAAAGGTTGTGACTCTTTCAAAGGGTGGCAATTGTGAAAGGTTGTAATGATTGCAAAATGAAAACATGATGAATAGGTGTGACTGTCCCCCACATTAGAAAATATAAAGGGGAGAAGGTTTCAATTTAGGAAGAAAATTAGTAAAATCAATGTGGGGTATAACATATTATTCACAAAGACAACAATGAAAAGTGGTGAATTAATTCATTTATTTTGCTAACTCAGAGGTATCCATATGATTCAACTCAATGTCCAACCTAACTTACCTTGGTCTTACATGTTTCCAAGTTGGGGTTCAAGAAAGGGTGAGTTGAGACAAGACTAACCCTCTAAAAATTAATAGAAGAGAAAAAAGAATAAGAAAAAAAAAGTGACTCATTCAAAAAGAAAAGTTAGGAAATGTTGTGACACTCACAAAGAATATAAATTGTGAAGGGTTGTGACTCTTTTGAAGTGTGACAATTGTGAAAGTTGTGATGATTGCAAATGGAAGACATGATGAAGAAGTGTAACTCTCTGTAACATTAGAAGGTATAAATAGGAGAAGGTTTCATATTAAAAATTCAAGTGAAATCAATGTGAGATATAATATATTATTCACAAAGGCAACAATGAAAAGTGGCGAGTCAATTTTTTTTTGATAACCCAAAGGTATTTCCGCGACTCAGCTTAATATCCAACCTATCTTACCTTGGTCTTACATATTGCCAAGTTGGGGTTCAAGAAGGGGTGAGTTGAGACAAGACTAGCTTTTTAAGAATTAATGAGAGAGTAAAATAAATAAGAAAAATAAAATGAATTGACTCTAAAAAGAACAATTATGAAATGTTGTGACACTCGCAAAAGACAAAAATAGTTAATGGTTATGACACTTTCGAAGGGTGGCATTTGTGAAATGTTCTGAAGATTATGAAAGATAAATAAGAAGAAGAGGTATGACTCTCCCCCACATTAGAAGATATAAATGGGATAGGGTTTTACTTTAGGGCATTCAAGTAAAATCAATGTGTGGTATAATATATTATTTACAAAGACCAATAAAAAATGGTGACCCAATTTTTTTTTTGTTAACTCAAAGGTATCTTCGTGACTCGGCTCAATGTCCAACCTACCTTACTTTGGTCTTACATATTGCCAAGTTGGAGTTCAAGAAGAGGTGAACTGAGGCAAGATTAGCCCTCTAAGAATAAATGGAAGAGAAAAAATAAATAAAAAAATAAGGAAGTAACTTTTTCAAAAGGAAAAGTTATGAAAGGTTCTGACAATGACAAATGAGAGAAATTGTGAATATTTGTTTTTTTTTTTAGGCCAAAGTGGACTAGCCACCATAATTATATTAATAAACTAATTCAAAGACTCCTTCGTGGAAGAATCAGGAATAAACCCTGAAATCATTGTCATATACATGTTAATATGATTTAGAACAATAGAGAGGGGGGTGAATCAGTTGTTCTCAGGTCCAGATGTATAAAACAAACTTTAAAAATCTTCAATAAATTAGATGTAATAACCAACAGCTACTCGATCATTATTGATTACATAACATAAACATATAATAGTGTAGTCCACTTATCCAATAGCATCTAACTTGTAAAATATAGAAATGTTCAAACTAAAACATTGATACAAGTATTAACACCATGATTTATAGTGGAAACCCAATTAGGGAAAAACCACTTTGTAACATGTTACTATTATGTTCACTCTTCTGAAGTGAGCTCGGTGAAAAGCCAACCTTTGCAAATATCAGATCCAATTTCGTATGCATATGCTAGCTTACTGACTGTGAACCTTTACCATCTCCATCACTAATATGCTCGGAATACTTTTCAAGAAATCACAACACTTCTCCTTCAACCTTCTCTACTTAGATAGTCAATAACATCAACAACACTTCCAACATCCACTCTTTTGCAACCTCAACTTAGGTTTCCTTAATATTTCCTCTATTAGGTCAATACATCTTTTGTCGCTTAATCTCCTTTGTAGATCTTAGGGTTAGGTCAGATTCATTGAATCCGTCCTACATTATGTTCTTCAGCTATCCTTTTAGAAATATCTCGAATCTCTTAATAGATTTACAATAAAACATTTTACAATGTATTAAATGCTTTCATACAATCAATAAATAAAGTCAACATGTTTTACATAATCCAAGAATTCAACGATGTCGGCTGGAAATCTGAATTCTTCCTCAAATGCAAAATACTAATGCTCGGTCAATACTGTGTTCAACTTCTCGGTCTTCACTAGAAAGCTCGGTCACCTCATAAACTATTTCCTCAGCTAACACTGTCTTCCTTGACAATTAACTAGTGTTCGGTCAACATTGAATTTACTCAGCATATACTAGCTTGGTTGACACTAACAACACCCAGCTTAAACTAGATTTCTTCACTTTTGCTCGGTTAAGCCTACCAATATAGTCTTCATTCTTACTTAGATAAACAATACATTGTCTTATCATTGTGCCACATAATCAAGTACTCATTGAATTATCAAGATAACTCAACCTTTCCTTAGGTGCTATTGTTACCAACCTTGCCTTACCCCTTAGCAACATTCAAATAGATATAGTACTTTCTTAAATAGCAATAGTCTTACCAGTTAAGGTTTGACATCAATGACAATACAACAATTGCTTCAATTGTAGTTTCCAACAATCTCCCTCTTTGGCATTGATGGAAACACCATATGAATATCACATGAATTACCAACCAATCCAAAAACTTATCCATCCACTAGAAATATTAATAATATCCTTAGCTTCATTCTGATATAGAATCAATTAGCCATGCATGATCATCCACTGAATTTCTCCCTCTGTCTTGATCTCTTCATTCTATATATTCATCTGTGATCATCTCCCTCTTTGACAAAAATGCAAAAGTAGCAACAAAAACATACATCCTATAGATGTAGATATCATCTTTTCAGTTCAGTAACAGTATTTCTCCCTCTGTCATGTTTTCTTATGACTGATTCTTGGCTTTGCTGTGCTTTTCACAACTCTAGGCTGCTCCTAAAGTGTGACCTTTCTCTACATCAACTTGTTAGATATTCTATATAACACATTTGATGTAGTGCTCCTAGCTTGACTAGGCAGCCTCAGTTAGGGGAAGGACCCCTAATTGAATTCTCATGTATTCATGAGCTTCTTTAGGTAAAGCCTTAGTGAATATGTCTGCTAATTGTTCCTTTGTATTCACATATTCCAATCAGACCTCTTTATCTTGTACCAGTTCTCTCAAGTGATGATACTTGATGGAAATGTGTTTGGTCTTTGTGTGCATTACTAGATTCTTAGAGATGTTGATAGCACTTGTGTTGTCACAGAAAATGACAACTAGTTCAATGACTTCTTCTTTCATGCCTACCAACAATTTCTTTATCCATATCAAATTTGAACAGTTCATAGCTGCAACCACATACTCAGCTTCAACAATAGATTGGAAAATGCAATTATGTTTCTTGCTTGTCCAGGAAACTAATCTCTGTCCAAGAAAGAAAGCTCCACCACTAGTACTTTTTCTATCATCTACATTTCCTTCCCAATCAACATCTGTATACACTCTCAGTTCAAACTTGTTATGCTTCTTGTAGTACAATCCATAGTCAGTAGTCCCCTTCAAATATCTCATGATTCTTTTAACCACCATCTTGTGAGTTTCCTTAGGATTGGCAGAGAATCTTGCCACAATCCCAATAGCTAATGCAATATCTAGTCTGTTATGTACAACATACTGTAGCTTTCTGATCATAGATCTATACAAAGTCTGGTTAACTTCTACAACATCATCATTTTTGGACAACTTCTATCCAGTAGCCATGGGAGTACTTACTGGCCTTGAATCTTCCATACCAAAGGTTTTCAGTATCTTATGAACATATTTAGACTGGGTGATGAAAATTCCTTTCTCCATCTAATATACTTGCAAACCAACAAAAAATTTGATCTCCCCAAACATACTCATTTTAAATTCAGTTTGCATTTCATTTGAAAATTTCTTACACAAGGCATCTTGTCCACCAAATATAATATCATCTACAAAGATCTTAGCTAACAAGATTCCTTTACCTTCTTCATCTTTATGTATAGATTTCTTGTGTCATTTGTCCTTGAGAATCCAATCTGTATTAGGTAGTTGTGCAATCTCTCATACCATGCTCTGGAAGTTTTCTTTAGTCCATACAGTGCTTTATTCAGTTTGCAAACTATGTGTCTTCTGTTTAGATCAAAAAATCCTTCTGGTTGTTCAATATACACTTCTTCTAAAATATCATTTAAAAATGTAGATTTAACATCCATTTGGTATACCTTGAAATCTTTATAGGTAGCATATGCAAGTAGAGTTCTTACTCCTTCCAATCTTGCCATAGGGGCAAATGTCTCCCCATAATCTATTCCTTCTTCTTATGTGTAGCCTTTGCATACTAGCCTAGCTTTGTTTCTTATGATTTGACCATGCTCATTCAGCTTATTATGAAATACCCACTTTGTCCCAATGACATTCTTATTTTCTGGTCTCGGCACTAGAGTCCAGGTATCATTTTTCTCTATCTGGTCTATCTCTTCATTCATTTCTTCTATCCAGTCTTCATTTTCTAATGCCTTCTTTGTTGTCTTAGGCTAATATTCACATAGTAAACATGTTGGATCTCTTGCCTTGCTTCTGGTATGAATTCCAGTATCTTTATCTCCAATAATCTGTTCAGGCTTGTGATGTCTCCTTACATATTATGCTAGAAAAAGTTTTGGTCTCCTTTCATTTTGCTCATCAGGCTCACCAACAAGATTGTTAGATTTAGCTTCTGAATGCTCGACAACCTCTTCCTCATATTCGGAAGCTCCTTACTATTTCTTGGCACGTTCTTCTTCTCTCTTCACATTATTTTCCTAATGCTCGACATTGCTTACTTGAGACTCAACATCAAGTGTAGGTCTGTCACTTGCCTCTTCTTCCTCTATATACACTAAAGATCTATAATCTTTTGGCTCTCTTTTACTGTCAGCTTCATTTTTCTCTGCATACTCATCAACTTTGACATTCACACTTTCCACAATTTTGTTAGTGCTAGAGTTCAAACACTTATAAGCTTTACTTTTTGTGGAATAGCCTAGGAATATACCCTCATCACTTTTAGCATCAAATTTTCCATTTCTACTGTCCTTTAATATGTAGCACTTACTTCCAAAAATTTTAAAGTATTTTACATTTGGTGCATACCCATGCCATAATTCATAAGGTGTCAGATTTTTACCTTTTTTGATCTGTACTCGATTAAGAGTATAAACAACTATAATTACAACTTCTTTTCAATACTTCTGTGCAACATTCTTTTCAATCATTAATGTCCTTGCACAATCCAAAATAGATATGTTCCTTCTCTCTACTATATCATTCTGTGGAGGAGTTCTAGGTGCAGACATCTATCTTTTGATCCCTCTATCATTGCAAAACAAATTAAATTCATTGGATATAAATTCTCCACCTCGGTTAGATCTTAGACACTTCAGATTCTTACCTATCTCTTTTTCAACCTTAGCCACATACCACTTAAAAAATGGAAAAGCATCAGATTTTTCCTTTAAGAACATTACATGCATCATTCTGGTATAATAATCAATGAACAGGATAAAATATCTAGCACCACAATAGCTTTGTACACCCATCGGTCTACAAAGGTTAGTATGAACCAAATCTAAGATATTCTCAGAAGTAAAAGTTTTTCTCTTGAAACTAGACTTTGTCATCTTATCCAACTGACATTCTTTGCACATTACATTCTCAGGTTTCTTCAATCTAGGTAGACCTCTCACTTTCTTTTTCTTACTAATTTCTACCAGATTATCAAAGTTTACATGACATAGCCACTTATGCCATAACCAAATATTATCAAGTTGTGCAATCATACATGTTTCTTTAGATAGGTCTAGATAGAACAAATTACCTCTTGTCTGTTCTCCACTTCCAATCAGTTCACCAGTGGCATCAAATATTTTGGCCTTTTTGTGATGATATTCCACTCAGTAGCTAGTGCTATTAAGCTGTGCAACACTCAACAGATTATAGTTAAGACCTTCAACCCAATAAGCATTTTCACAAGTGATCTTATCAGTCAGCTTAATCAATCCTTTGCCTCTAACAAGACATGGTGCATCATTACCAAATTTCACACTCCTACCTTTATAATGATCTAAGGTATCAAACTTACTCTTATCTTCAGTCATATGATGTGAACAACCACTGTTAATAATCCATTTATCATTTTTGTTCACATAAGATATCAATGCAGTTTTCTCATCCTCATCAGATTCATCTTTCATTGCAAAATAGACAACTTCAATTTCAAAATCATCACTATCAGTGTCAGTCTCTTCTTCAACAATGTAGCAAAATTTCTTACCTTTTCCTTTGTAGTCCTTGTATCTTTGGTAACCTCTATCATCTCTTTTATCTTTATGCTTGCTATCTCATTATTCGTCCTTATTATCCCCTTGCAACAACTATATGACCAACTTTATTACATGAAAAATATATAATAAGGAGTTTACCTTTGTACCTTCCTTTTCCCCTTTTCAGTCTTCTAGCCATAAGAGCTTCTAGATCCTCAAGTTCTTCATCAGATATGTCACTCACCTTCACTTTCACTTTCACTTATGCATCTTTCTTTTTCCTTCTTTGACTTACTTAGAACCATTTGTGACTTAAAAGTAGATTCAATATTACCAACAGTGAAGTTATCATAGTTAGAAAGTTCAAAAGCAGTAAGCTTACCAACCAAACTTTCCAAAGTTAGAGCATTAGTAGAGTTACATCTAGATTCTTAAATTGTAGAAATTTTGATTGCATAGATAGGACACAGAGTTCTCAATACTTTTCCTATTACAGTTTCATCCTCAATAGTTCTATTTTCTCCTCTAATAGCATTTATAACTTCTTTTATTCTACCACAATATTGCGCAATATTCTCACCTTCTTGCATTCTCATTTCATCAAATTTACCTCTTAGACTCTCAGCTTTTTCTCTCAACACATTTATGTCACCACCATAAATGTTTGCAAGGGTGTCCCACATTTTCTTTGCATTACTATAGTCTTCGATGTCTTCAAATTCTGGATAACTTAGGGCAAATGCAATTTCCAACATTGCTTGGTTGTGCTCTTGTTTAGCTTTCATTTCCTCGGTAGTCAGAGGTGCAATAGGTGTGACATAGTCATGTTCAATATAATACTTTGCAGAATCACCAATACCAGTCAGATGTAGCTTCATCAAGCTTTTCCATGCAAGGAAGTTCTCCTTATTCAGCTTTGGTACCTCCTTCTTATACATCTTGATCATTTTCTTCAAGTACCTTCAAACTTGTTCTTTGTAAGCACTAACAACTCTGATACCAATTGTTAATATGATTTAGAACAATAGAGAGGGGGGGTGTGAATCAGTTGTTCTCAGGTCCAGATGTATAAAACAAACTTTAAAACTCTTTAACAAATCAGATCTAATAGCCAACAGCTACTTGGTCATTACTGATTGCATAACATAAACATATAATAGTTTATTCCACTTATCCAATAGCATCTAACTTGTAAAACATAGAAATGTTCAAATTGAAACATTGACACAAGTATCAACACCAGGATTTATAGTGGAAACCCAATTAGGGAAAAACCACTTTGTAACATGTTACTATTATATTCACTCTTTTGAAGTGAGCTTGGTGAAAAGCCAACCTTTGCAAATATCAAATCCAATTCCATATGCATATGATGGCTTACTGACTGTGAACATGTACCATCTCCATCACTGATTTTCTCGGAACACTCTTCAAGGAATCACAATACTTCTCCTTCAACCTTCTCTTCTTAGACAGTTAATAACATCAACAATAGTTTGAGCATCCACTCTTCTGTAACCTCAACTTAGGTTTCCTTAATATTTCCTCTATTAGGTCAATACATCTTTTTCTGCTTAATCTCCTTCGTAGATCTTAGGGTTACGTCAGATTCATTGAATCCATCCTACATTGTGTTCTTAGGCTATCCTTCTAGAAATATCTCGAATCTCTTAATAGGTTTACAATAAAACATTTTACAGTGCATTAAATACTTTCATACAATCAATAAATAAAGTCAACATGTTTTACATAATCCAAGAATTCAATGATGTCGGCTGGAAATCTAAATTTTTCCTCAAATGCAAAATACTGACGCTCGGTCAATACTGTGTTTAACTTCTTGGTCTTCACAAGAAAGCTCGGTCACCTCATAAACCGTTTCCTCGGCTAACACTGTCTTCCTTGGTAATTAACTAGTGTGCAGTCAACACTAAATTTACTTGACATATACTAGCTTGGTCAACACTAACAACACTTGGCTTAAGCTAGATTTTTTCACTTTTTCTCAGTTAAGCCTACTAGTATAGTCTTCATTCTTACTTAGATAAACAATACATTGTCTTATCATTGTGCCACATAATCAAGTACTCATTGAATTATCAAGATAAATCAACCTTTCCTTAGGTGCTATTGTTACCAACCTTGCCTTACCCCTTAGCAACATTCAAATAGATATAGTACTTTCTTAAATAGCAATAGTCTTACCAGTTAAGGTTTGACATCAATGACAATACAACAATTGTTTCAATTGTAGTTTCCAACAATACATGCATGAAGTATGATCAGTTACAAATGATTTACCGTAGGTAAACCTCAAAATCCCTATAATCTATACATCTGAAGTCCCCAAACCAGCAGGACAGACATTGTGAATATTTGTTACTTTTTTGAAGGAATACAATTGTGAAAGCTTGTGACGATTGCAAACAACAGACATGATGAAGCGATGTGACTCTCCCCTACATTGGAAGATACAAATGGGAGAAGGTTTTAATTTAAGAAGACATTCAAGTAAAATCAATGTGAGGTATAATATATTATTCAAAAAGGAAAGTAATGAAAAGTAGTGACTCAATTTTTTTTTTTTTTTTTTTAACGCAGAGGTCTCCCCATGACTCAACCTACTGATCAACCTATCTTACCTTGGTCTTACATATTGTCAAGTTGGGGTTCAAGAAGGGGTGAGTTGAAGCAAGACTCACCCTCTAAAGATTAATGGAAAAAATAAAAATAAATAAGGAAGTGAGTCATTCAAGAGGTAAAGTTATAAAAAGTTGTGACACTTGCAAATGACAAAAATAGTGAAGGGTTGTGACCCTTTTGAAAAGTGACAATTGTGAAAGGTTGTGACTCTTTTTAAGAATATATATGATGAAGAGATGTGACTCTCTCCCACATTGGAAAATACAAAGGCGAGAACGATTCATTTTAAAAGGACATTGATATAAAATGTGAAGTATAATATATTAGTCACAAAGGCAACAATAAAATGTGGTAACTTACTTTTCTTTTTTTTGTTAACTTAGAGGTATTCCTATGACTTAGTCCAGTGCCTAATCTGTCTTATCTTGGTCTTACATATTATCAAGTTGGGGTCCAAGAAGGGGTGAGTGAGGCAAGAATAACTCTCTATGAATTAATGGAAGAGAAAAAGGAATAATCTTGAAGATAATAAGGAAGTGACTCCTTTAAAATTCAAAGTTATGAAAGGTTGTGACACTCGCAAAGATGAAAATGGTGAAAGGTTGTGACTTTTTCGAAGGGTGGCAATTGTGAAAGGTTGTAGTGATTGCAAAAGGCAAACATGATGAATAGGTGTGACTGTCCCCCACATTAGAAGATATAAAGGGGAGAAGGTTTCAATTTAGGAAGAAAATTAAGTGAAATCAATGTGGGGTATAATATATTATTCAAAAAGGAAACAATGAAAAGTGGTAACTCAATTCTTTATTTTTGTTAACTTAGAGGTATCCATCCCCACAACTCAGTCCAGTGTCTGACCTGTCTTAATTTGGTCTTACATATTGCCAAGTTGGGGTTTAGTTAGGGCTGAGTTGAGGCATGGATATCCCTCTAAGGACTAATGCAAGAGAAAAATGAATAAGAAAAAGATAAGGAAGAAAATATTTCAAAATACAAAGTTATTAAAGGTTGTGACAGTGGTAAAAGACAAAAATTGTGACTCTTTTGAAGGGTGGTAATTGTGAAAGGTTGTAATGATTGTAAAAGGAAAATATGATGAAGATGTGTGACTCTCCCCTACATTGAAATATATAAAGGGGATAAGGTTTTCATCTAGGAGGACATTTAAGTGAAATCAATGTTGGGTATAATATATTATTCACAAAGGCAACAATGAAAAGTGGTGACATTTTTTTTGTAAACTCAGAGGTATCCTTGTGACTCAACCCAATGTCCAACTTGCCTTACTTGGTCTTACATATTACCAAATTGGGGTTCAAGAAGGGGTGAGCTAAGACAAGACTAGTTCTCTAAGGATGCATGTAATAGCCTACAAGTCATGTGCATCAGGTAAGCTTGAGCCTCACATTCAAACTTGATACAAATGAGGAGCAAACCCATGACCTAAGCCAACGTTTCTACCCATGCAGGTTGTGGTGACTCAATTCTTATGAATGGTGGTGACCCTTTCACCAATATAGTATAAGGGAGATTTCATTCCAAATATTGAAGGAGGAATTATAAATCATTATCCTTCCGCCATTATCTCCCATGAAATCAAGCAATCAATCAATTAAAAAGATCAAGTAAACAATAATCAAATTCACATCAATCATCACTTCAACTTGGGATCAAGAATACATACAATTCAATAATCAAGTGTCACCCTATCAAATTAACATTCATTCAACCACCATCCATCAACAAGTCAAACTAGCATTTATTAAATCGTTACTTATCAATCATCTAATCTATAATAGTATAGAGAATTTCAATATTATTATAAATTGGTATGAAATTGCTAAGTTGGGGTTCAAGAAGGGGTGAGCTAGAGGGAAGACTAGCCCTGTAAAAATTAATGAAAAAGAAAAATGAATAAAAAAATAAATAAGGAAGTGACTCTTTCAAAAGAAAAAGTTATGAAAGGTTATGAAACTAACAAATGATAGAAATGTTGAAAGATTGTGATTCTTTTGAAAGGTGACGATTGTGAAAGGTTGTGACAATTATAAAGGGTGGAGATGATGAAGAGGTGTGGGGGAAAAAATTTCATTTTAGGACATTCAAATAAAAACAATGCGGGGTATAATATATTATTCACAAATAAAATAATGAAAAGTGGTGACTCAATTCTTTGTTTTTGTTAACTCAAAGGCATCCTCACGACTCAGTTCAAAGCCCAACTTGCCTTACCTTGGTCTTACATATTGCCAAGTTGGGGTTCAAAAAGGGGTGAACTGATGCATGACTAGCCCTCTAAGAATTAATGGAAGAGAAAATATAATTAAAAAAATAAAGTAGTGACCCCTTCAAAAGAAAAATTTATAAAAGGTCATGACATTCACAAAGGACAAAAATAGTGAATGATTATCTCTTTTAAAAGGTGGAAATTGTCGATGGTTGTGATTATTGTAAATGATGAACATGATGAAAATGTGTGAATCTCCTCCATATTAGAAGATATAAAGGGGAGAAGATTTCATTTTAGGATATTCAAGTAAAATCAATGTGAGGTATAATATATTATTCACAAAGGCAATAATGAAAAGTAGTCATTCAATTCTTTTTTTTTATTGATTTAGAGGTATCCCTGTGACTCAGTCCAGTGCCCAACATGTTTTTCCTTGGTCTTACATTTTTCTAAGTTGAGGTTTATGAAGAGGTGAGTTGAGTCAAGACTAGCCCTCTAAGGATTAATAGAATAAAAAATAGAATAAGAAAAAAATAAGTGACTCTTTCAAAAGATAAAATTATGAAAGGTTGTGACACTCACAAATGACAGAAATGGTGAAGAGTTGTGACAATTGTGAAATGTTGTGACAATTAAAAAGGGAAGACATGATGAAGAGATATGACTCTCCTTCACATTGGAAGATACAAAGGGGAGAAGGTTTCAATTTAGGAGGATATTCAAGTTAAATCAATGTGTGGTATAATATATTATTAAAAAAAGTAGCGATGGAAAGTGGTGGCTTGATTCTTTTTTTTAACTCAGAGGTATATTTGTGACTCAGCTCAGTGCCTAATCTATCTTACCTTGGTCTTACATCTTGCCAAGTTGAGGTTCAGGAAAGGGTGAGTTGAGGTGAGACTAGCCCTCTAAGGATTAATGGAAGATAAAAAAGAATAATAAGAAAATAAAGAAGTGACTCTTTCAAAAGTTAAAGTTATGAAAGCTTGCAACACTTGCAAATGAAAAAATGGTGAAGGGTTGTGACTCTTTCAAATAGTGCTAATTGTGAAATTTTATCACTATTTCTAAGAGAAGATATGGTGAAAAGATATGACTCTTCCCCACATTAGATGATACAAAAGGGAGAAGGGTTCATTTTAGGAGGACATTCAAATGAAATCAATGTGGGGTATAATATATTATTCACAAAAGAAATAATGAAAAATGGTGACTGAATTTTTTTTGGCTAACTTAGAGTTATCCATATGACTCAGCTCAATGCCAAACCTACCTTACCTTGGTCTTACAGATTGCCAAGTTGGGGTTCAAGAAGGGGTGAGTTGAGGCAAGATTAACCCTCTAAAAATTAATGGAAGAGAAAAAAGAATAAGAAAACAAAATAAGAAAGTGACTCATTCAAAAGGAAAACTTAGGAAAGGTTGTGACACTCACAAAGAATATAAATGATGAAGGGTTGTGACTCTTTCGAAGGGTGGAAATTGTGATAGTTTATGATAATTGTAAAGGGAAGACATGATGAAAAGGTGTAACTCTCCCTAACATTAGAAGGTATAAATAGGAGAAGGTTTTGTATTAAAAATTCAAGTGAAATCAATGTGGGGTATAATATATTATTCACAAAGGCAACAATGAAAAGAAGTGAGTCAATTATTTTTTCTGATAACTCAAAGGTATACTTGTGACTCAGCTCAATGCCCAACATGTCTTACCTTGGTCTTACATATTGCTAAGTTGGGGTTAAAGAAGGGGTGAGTTGAGGCAAGACTAGCCCTTTAAGAATTAATGGAAGAGAAAAATAAATAAGAAAAAAAATAATGAAGTGACTACAAAAAGAAAAATTATGAAATATCATGACACTCACAAAGGATAAAAATAGTGAATGGTTGTGACTCTTTCAAAGGGTGACATTTGTGAAATGTTTTGATGATTACAAAAGACAGATAAGAAATACAGGTGTCTCTCCCTCACATTAGAATATATAAATGAGAGAAGGTTTTATTTTAGGACATTCAAGTGAAATCAATGTGTGGTATAATATATTAATCACAAAGACAATAATGAAAAGTGGTGAATAAATTCTTTTTTTGTTAACTCAAAGGTATCTTCGTGACTCAGTTCAATGTCCACCCTGCCTTACCTTGGTCTTACATATTGCCAAGTTGGGGTTCAAGAAGAGGTGAATTGAGGCAAGACTAGCCCTCTAAGAATAGATGGAAGAGAAAAAAGAATCACAAAAATATAACGAAATGACTTCTTCAAAAAAAAAGTTTGACAGATTACATAAATGGCGAATGATTGTGACTCTTTTGAAGGAAGAAAATTGTGAAAACTTGTGACAATTGCAAACAACATACATGATGAAGAGATGTGTCTCTCCCCTACATTGAAAGATACAAAGGGGAGAAAGTTTCAATTTTGGAGGACATTCAGGTGAAATCAATGTGGGGTATAATATATTATTAAAAAAGGAAAATAATGAAAAGTAGTGATTCAATTCTTTTTTTTGTTAACTCAGTGGTGTCCTCGTGACTCAGCCTAGTGCTCAACCTACTTTACATTGGTCTTACATATTGTCAAGTTAGAGTTCAAGAAGGGGTGAGATGAAGCAAGACCGACCCTCTAAAGATTAATGGAAAAAAATAATAATAATAAGGAAGTGATTCATTCAAGAGGTAAAGTTATAAAAGGTTGTGACACTCACAAATGACAAAAATAGTGAAGGGTTGTGACCCTTTTGAAGAGTGGAAATTGTGAAAGGTTGTGACTCTTTCTAAGAGTAGATATGATGAAGAGATGTAACTCTCCCCCACATTGGAAGATACAAAGGGGAGAAGGTTTCATTTTAAAAGGACATTGATATGAAATGTGGAGTATGATATATTATTCACAAAGGCAACAATGAAATGTGGTGACTTAATTCTTTTTTTTGTTAACTCAGAGGTATTCCTATGACTTAGCCCAATGCCCAACTTGCTGTACCTTGGTATTACATATTTTCAAGTTGGGGTCCAAGAAGGGGTGAGTGAGGAAATACTAGCTCTCTAAAAATTAATGGAAGAGAAAAAGGAACAATCTTGAAGACAATAAGGAAGTGACTCCTTTAAAAGTCAAAGTTATGAAAGGTTGTGACACTTGCAAAAGACAAAAATTGTGAAATGTTGTGACTCTTTCGAAAGGTGGCAATTGTGAAAGGTTGTATTGATTGCCAAAGACAAACATGATGAATAGGTGTGACTGTCCCACACATTAGAAGATATAAAGGGGAGAAGGTTTCAATATAGGAAGAAAATCAAGTGAGATCAATGTGGGGCATAATATATTATTCACAAAGGCAAAAATGAAAAGTGGTAACTCAATTCTTTATTTTTGTTAACTTAGAGGTATCCCTACGACTCAGTCTAGTATCCAACTTGTCTTACCTTGGTTTTACATATTGCCAAGTTGGGGTTTAGTTAGGGGTGAGTTGAGATATGACTAGCTGTCTAAGGATTAATGCAAGAGAAAAATGAATAAGAAGAAAATAAGGAAGTAACTCCTTCAAAAGATAAAGTTATAAAAGGTTGTGACATTCGTAAAAAATAAAAATTGTGACTCTTTTGAAGGGTGGCAATTGTGAAAGGTTGTAATGATTACAAAAGGAAAATATGATGAAGATGTATGACTCTCCCCCACATTAGAAGATATAAAGGAGAGAAGGTTTCAATTTAGGACATTTAAGTGAAATCAATGTTGGGTATAATATATTATTCAAAAAGGCAACAATGAAAAGTGGTGACATTTTTTTTTGTTAACTCAGAGGTATCCTTGTGACTCAGCCCAATGTCCAACCTACCTTACCTAGTCTTATATATTGTCAGGAAGGGGTGAAATAAGACAAGACTAGTCCTCTAAAGATGCACATAATAGCCTACAAGTCATGTGCATTGGGTAAGCCCGAGCCTCACAGTCAAACCTGATACAAATGAGGAGAAAACCCATGACCTAAGCCAACTTTGTTAGCCATGCAGGCTGTGGTGACTCAATTCTTATGAATGGTGGTGATCCTTTCACCAATAAAGTATAAAGGAGATTTCATTCCAAGTATTGAAGTAGGAATTATAAATCATTATCCTTCATTATCTCCCAAGAAATAAAGAAATCAATCAATTAGAAAGATTAAGAAAACAATAATCAAATTCACATCAATCATCACTTCAAATTGGGATCAAGAATACATACAATTTAATAATCAAGCATCACTCTATCAAATTAACATTCATTCAACCACCATCCATCAACATGGAAAACTAGCATTTATTAAATCATCACTTCTCAATCATCTAATCGATAATACTATAGAGAATCTGAATATTATTATAATTGGTATAAAATTGTTGGACTAACTGCCAATGGCCCCCTTTGAGATTCATGACATGGTTTAACAACCTCTTGTGTCCTCTATAAGTCTAGTGGTTGTATCAGACTTTAATAGGTCGATCTTTTAGTGTAACGACAACCACTAGTTGTAACAAGTGGTATCAGAGCTTGGTCATAGGTTCGAATCACCTTGAGTGACGCTGAGGGGGGATTGTTGGACTAACCTCCAACATCCCCCTTTAGGATTCATGAGATGGTTTAATAGCCTCATGTATCTTCTATAAGTCTAGTGGTTGTATCAAGCATTAATAGGTCAATCTTTTGGTGCAACGACAACCGCTAGTTGTAACAGAAGTATTAGTTATTATAATAAACATCATAGCAGGCCTTATGAATAATAGTCATATTTATGATTTCTTACTTATAATTAATGTGTATGAATATGATATTATTATGTTACTCTTATTTGGAGAAAACATGCAATAATGTGTAACTCTTATATGTTTACCATAGTCAATCATGGTAGGGATAATAAGGAAATATAAGGAGGGAGAAATTGTTGTGAGGTCTTCTTTTAAGCATGAGGCCAAGGGCACACAAGGATACCCTACCCTTGGGCTTAGAAAGGAAGGACGCTCTAGACACCCTATTATAGTTTCCTCAAACTCTTACCTTGGTTTTCCATTATGTTAAGGACGTCTAATCATAGAAGGGAGGATACACATGATGTTTTTGGAACCCTAGCAATGACATTGACATGTCTGATGCATTACTTTAGTGGGATCATGACAAGTTAATTCTCAACTCTGGGCCTAATGTTTTTATATTATTGTGGAGCAACAAAAACTTGATGGAGATTTGCACAACATTTGAAATTTAGCCAACTACATTGAAAGGCTCTATCATCCTGCATCCAAGAGAGTTAAGGAGGTAGTATAGGTAGTACTTGAGGTCATGGTGCAACATAGAGCTTTCAATAGGTGTTCATTCTAGCCTCCATAATTGTCTTGCAATCATGGTACTTACTTTCAAAGGAAAACTGATTGTGATGGGAGATTGCTTGAGGGGAAACAATCTTTGGGTTGGGAGGATTGTAATGTCCCCAAGTTTTCAAAAGTGACTAAATTTATTAATTAATTAAGTTGTCCAAAAATTAATTTTATATCCTAAGGATGACTTCAATTAATTAATTTAATTGTAAAACACGGTGAAAAAAATAAGTTAATAAAATAAGTCACTTTATTTATTTAGCCTAACCTTCTAGATGTTTCTTGGAGCTCTTTGTAAGGTGATTGGCTGGGTGAAGTAAATCATCATTAAATGTTTAGAATTTCATTGTTACTTTTGTCGAAGGCATGCAAGCTAAAGGAGTGTACAATTTCAGTGGTGAGACTATCTACCCTAGTCTACAATTGGAAATATCATTTCAGATATTCCACTTTGTACCTACTAGAGATTATACAAATTTGTGAAGTATTCATTCGAAGACAAATTTGCAGAAATAAGATATTCACAAGTTTGTGGCCATTTATATCTTGAGATTATTGACTTGGAAAATATAAGTTTATTTTGAAATATAATATTACTATCGTTGGTCTCTCTTATTCATGTTATCTTTGGATATTTTGATATATATCATATGCTTTATATGTTGTGATTTACAAAATATTATTTCTAATATTATTATTGAGAGTTTAAGTGAAAAGATGGGAAAATATTTTGCAATAGCGCAATATATCATCATGGGCTAGATTAATATTTATATAGTTGGCAGCTAAATATTTTGGTGGTGTGATATTACTTAACAAATTTAATATGACTGGGAAGCATATTAGGTCAATGGTTAATTGACAATGTTGGGTGTAGTATTTTATGTTGGACCCAACATCCAAAAATCATATTAAGTCAATGGTTAATTGAGAATGTTGGGCATAGTATTTTATGTTGGACCCGACATCCACAAATCAAATGTTATAACCCTAATTGAGGGACGACATCAAATATTCATATTTATGACATTAGAAACCAAAAAGTCAAAAATAAATATTTGTATCGACTTTAATTAAGTATCAAGAAGATAAAATTATGATTTCTTTATCATATGACAATAGTATTAGATGAAGATGTTTCTTGGTCGTATCTCAATATTGGTGTGAACATTCCTATGTCGTGAGCTCCTGTTGAGGGGCCGACTTGCATATTTTATGGTAACCAAGATAATAGTGTATGCTTAGTTCAGATTCAACAAAATTGATATTTTGGCTTTGCCTGTGATGGATATTCCCACCATGTGCAATTCACTAGCTTAATCCCTTGAAGAAATCCATGCCAAGGCACAAAGAGTCCCTTTGCTATGCAAAATATTGGGCATTTTCTTGGTGTCTACTACCATATTGTGACTTCATTATTTTCATTAATAGGAGGAGGTTGATTATTCTATTACTTCAATGTTTGGTGATAAATATTTATACTATTTGTGCAAAAGTCGTATTGGCTGTTTGATATTGGTAGCATTGAATCTCATCTAAGTGAGCCTAACATAACATAATATGGTTGTGGATTGCTTTGATATCAGTAGGTAACTTATTGTCAAAAGATACTAAGAATTGGCATGAATGGTGGGTGGACTTTGCTTGTGCTTTTGGATGTGGAAGCCAAGGGCCTTCATAGATTGTTCTTAAACCAAACAAAACTGTACATAGATGCTTCCCGGCCAAATGAGTGCATCTCCTTATGCAATCACTGCTATAGTCAAATTTTAGTGTAGGTGATGGAAGGGTCAACATTTTTTGATTCTTTGGTGTTGAGTGAACTCATATACTAAAGAGCAGTGCCTATAGAAAGAGATCCATTAGTGTATAAGTTCTAATTGTGAACAACACCATTCAAGGATTTTGAGATGAACTACAACCAACAACTCATATTTGGTAAAGGGTAGAGTTAGAGGAGATTGCGATTGATACCATACCTTTCCAAGTGCTGCTGTGATTTTAGAGGGATAGAGAAATTATTGCTCTTTTTATTCTATTAACTAATTAAGAAATGCTTTTTGTCTCAGTATGAATGTGTGGAAGGATACAATTATTATCATTTAGTCAATGCTTATTTTTCAAACACCAAATCAATCAATTCCCTTGTATCCCTAAAACAAAACATTTTAAAGTATCAAGCAAGACACTTTGAAAATATCACTCAAGGAAAATATTGGAAAATTATGGGTTCAAATCAGTCAGGGATATCTCAATCTTTTAGATTAAAATTAATTATGACATACTCAAATTTCTTTAAAAACATGATACTCATAAATACAATAAAATTAAGAGCATACCACTCCCTAGATTGGTTCAATCATTTTCTATTCTCTTTTAATGTCATAAAAATAATATGCCACCATAAAGTCTAGTTATACATTCCTATGATGCCTCTCTCTTGTCTGGGACCCTGATACAACATCAAATCCAAAGTTTTCTTTGAAGTGTACTGCTTCCAACATTAGTAAACATATCTAGGGTGCTCCACCTCATCTTGCCTCCACAAAAAGGTCAATGAGCAACCAAAAAAATGATATAATATGAGAAGTTGAATAATTTGCACTACTATGCTCAATTTTATAGGATCTATCAAACAAGAGAATGATTTAGCAATAATACTAACTAGACTGATGACATTACTAGTGTTAATCCATAAATATATTCCACTACAAGGCATTTATGGTCAAGCGTACATATGCCAACTACCAAGGTAATAAATCCCTAATATCAATGCCCATAGATAAATAAGATATCATGAAGCTTTCCATATGCAATTTGTCCATCATAAATGCTGATAAAACTATACTAACTCCAATGTATAGTAACAATAAGGAGCAAGATGGAGTTTTTAAAATTATCTTCAATGATTATCAACTATCTCTAACTTGTTGATTGTATCTAAAAATGCAAGAAAAACTACCTTGATATTATCCTCCCTTAGAATATGGACAAACAACAATAAAAAAAATGAAGAGAAACTCATTTTAATTGCAATAGTATAACATTTGTTGAAGTTATGGCCTTTACAACAATAAATCAACCATCTTGAACTAATTAAAGGTAATAATAATAATAATAAATAAATATTTAGGATATATATATTTATTATTGTAAAATGATATAAATAATAATAATAAATATAAGTAATATTTATTATATTATTTGATTGATTTGCATAAATAAGTTTATATTTAATTTGTACTTGGGAGGGCCCAAGTCGGCCACCTTGAGGTGGTGGAGTTTATCTCCAAAATCACATATATATAATGATTTGATCCTTGAGGAGAAAGGCGTCAAAAACATAACATGTGATTCTCCCTCAAGGATCTCAAGTCTGCAATTTTTCTTCTTCATTCTAGGAGTTTGGAACATACACTTAAGGCTTCCTTTAAAGTGTTACTTTGGACCAACATTAATGATCTCAAGAGTTGTGATATTTGTTCAATAATATCGAGGGTTTGATCAAAAAATCATACTTACTCATATAGTGCATATAATTCACTCACTTGGAGCAATCATATCCAATTAGATATTTGAGAAGAATGTATTAGGCGAATACTTGAAGGGGCTATCTTTGAGTACCTCAAGTTGTAGATCATAAGTTATTTTTGGGTATTATCTTATTTAATTTTGTGCTTATTTTATTTCCCATGCTTAGTTTAATCGAAAGATCTCTATAGTTTGTATATTCCTTGCCCTAAATATGAAAAATATTAACAACATTTAATTGTGAGTCTCTAAGCTCATTATGGTAAGTAATCCCTAAAGAAAAGCATGGGTTGTCAAATAAAACACTTTTCTTTTACAAGAGAGAGTATATTTACATGTATTAAAAGAGCAACTATTTATGTAACATTCAACACTTTTATTAAAAAGGAGAAACATGTCCATATGAAATTTTCCTTTCAAAACTTGTGATTCCTTTCAGCCACAAACAAACTTGTCACTCTTCTACATGTAGGTGTTGTAATGACAAAATGAATAAGGAGAGAAATTGGCTTTGTGGGGAACTCATCACATTCCCACAACAATGTGGGATACATATTTACCAAGTAGAAGTTAAATATAAAGGAAGGAGACAATTGGCTACACCTATGTAGGTAGATGTTCAAATAAATGATCATAAGCTCAAAACCATTAAATATAGACCATAGATGATCTTGCAGGCTATTGAACAAGGTTCCTTACACATCCAACTACCAAGCCATTCCAGGTATCTAAAGGTTGAAGCAATTATCTAGTCAACAAAAAATAGAAAATTATCTTAAATGGAAAGTGGGTGGGTCTCCAACCTACTTACTTTTAAGCAATGTTTTTTTTCTACAACAAAAATTTAAAGGCAAGTCATAAGTTAATATCATGAAGAAATGAAAAGAACATTTTAGTCTAACATCATAGTTGTAGAATATTCTTTGTGCTTGTCATGAATTGCAAACATTCAAGGTTTGACTAACACTTATGTAACTCCCAAGTATATTCTCCTTCTAGAGAATAAGCAATTGAATAAGTCAATAAATCACAAGAAAAGTTAATCTACATACGTAAGGGCCACCCTATCTACTTATGATCCCTCTTAACCTACTTTGGCCCGTCCAAGGACCTTCCTATAATTCCCTTCTCTGCTTTTATGTTTTATATTTTGATTAATGATAAAATAGGTTTTGAAGAGACCCAAAACCCTTTACAAAAAGGTCAGAAAAGATATTCCATGAATTCCCACAACAAGGAATGGATCAAGACTAAGATGGGGGTTTTACCAATAGGCTCCTATAACCTGAGACAAACATGGCATGAAAAAACCAACATGCAGCCCAAAAACAAAAGAAGAACTAGAGAAAACTCTAGCCCCAACACCTACAACCAGAAACCTTTATCCCTTCCCTTGTGGGAATGCAAGGTCATGTAAAAAGAGGGTGAAGATATCTTATATTTTTTTCCTTTCACCGTAGTCTAACCCACTTCCACCTTAGTAGCAGAAAGTTGCCAAGACAATGAATCTAGTGCTGGATTCCCAACACCCAAAGAGGGAAGACCAACAACACCCACAAAAGAACAAGAGATAGGGCCAACAACATCCTGAGAGATAGGGCTAGCAACAACAAGAGAAACAACTCCAAAAACACCATCAATAGTTAAAGCACAATTCCTAGCAAGAGCCCTATCATAGGAAACAAAATTCTAAGACACAACAGGTGCAAAACCAGCAACACCAACCATCCCAATACTAGTCTTAGATACAGTGGGAGGGGAAAAAGATTGAGGACCAACCTCCACCATTGTACCAACATAATTAGGAGAGACAAAAAGAGGAACACCCTCCTCAACAACCCCCCCCAATCAAAACTAGAGCAGCCATCGAGGAATCCACAAGATGCTGAGAATCTGTCAAACCACCTATGAGAAATTCCTTTGAATTTTAGAGTGCTTCACAATCATGTAATGTTGTACAAAAGAACCTTTCCATCACAAGGAAGATAATTTATTTTTCTCCAAACTACATTGTGTAGCAGCATGAGCAGTCTTGAAACATCTTCTACACCTAAAAGGAATCCCTTTGTAGTCCAAAGGTTGAACCCAACAACCCTTCAAAGATCTGATTAAGATTTTAGCTGGCAAACCCTTAGACACATCCATATCAACCAGTATATGGGAAAAAGTAGAATGATTAATATCTAATGATTCAACATCAATCATCAAAAAATCACCAAGAGCACCTCCCACTATCTCCAAAAGAGAGTGCACCAAAAGATGGAGGGGGAAGTAAGGAAGATAGACCCAGATATGAATCTTATTAAACGTTTCGGAGGACGGATTAAAATTAGCATGCCAAGGTCTCATCATAAGAAAGAATCTATCATCCCAACTAAAGAAATGACCACACAAAACTTTATTTATGTTCTCAACATTATTGAATTTAGTAATAAAAAAACCCCTCTCCATAGGGAAAATACGTATCGTACCAGAGATGAGAGGCTCCCAAAGTTGAGAGATTTAAGCATGTAGTTTAGGGAGATATTACCCTAAATTGATATATCACACCATGAGAGGAGAAAAAAATTATTATGGTCTATTTACTCCTCTATCTTCACATCCAAATAATTGACAATACCCTTAGAAATAGGGAAAACCCTAACATCAACTCAACAACGGATCCCTTCATGAACTTTCCCAATGCCCAGAGTAGCACTAGGAGAAACCTTGGCCACAACACACTCATCAAAAAGCCCATAAATATGGTAAGATGTCCCACATTGGGTATTCTTCACACCCACAACCAAATATGGCACAACATAAGCCACATAAACATTTGTAGATTCCAACACAGGAGATCACAAGCCTTACACTGTATGAGGCATAGAGGCATCAAGTCCCACACCATGAGCACAATTACTAGCACTAAAATTTGTGGATGAATAATCACCACCAATGGGAAGAGAATCAGAGGCCCTAGCCATGTTGGAGGCAAGAGTCTTGGTAGTAGAAGAATCCCTAGCCGCGTCAGAAGTAGGAGACTTGGAAGTAGACAAATCCCTAGCTATGCTGGAAGTAGGAGGTTTAGAAGCAACAACCATAGAGATTTGGGGATTGTTTAAGTTTGAATTCTTAATTTGAGCGAGAGAGGGAGCCATCGGGAGAATATATTTTTGTTTTTTCTATTCTCTACTTTTATGTTATATACAAGGTATAATATATATTATTCCTTGCTTCTAGGAATTTCTTCAATTTATTCACCTACAATTACAAGTTTCTAGCTCATTATATTACCTTTACATATATCATGACCTTAAGTTTAAATTAAAGATGGTGTAAGGTTAACCCTATTTCATTTTATTCTTTGCATATTTGAACTTTTGACTTACATTCTCACGATCCAGGTTCATGCAAAAACATTCTCCTAGACATCAAAATTTTGATTTTGTGCTCATAGAAGATCTTTAAGTGTGATATTTTAAGGAAGACTGATATATGAAATTCAATTTAAGAAGTTATAATCTACAATTCTTATCTCAAAGTAAGCATATTGTGTGCACATTTTTTGGTATCAAAATGTATTTATTTGTATATGACCATGTAAAATATATAGATATATACCTATAGAAACTAGCACTTCTCTGTGTAATATAATTAATATGATATAAAAGTTATTGTATCTTAATTCTTGGGTTAATTTCAAGGCCCTTTGGGAACTATTAGAACTTAATCTATGTTAATCCACAAACAAAACATGCAAAACTAGCGAAAAATGTACTTGGGATCAGGTGGTTGGCTTAATAACCTTGTTAATTTCAATGCCATAATGTTGGTTTTATATCTCAGATGGTGCCTTCTACTAATGTTTTGTGAAGATCACCTACACAAACACCCCCCCTTGCCTTAAATTCATTCAAATTAAGAATCTTAAATAATTTTAATCAATGTTATAACTGGTCCAAGATTGGCGATTTCAACATACACTAAGTATAAAAACTACACATTTTCAATTGGAAATAAACCTTATACATTTGTAAGTACAAATAACTTCTAGAATGAAAAGATGCATAAGTTTAAATGCCAATTCCTCCACAAGTAAAAAAACAACCAACACAATATTTAAGGCGATAACAATTCCAAAAAATGCAACATGATAAATTACAACTACTTTATTCTCCTTACCCATTCAGAGATATGAGTATGTGCAACTGCTTTCTCAACTAGAAATGCACAAAATGGGAAGAGTGGAAGCGTAAACCTGAAAAAATAGATATGTGGCATTATATTATTGATGTATGATACCCAAACTCTAATACATTCACTACATTATACCACCTCTTATGTAGGATAAAGAATAATATAAGTTAAAAATGATTACCCGCACATTAAAAGTGGCTAGTCTCTAAGATTTTTGGAACCAAATCAGAAGACCATGCTGCAACATCAAATATAAGACTTGTATAAGTTATGCTTTTAAAGTTTAAACCCATGTTTTTTTGCTCTAGTGAACTGTAAAACATGAAAAAAAACAATATCCTTCCATTCCCTATAAACACAAAGAGCAACATTTCTAGTAATATATGCAACAAACCATGAACTAAAATCTATGCTCAAGAAAATAAGTTCGAAAAATACCTTCATTAAATTTTCAATAATCAGCCTGTTGTTCATAGCAATCAAGAGCACAACAAAAAGATTAAATAATCCTACATGGCTCTCCAATGTCAAGAAAATAACAACAATAAGGTGGAGGAAACAAAAAATATGGAATTTCATAAATACAACTACTAAACAACCATTAAATTGGGGGCAAGAATGTTATATCAAATCATACATATAAGTTCACAAAATAGATTATAGAACGTAGTAAATACTATATTATTACTTAGAATATTGTATCATACCACCTTATGAAGGGAAAAGAACAAGATTGAGTCCAATGGCAAAAAAATAGTCTAATGTCATCACCAATGGTAAGCATGAAATAAAAGGACAAATGTAATCACAATATTAATATAGAATTACAAATACAAATATATAATTCAATGAAGTTAAATCAACATAAAAAATTAGATCATATGCCACATTTTGATGAACTTGCATGCACCTAGTCATTAGACACTAATAGGCACACCATAAAGCTAAATCTATGGTCCCAAAGTTATTCTCTCATCATGAACCCAAAATCTAATCCACAAGTTAGTATTTTAGAGGTTAAATGAATTCGTCTAACCAAAATATCAGTTTCAACATCACATAGATTAAAAAAATAGGTGTCTAATTAATGTAGAAGGAATATCACATGGAGCTAAAAGCATGGAAAACTACAAATTATATGTGCCTGTAGTTCCAATGTTATGATTTTAGGATCATAATTGCTAGAGATAGTATGACGTTTCATTCAGAATCTAAAATAAATGTTCAAGAACTCTCTAAATAGGGTGAATGAATAAAATTCTCAAAATTCAAATCACTTCAAGTTGTGGCGATAGTCAAGCATCAAGAACTATAGGTGATTGGCTATAAATGATGATTAATGGAGTAACCAAACATTCTGATAAACTTGTCATATTTAACTTTTAAAGAGGTGTAAATTGATCAGGGAATCAAATATTTGTAGCATTTATTGTACAAGCTTCTCAAAAGGGTAGGATCCATTTGGATATGCTAAACCATACTTCCATCAACCTCTTTTGTTTAGATACAATATCTCACATATGACATGTAGTTGAATGTTATATTCTTCATTATCTTTTACTTTGATCAATTGAAGGATGAATTTCTTCCCCAACAGTTCACTCTCCATGCATCAAGATAAATGCATATTTTCCAGCACCCTTTATAGAAGAATAAAGAATTACCTTGATAGAAGCAACAAATGAAGGATGAAGAACACCAAAATAAAAAGATATATTGGAATGAAAAAACACTAGGAACATTAAATATAAAATTTCTAAGTTGTTGGTTTGGGTATAGGTATGGGTATGAGAACCTAGTATGTGGGTACATGCAAACTTTTTTTTGTGTTTTGGGTAGGTTCAGGTATGTGTGTGTGTGTATACACAAGAAAATAAAGAAATATACAGATCATACAACCATCTAGCATAGTTACTCATACCAGTGTTATCAAAATATCTCACCCTATTGTACGACTATCTAGCCTTTGCTACTTGTAACGATGTGATCAAAGTTGACGTATCATATGACTATCAAGCCTTTGCTACTCATATCAATGCAATCAAAGGTGCCTTATCATACAACTATCTAGCCTTTTCTACTCCTATTGTTGCAATCAGCTGTAATGTCCCCAAATTGGGAAACCCTAATTTGTACCCTATTTTCTTAGATTGCAAGGGACTTCTTTCTATCTAATCCTTTAATTTGCTACTATCCTTTGTATTAATGATTACTGATTAACTACTACTTGAGAGAGAGAGAGAGAGAGAGAGAGAGAGAGAGAGAGAGAGAGAGAGAGAGAGAGAGAGAGAGAGAGAGCTTCAACTAATGGATGTAAATAGATATATATAAACTATTTATTCTATAGATCTCCAAATTCATAATATTATGGGAATGACACTTTCAATTGCTGAGCTAATAACCTATATAGGAGTTTTATTATAGTTGTGATTCTATATGAATCTTATTATAAATACAGTTTGCAAGATGTAATAATCATTGCTTTTAATACCTATAAATATGATTCTTGTGATGATCCAAATATTTTTCCCTTGCGTAATGCTAGTTCTGGATTATTGTATGATCTTCCAATCAATGATGATTGCTATTACTGGTCTGATGATGATCTCTACTAAATGTATATTTTCTTTGTTGCGGTGCTCCAATTGTATGCTATCTTTCTCTTTCCTTTCTTCTATTTGATGATTGATAATTCTCCCTTCATCCCAGTCAATGCTTTTTTTAGATTGTCCCCCCTCTCAAGGAAAGCCATTTGTTTCTTATATGTGGCAGCTTGAAACATTGTCTCTACTCTCTAATGCTCACCCCTCCATTTTGGTCGCATCTCTCAGGTTGCATCCATATTCACATTTTCTTACCCTTAGTCTATGCTTTATAATAAACTTTAGTTTTCTTAATCGCTCTTCCTATGGAATGAGTGGCATCACCAACTCATCTTGATTTTAGAGGCATCATACATTATGCATAATCAATATTTTAGCTTTAATCTTTCATTATTATTAATAATATTGATTGATATATAGATTAATAGAATTACTTATATTAATAATTGATTAAAACATTTATTTATTTATTAAGGTTATTATTTTTATTTAATTTAATTATTATATGTATTATTTATTTATATTATTTGTTTATTTGTTTCAATATTATTATCTATTTATAATTATATTATTTATCTATTTTTATATGTTAATATTATTATTTATTAATTAAGTTCTCTTTCATTATTATTCCTTATTTAATAAAATTCAATTACTTAACGATTATTTATTATTAGATCCTATTTCAAATGGGGACATCACAATTAGGGTCTTAAATGGGAGACATGACATCAACGTCGCTCTATCATATGACTATCTAGCCTTTGCTACTCATATCGTTGAAATTAAAATCAGCCTATCGTATGGCTATCTAGCATAACACAATTTGCTACCCATAATGGCATACTATCAGTAATCACTATCTTATCATTATCTCTTTCATCTAGCATGTTTGTTTGCAACTTGCATGTTGGGTGTAATCTTGCAAATATCATGTCTTTTTTCCTAGGAACTATGAAATTCAGGAACAATGCAAAGTGTTGGGTGCATTAAGGCCTTATTACATGTTGACCCAAATTTTTATTTTTCGTTGTCTTCATGTGCCCTTTTTCAAACTCAAAGACCTCAATCCTAATAAAATATTGTTATGTAGTCATATATCAAAAGTCTTTCAACTCTTATGGGTTTTGACACTAAATGATCAGGTCTCCTCATCTCTACTTGCTTGTCTTGATGTTGTGGATATGATGTGTCACCTATTGTGGGGTGACATTCCATGGAAACATTTAGCTATTTTGACATGCCATAATGCCTCTTTTCTTGTTAGAATGCATTGTTCTCCCCTCTGTGCAACACGTTCCATTCTCAAGGGGGCTATTATATCTTGTCATCTATATCAAAGGTATTTTTTGAAAATTTAAGAAATTTTAATCTATTGGATCTACCTCCATGGGGGCCAATTCAGATATTTTTTATATTTCTCCCTATCATATGGTCATCTAGTTTTTCTACCTATACATGCATACCATCTAGCATTGCTACCCATACTAGCAATATCAAAATCTTTCGCTCTATCATTCAACTACTTAGCCTTTGCTACTCATACCGACATGATCAAAGTCCCCTTGTCATATGACCATATAGCCCTGCTAATTGTATCAGTGAAATCAAAGTTGCACTATCATACGACTATCTAGCATTTGCTACTCATATCAACACAATCAAAGTCACCCTATCATATGACTATCTAGCCTTTGCTACTCATATCATCAAAATAAATATCACCCTATTGTATGGCTATCTAGCATAACACAATCTACTACCCATATTGGCTTACTATTAGTGATCACTATCTTATCATTATCTCTTTCATCTAGCATGCTTGTCTACAACTTGTAAGCTAGATGTGATCTTGGGAATATCATGTATTTTCCCTAGGGGAAACTCCATGTGGATAAAATCTAAAATACGCCCTGTGTAATTCTTCGTTGCATAACACCTCTAACTTAGCCAAAAATCTAAATCTCATGCAAGCCTCTGTATCATTCCATCTACCTTGTCACCTTCCCTATTCAAATTCTTGACCATGCGGATTGTTTGGCTTAGTGAGGTGTAATAAATGATTGATACCATGCTTGACCAAATGAAGACCATTATAAAAAAAATGAGCCAACCTTGCAATTCTCTAGTGAACATATTCAACCTATCATTAGATGGAAGTAGGATAAGTTCAACACTCTCTTGCACATTGTATCCTATGCATTGAACCTAAAATAGTATGTGCAAACATTGTTCACAGACTTTGACTCAGAGAGTACTAAGAAAGTCCAAAAAAATTCACTTGGAAAAAACTTGACAACTTAAAAAGTACTGAGATTTCTTTTAAAAAGACTTTGTTTTCAAAGTTCTAAAAAATGGAACAAATGAGTCTAAAGGACCATGGGGAAGTGTTTTCTATCGAATTGACTATTGAATACACACATGGATAACAAATTGGCCTCATCATGCAAAGTCGAATAGTGGATACAATAGCTAGTTCCTACCTAATAACTATTATGAATTTATAATGATTGTTTTTGAAAATCATCATCATAAATTTCAAATCTAAGCAAGTAAAACATTACATTTTTTACAATTTCCTCTTCCCCAACCTATTGAATAATGGACATGAAGTGGATGTTGTTATCTTTTTAAGTTAACTCATTTTTTAATGCATTTCTAAAAAAAATAACCCTACAATGATGTCTCTTTTATATTATGATTCTTGACACACACTATGAATAATGTAAAATTTTTAAATACTTCATACAAAGTAAAAGAAATTAAAAAAAATGAAAGTTAACTAAAAAAATCACTGAAAATTTTGTAGTGTTTAACAAGGATGAAATGCAAGGTTTATAGAGAAATATCCACCTAAAATTCACATTTCACCTGCATTTTAAGCACATCGCAACACATCATGGATTTCCATGCATGTTTCACACGTTTTGACCCACTGTTTTGCTTTTTTGGGTCTATGCCACATTTTCTTGCAAGTTTAGCAAGCTACAAAACAAATTTCCATGTGTAACAAGGTATTTTATTATCTATAGGCTTAGGGGACTTAACTCAATAGTTGCTCTCATGGTTTTGAAGCCCACAAGTATTTAGCAACTCGGTGAGTACTCACTTGGTTTTCCTACTATGTGTGCAAAGACCTACTAGAGTTTTCTCTATAGTCGATACGAATGTCCAAAGAGACTTCATAAATGTAACTCTAAAGATGTACAATATAGAGGTCACAATTGTCCATGTCACAAGTGGAAAAAATTTTCCACACTTGACAACTATGTAAATAGACAAAGTTGCATAGGGAGACTATGGCATAGAATGATGCACGACTATGGTTGTCTATGTAAGGACTTCATTCATCGTCAACAATATTAACCATTCACCTCTTGTTTGCGATGTCCCCATATTAAAATAGAATTTAATAATAAATAATAAAATGAATTAATAAAAAATAAATTATAATGTAATTTAGTATTAAATATATTATAAATATAATAAGAAAGAAAATTAATAACATATAATACAATATTATATTTATGAATCAATATAATAATATTATCTATTATTAATATAATAATACGATGAATATAATAATAATTAAATATGATATATTATTAATAAAAATAAATAATATTAGTATTACAATATAAAATAAATAAATGATACTAATAAATAAATATATAGATAATTTAATTGATAAAGTAATACAAAATATAAAAGCATAAAATATATAAGTATATGATTTAATTTAGCCGATAAGGCTATTCCCTTAGGGCAATCCTCGACCGGCCTTGGTTGTATGCAGGTCTGCTCCAGGAAACCTTCGACTTGCCTTGGAAACCTTCGACCTCCCTTGTTCTGTTTGCAAAATAATCGAGGCCACTCTCTCCATATGTTATCCTCTGCTAGGAAGAGAAGAATCTATGGCTACATTAATTTGAATCTAAATTTTTAGATTCTCAACATGCCAAACTATCCAAATGAAGAATCAGTTGCTGTGGTTTTTGGATGACTCCCAGTATGCTCCCAGCTTGTGCTCCAGAGCTCTAGAAGACGTATGGACATCCATTAAAGCATAGGAGAATGGATACATTGGAAGCAGAAGGTTTGCATCAATCATTCTCAAACTTTTGCTTGTGGATGAGGGGATGATATTCATGGCATGGCAAGGCTGGAACTTATGGCGTGTTGCAGGCATATATCCTTTCATATGTCATGATCACTTATTGAGAATGGTTTTCTGCATGTATGGATTCCTTCTACCTACTTACCAAAACCAAATTACATTAATCATGGTAGCAATTCTTTTAGTAGATCTCACAATAATTTATTTCTTGTACCCTGTAAAATCTTTATCTGGTGTTGTTTTTGGTACTCTTTCTGGCTTGCTCTGGTCCCATGGACCTCAATTAATATACAATTATTGGAAAATGGGTGAGTTCATGTTCATCTACAGTGATTGAGTTCATGTTCTCCCAGCTTGTGTTCTCTGTTAGATGTTGTGGTTGTATATGCCCTAGTATATTGAAGCTAAAGTAGAAGTGCTTTTAAGTGTTAGGGTTTCAAATGGGTCATTGACTATCACAAAGTGCCTTAGAAAAACAATCCTCTTCTAGCAAAGAAAGCCCTAGAGAATTATTATTCGCCAGGTATTTCTACATGCTTGGCTATCTACCTGGAGATAAGTCTGGCTTCTTTTGTGGAGTCAATTGTCAAGGATTCAAATCTCTTAAGTTCTGCACCTTTGTACTAGGCTAAAGTTTGGGCTATTTTAAAAGTAATGTGGCCTCATGGAATGCCATGATACTAGGATATGTGCAAAATAGATAAAGAAAATGAAATTGACAGGTTCAAAGCCAGACGACTCCATCTTTGCTAGCATCCTTCCAACCTGAGCTAAAATTGACATATTAAAATAAGGTATGGGTATCCATCATAGCATAATTGAATGCGGATTAAACTTAGATGTATTAGTTATAAATGCACTGATAGACATGCATATGACATGTGGATGCATACACAAGGCACACACATTGTTTGACTTCACAAACTTTGCCAACATCCTCCCGACCTATACCAAAATGGGGGCTTTAGAACAGGGCACAAGCATCCATCAAAGCATAATAGAAAATGGAATTTCACCAGATGCTGTATTTAATAAGTGTCCTAGGGGTTTCAAGAGGTGGGTGCTTTGTAAACCATTTGAAAAGCCTAGAAATTTAGCAGGGCTTTTTGAAGAGGTAGGTGTTTTTAGAACCATTTGAAAAGCCTGGAAATCTAGCAAAATATATTCAATAGATAAAGTATTTAGACTCTATAGATAAAGTATTTGGACTTTGTTGTGTGATTATATCATACAAAGTGATGACAGTCATTTAAAGCCCCATGGACACTTATCTTTTTTGAGGGATTTGCACCTGTAGGTAGTCCTTCATGCTTCGAATGTAGGCTAAGAAATTGCAGCCATTGTGTGGGTGTCTGGCCTCCATGGGTCACTGTTTGTTGCTTCCTTTGTCATTCTGCATGCGGGAAATACAAAAAGGCCCTCAGTTACCTAATCTAAATGGTGATAGAATTGAATTTTTGGGTTAAATTTAAACAAAACTCCGTAATGAAAAATTGATTTGATAAATGGGCATACTGAATTTGATAAAAGATAAAAGCCCAATTGAGAAAAATCAAAACTGTAAAAAAATCTGATAAAATCTATGTTGATCAATTTTAGGGTATTCATATTATGGGACATTGAGAGGTCTTACAATTCAAGGTCTGTGACATTAGTTAGAACGAGCCTTTCTGTTTTCAGCTTCTCCCTTAAGAAAAATGAGGCTTCTTTCTTCAAATGAGAAAGATGCAGACTACCCATTATAGATTTGATCCTAAACTACTCTCTGTTACTGCTCATTGATATGGTTTAGCTTTTTAGGTATATAAATGAGCAATATGTAGGGGAAAAGACATACAAGCTCAAACAAATACCATTTTATTCACTTATTCATAGCGGGTAACACAATGAACTGAAGAAAACACAAACTCTTATATGCAGAGAATTGAATTCTCTGATTGATTATATTCAGACAACATCAAATCTTGTTTGCCACAATATGTTGTTTCTTCTCTCTAGCAAAACATAGACAGTTGAAAAATAGAGCATGTCTTCAAAAGGCATGTCTATATAGAAGTTTGACAAAACTGAATCATCACCATCTCTCTTGGTCATGCAAAAATAGATAATGAGATGAACATAGATGCCAAATTGGTAGGTTTTATAATAATCAATTAACATGTATATTTATAAGGAGGAGATATTTTTCACAGCAAGTCAAATTGCGATATTGTTCATAAAAGAATAAGAAGTAAGAGAAAAAATATTTACAAAAATTAGGTGCTCTGATTTTTTTGATATGAAATCTTTGAAAGTAAAAGACTTCATATCAAAAAAATCAGAGCACCTAATTTTTGTAAATAATTTTTCTCTTACTTCTTATTATTTTGTGAGCAATATTGCAATTTGGCTTACTGTGAAATATATCTCCTCCTTATAAATATACATATAAAGAAAAACAAAGCAATACACTTTTTATTTTTTTGACTTGTAGGCAAGAAGCCAAGCTTTTCAATACGTATCCATTTCAACTTTTTAAGATTGGAAAAACATTAAGATGAAATGTGCGCTTGTCTACCCTTAAAGACAAACACAAGATCTAAAATTCAGACCATATTGTTAGCTCTTGGTGCTGATAAGAGAACCATAGACCACATAGTTTCTTGGGATGGATTATCTCCTTTATTACAGATTGACATTGACTTCATCAGCATTCCCAACATAATTTATACAAACAAAATAGTTGATGAATGCATTGCATTTGCCTCTTTAAAAACTCTTTATTTGAAAGAGATCTTTTAGTTTATAATCTTAAATATATTAAATGGGGGCTTTGGAAGAGGGTCAAATGGCAAGGAGGTTTATGAAAAATATTTATTATTTAAAATAATTTGGAGGAGGAGGAGGATCTTGCCTGTGGACATTGTTTAGTATATGTGGTCCAAATTCACTGAAAATATTGACCAACATGATCAAGTTATATGTTAAACCACTATAATTAATTCTAAAAGTGAAACAAATGTTCCACAGAACTAGTTGAAATTGAAAATAAACAATAAAGACTAAACAGTACTATTAATTTGCCTCATAGATGCACTGGTTTTTGGCATGTCAAAGACTTTTCCCTATCGTTTAGTATATGTGGTCCAAATTCGCTAAAAATATTGACCAACATGATCAAGCTATATGTTAAACCACTGTAATTAATTCTAAAAGTCAAATAAATGTTCCACAGAACTAGTTTAAATTGAAAATAAATAATAAAGACTAAACAGTGCTATTAATTTGCCTCATAAAACACTGCAACTCTTAATTAAGACCTAACAATGAAGCCAATAGACAACACATAGGGCTTAAAATTGAAAAACAAACAGTAACAAGATAGTAAAGAAAACTTCAAAGATATAAGTATTTCCCTGTTTAAAATTGAAAAACAAACAGTAACAAGATAATAAAGAAAACTTCAAAAGATATAAGTACTTGTCAAACAGTAACAAGATAATAAAACAAACTTCAAAAGATATAAGTACTTGCTGTTTAAAATAGAAAAATAAACAGTAACAAGATAATAAAGAAAATTTCAAAAGATAATAAAGAATATTTCAAAAGATATAAGTACTTGCTTGTTCAAAATTGAAAAACAACTTATTCAAAATTGAAAAACATTGAAAAAGAAAGAGTAATAAGATAATAAAACAAACTTTAAAAAATATAAGTACCTGTTTAAAATTGAGAAACAAACAGTAACAAGATAATAAAGAAAATTTAAAAGATAATAAAGAATATTTCAAAAGATACAAGTGCTTGCCTGTTCAAAATTGAAAAACAAAGAGTAACAAGATAATTAAAAAAACTTCAAAAGATATAAGTACTTGCTCGTTTAAAATTGAAAAACAAACAATAACAAGATAATAAAGAAAATTTCAAAATATATAAGTACTTGCCTGTTTAAGTGAAAACTGTACATCACTGCTAACATACCGCGAAGAATCCCAAACAGCATTTGCCGACGCGTCAAATTGTTAGATGTTCATTTGCGAAGGCCTTCTTGTAGCGGAATATCCTTCTCTGTTTCTTGTTTCTTGTTTTGTTTCTGATGATTGTAGTCATCTTCTATGCGGAGGCCGAAATTCTCGACATCCCCAAATCGACTCTCCGAGTAGCACGAATTTTCTGGCCCCAGAAGGATCCATTTGAAAGGAGAATTTTCTGGCCTCTGCGCAACTTCATGCCTGGCAACCAGCTGTCTCTTAAACGATTCTAAATGCAGGAAGGGAATTCAAGTGCTGAAGACCTAGTCGTTAACTTACAAGATACATTGCAAGAGGCAAGGAAAGCTAGGAGAGAAGTGCAATTGGAGACGCAGAAACGTAGGGAAGCAGAAGTGGAATTTACAAAAGCATTCCACAAGGTATGCACATTAATCTTATTTCTTCATGTTAAAGATTCAAAGGAAAACAATTTACCGTTCTACTGTATTTATCAGTATAAAGAATCGTTTAAGGTGCAAGAACAATAATTCACCTTTCTCCTGGATTTATCATTACAAAGAATTGTTTAAGATGCAAGGAAAATAATTTACCTTTCTCCTGTATTTATCAGTATAAAGAATCCGAAATGTCCTTCAAAGAAGAATTGTTTAAGATGCAAGCTCGCTCTTGAGAATTTCGAAGCACCAGTACGAAGTCATCGCGAAAGAACGGGATGAAGCTGTGGATGAATTTGAGATAACAGACAAAAAATTAAGATCGCTGGAAGCAGAAGTTAATTGAGACCGGCAAGAATAAAGCCTGCAAAGTCTGCAATCAGGCAGCTCAAAGAATACCTGAATCCAAGCTCGGGAGTCGAAAACTTCTTTGTCGAATCCATTAACACTGCTCTTCCTCTCAGATTTTGTGTGTAGATATTTTCAAAATGAAAAAAAAATTCTAAAATCAAAATGCCTTCTCGCTTGGGCCATGCAGAGGTATAAAAAATTATCCCATTCCTTGGTTGGTCTTTGGTCTTTAGTTTTATGATGTTTTCCCAAATATATTTATATAAAATATATTAGATTCGAAATTCAGTTAAATTTCCCCACGAGTCCGCTTTCAAACTTTCTCCCAACTCGACCGTTGGTTGTTTGCTTGAGTTAATACAAGTCAAACCACTTTCGAAAACACTAGAAGGGAGTTTTGCCATTTTCTTTTCAATGTCGTTATTTATTATTATTATTGGAGGATTAGCATTTAAGGTAGCATAACATGATATTCTTTAACAGATAAAATTAAAGGAAAAATGAATGAAGATATTTTATTGATTAAAAAGTTAGTTTATTTTAATGTTAATTTATTGACTAAATATTTATTTAATTTATTGTATTAATTTATTATTCTTAATAAATTAGATAAGAAGTGTAAGTATATGGAATATGTAAAAAAAAACTTAATTTGTAGATTTTTTGGAAAATAAATAAATGAATGAGTTGGTAGAGTATTGAATCATGAATTTATCATGTTCTTATTAGCTCTGTAAATAGATCTTTAATTCATGCACCTTCTAGCCATCACCTTTGATCAAACGTACAAGTGTGAATTTGACCTAGGTCACTTCCACTTATAGAGATTAAACCTTGAACGTTTAAAATTCAAAATTTAGATTTGAATCTTTGTTGACCTTTTTGTTGCTCTTTGTGAGTTAACCTAATGCAGATATATTTGGATAGTATGAATTGTGTTGTTGTCTTTAAAAAGATTACCTATTTATTTGTCAATCGTCTAGGAGATTGAGGAGTCACTACAAAAGCATTCACATGAGAATATCATAGCAAAATCACAAAGAATCCTAATTGCATCATTGTCTTATAGTGATTTTTTAAATCATTGTGTGAAAGTCATTGAATCAATCCACTTAAGGGCTCAATCAAGGAAAACATGATCCTCAACAAGTTTTCAAATACATAATGCATGTTGACCTATTTTTGTAATCATTGTGTGAAATTCATTGAATCAATTCACTTAAGGGCTTGATCGAGGAAAACACGACCCTCATCTAACAACTTTCCAAATGTATATTAAATTAATGCAAATATATTATATTTTTCCATTTCCTTCTAGATGACCTGTACATTTCCAAGTTTAGTTTTACATGTCAGATCCATTCTATAGGCATGGATCTAACCCACAACAAAGTAACCATTTTATAGATTCTAAGTGTACCATCCTAGAATTGTATCACTATGTAATTCCCCATTTAGCTTAGCACCATTTTTTCATGTATGGGCTCTCGCATTAATTTCTAGTACCCCAACCCCAATTTCACTTTCCATTCCAGCATCCCCTCTGCAATTAGGACCCTTAGGCCAAATTTCAAGGCTTTTAGATGGGAACAAGTCATCTTGGTCAACTTATTCCCTTATGTTTGTTTTAAAATTTAAATAAGGAGTTTGTCTTAATAGTTAAGTGAGATATCCAAATTTTTATCGGCCCTCTTCAAGTTTTGAGCTCTAAAATATTTGTGAGGTGTATATAAGAAACCTACCTCTCCTTATTTGGGTTTAAGCATTGATAACCATGAGAAATAATAAGACCTTAAGAGCAAGATCAAGATCTCCATCATCTCAAGCATTCAAGACATTTTTAAGGCAATCTTCTCCATGGTAGAAATTTCTCTCCCTCATTCAATGCCAAGTAGAGGAGATCACCATCAAGGAAGAAGATCACAACATAAACATCCATTCATAAGCATTCAAGCATTCAAGTCATTCTTCCTCTCTGTATCAAGCATTGTGACAAACCACAATATTCATTATGTAAGGCATGTCTTTCATGATTTCCTTTTAGGTTTTTGTTTGGAGACAAGCTATTGCATGAACAATTATGATCACATTCTAAGAAGTATTGCATCATCAAGGTATAGGACATTTCATGTTTTAGATCTAGCCTCTTCTTTATATCAATACAATTTCATTTCAAGCATATTTCAATTCAATTTCATGGTTGATTCCAAAACAAGGTTTGACTGAGGTAAACCCCGCTCTACACAATAGTTTTTGTGTAGAAATAATTGGTGCCAACTTTTAGATTAGATCTAGGAAGTGTGAGATCTTGCTTACAAACTACAATTGAAATCATTAAAAAGCAAAGGGAAAAGTCGACCCAGTCAACTTAGTCTTAGGAACAAATTGACCTAGTCGACATGACTCCTCCAAATCAACATCAAATTAAATCTGTAGGTTAGTTACAGTTCTGGATTTCATTTTTGGTAAAAAAATTTGTCTATCAAATCTTTGTCAGTCTATGCATATAGAAAGTCTATCTTTAACTCCATTTGACCCTAAATATTTCATCTTCTTATCCATTAACCCCTTTTTCATTTCCCATTAAGTGAAGGACCATTGTTCCCATTTAGCATTTGAGCCTCCTCAATCTTGTTAGGTCATCGTCCTTTTGAATGTTGCAAAATAAATCAGATCATCACTCTCTCTTCCTTACATTATGGTGATCCCGATTTCTTATATTACATTTTGGTGAACCTAACTCATGAAATATCCACTTCTAATTTTTATCCCTAGATCATATTTGGATATCTTTCCTTTTTACTAGATCTAATTTTGGTAGCTTTCATTTTAATTATTGAATTCAATAAGTTGGATTGGCTTGGTATCTCACATGTTATTACATTTCTCCTTCAATTTATTAGTCACATAAAGTAGATAATAGATTTTTTTCATTTCATGTTGCTTACGTTCCTTCATGGTACTCTTGCATATGGCATTATGAGAATTTCCAATATGCTTCCTTCTTTTAGATAATTTTCCAAGACCTTCATCCATATTTGATATAATTTTATCATAAACATCTTATTGAAATACATGGATTGTATTAATTTCATAAATGCATTTGTTGAAAATGATAACATTTCCCTAACCAACCCTCTAATTTCTCCTAATGAAGATAGAGCTCACACTCTTATTCCAACTTCTTCCTTTTATCAAAGTATTTTCAACAATCCTGATGTGAAATATTTTCTTGATGATTTATCTCCTAGGACAACCTTAAGTAAGAATGAAGATTTTGATAAAATCTCTTCTTCTTCTCAACCAAAAGAGGATGTGAATGATGATAGGATCCATAGCCTCCCTAAAGAAACCAACCATATTGTTCCTCCTTATACTACAAATTTCCACAACCCTCAAGATGAAAGTCCTTTTCCTTCCCAACTAATGGCTAATTACAATATAGTTTATGGCATTTAATTCTCAACCAGGTTATAGTGGATAAGGTCTTGGCATTCATGAACAAGGTATAAAGGTCCCTATAGATCCTCCTGCACAAGTCACTAGAAATGGTATAGGGTTTGTACCCAAAACCAAAAAGTTTCCTCCTTCAATTCATATTGCTTCTTTTACATTAAATCCTAAAACTCTATCTTTGTCCATTCCCTTAAAAATAAATATCATGTAAGATAATTTGGTTGTAGCTGAAAGAGTCTATCAAGCCATTAAAGATGATCAAAATGTTAAATTCTCACATTCCAGATTTCCAAAACATCAAGAACTAGGTAGAAAGACAGTTAAAAGTAAAGGAGGAGATTACTTTGCAACACGTACGACCTCCATTGAAGGATGTCCTTTCACCTTCCTTGGAGTTTGTACACATCGTGCTAGTGACCTCTGCTACTTTTGGTGTCCTTGTCATATATTTTGTGGCCTAAGTGTCTTTTGCATGTTTGGTTTTAATTCTTGAGTCTTTTTGTGTGTTCTTTTTGTGCTTTTTAGTTGTGTTTGTAAACCATTTTTTATGCTGAGTTCCCTCATGTGTGACTTGGGTCAGTCATTCTCAGCCCTGGCCTGGCTCTGCCTGTGCAATGTTAATGGGAACCATCAATAATGATGGTGTAATTTGCAGAGATTAGGAGATGGAAACTATTGATAAGAGTGGCAATGGGGAGATGATTATTGATAAATCGAACAGTGATTCTGTGGAGAATAAAGATAAGCTTATAAGGTTGTTGTGTCAGAGCAATCTTTGCCTGTATGCCCACTTTCTACCTCGTTTGATGGAAGATTCTCTCGAATGCTAGTTGTAGACTCTAGAGGGGGTTTGGTAAGGCCCTCAACTGATGGAAATAGACATAGAAATGGAGATTCAAGCGATGTTGACCTTGGTGTAGGTGGAAATGGTAAGTTTTCTTCTTTTGGTTTGAAAACTCTCTCCCTTTCTCCGAATGAGGACATGATGATTAAAGCTATTAGGTCATAGCAGTCTCAACTAAGGAATATCATAGTCTTCTTTGTATCTATGAATAAATATTATATGCCTTCAAGGAAATTTTTTGATGAATGGATGGAAAATGTTTGGGGAAAGAAATTGGGAATCCATGTGATTTTTTGCAGAATGATTCAAAAAGGCCTTTTTGTGATATTCTTTAAATCACATAACATGCAAGATAGAGCTTTGAATAAAAGCTTTTGGAAAGTGGGTCACTCTCTTTGTAGGGCTTTCCCATGGTCGCCAAAAGGCAATTTTGAGCAGGTAGTTGCTCGCTCTTCCTCAAATTGGGTTGAAATTAAAAATTTACAGCCTAAGTTCTAGCCATTTATCTCTCAAATTTTAAATCCATTAGGCACTGTTATGCAAATTGAAGATTCAAGAACCACTATTCCGCACTTAAATACTAGGGTGCTTATTGATTTATCTCCAGAATTTTATTTTCCTAATATTATTTCTTTAAACATTGAAGGAGAGATTTTTTCATGGGAGTTGTCTATGTTGGGAAATTTGGGGGCTTTCTTCCATTGTAAATTAAATGGGCACACTAAGTGTGATTGCCCATCTCTAAAAAAACACAAAGAATGCTAGTTTCAATGTGGATTCTAATGAGATTGGGTAGGAAAAGACTAAAAAAGCCTCTAACAAATGGAAGATAAAAATAAAATGAATGTTGAGGTCGATACCTCTGGTAGCGATGCGAATCTTGAGAAATCTAATAATGATGATTCTAATCCTGACCTAGGCCAAATACATTTTCTAGTTTAACTAACCCTCTCTTTGAAGAGGAGTTTGAGGTGATCCATAACATTGCCAATGGAGAGATACATGTCACCCTAACCGGTAATCAAGATGTTGTGTTGAATGTTAATGATACAAAATTTGTACCCCACTCCATATTTAATGCACAACAATTAGCTCTAGCAACCATTGTTGAAAGAGTTGAGACAAAAAAATTATGATAAGCCCACCCCTTTGGATGAGAATAGGTTAATGATTGGTCTCATGACTACCATAAAGGAAATTTATGCAGATGATAAATGTGGGGATGATAATTCTGAACCATTTACCAAAGTTAAAAGAAACAAAAGGAAAGCCCTTGATAGACAGTCAATGTCTAACAATAGTAGAAAGAAGGATGAAATCCAAAAATGCTTTAACACATTATATAAGAACATTAAACCATCCTCCCATTAATTTATGATGTATATACATAGTTGGAATGTTAGAGGCTTTGAAATGACTAATAGTAAATATGTGGTTAGGAAATGGTGTAATAACCTTATTAGGAAAGACATCATCCGTTTGCAAGAAATTAAGGTTGTGGGGTTTCAAGCTTACACCATTCTTAAATTCTTGTGAGACCAGGCAACTGGTTTCCACTCCAATCATGATAGAGGGAAAGGTGGCAAAACCATTCTTGTTGGCCCTCGGTGGGCTGATAAGATTATCACTAAAGGGGTTTCCCCTTTCCAAAGGGCCCTCTGGGTCATGCTCAAGGAGAATGACAAGGTATTTGGTATATCCAATATATATGTTGTAAATGATTATAGAGCTAGGGCCAACCTGTGGGATTGGTTGGTCTTTGGTTTGCCTAATGCTTATTGGTTGTTTGTGGGTGACTTCAATATGATTGAGTATAAAGGAGATAAGTGTGGTGGTAGAAAGCATGTATGGAAAGGCAATGAGAACTTTTTTTGGTCTAAATTCAAAAGAAAATTGAAGCTCTTGGATCCTTTGGAGAACAAGAAAGATGCATGTTCCGATATCTGGTACACCTATTGTAATAACTAAAGTGGTCAACATAGAGTTTATTGTAGATTGTATAGGATTTATGTTGATGCCACATTCTTCTCCTTTTCTACCCAGGGTGGACATGGTGTTATCCTAGCCTCCATTTTAGATCCCTCCCCAATCTCAACTATTGTCTCTCTTGATGTTGGCCTCTCCTCTCCCATTCTAGCTAAGAGTGATAATGGCTTTAAGCTGAATGTATCCCTTCTTAGTGATGAGGATACTAGAGAAGCCATTAGAATGGCCTCTTGTTTGTCTAAATTTTGTAACATGGATCTCAGACCCAAAGAGAAGTGAATATCTCTCACAGATTCTTGGAGGAAAATATTTCAGATCATTGGCAATAAAAAGTCTATGGATAGGAATAAAGAAGAGTCCTTGTAGTAGACTAGATTGAACTACTTAGAAAAAGAGCTTCAGATCAAAAGGAATGATAGTATGCTAGAAGAACAACTGATATGGGTTAAAAACTATCTTAGAAGGATACAACAGTAGAAGATCCAAGGAAAAAAGATTAGAGAAAAGATGAACTGGATCAAGGAAGGTGATAAAGGGACTAACTACTTTTTTAGTCTAATCAGAGCCAAAAAAACAAAAGAGAACTTATTGAGGAGATAAAAATTAATAATTCCATTTCTAAAGATCCTATGTCCATCAAAGAAGCTTTCTATGAATATTATAAGGAATTATTCTCCCCAGAGAATGGAAGAGACAACTAGGAGGCTCTAAACCAATTCTTAAAGTTTATTCCTAAGAAAATTTCAGATAGTGAGGCCAAATAACTTGAACAATCAGTTTCAGTTGAAGAGATTGAGGCAACTATTAATTCCCTGGCCAATGGTAAATCTCCAGGACTTGATGGTCTACTTGCTGAATTCTATAAACAACATATGGATTGGGTTGTGCTAGAGCTTATGGCTTTGTATGAGGATGTTTTTGAAAGGGGATCACTAGGTAAAGATATTAACAAAGGGGTCATTAAACTGCTACCTAAGAGTGGTGATAAGACCTTATTCAAGAATTGGAGGCCTATCACTTTGTTGAATATGTCCTATAAAATTATTGATGAGGTACTTGCTAGGAGGATTTTTGGATTGTTAAAGAACATTATTTCTGACACGCAAATAGGGTTCATCAAAGGGAGATATATCCTTGAGAATTTAATTACTAGTTGGAAGGCTATTCATTGGGCTAAGGTGGATGGGCAAAATGTGGATATGATCCTTTTGGACTTTGAAAAAGTATATGATAGGATTGAGTGGCCCTTTATCATGGGGATGTTGCTGGATTTTAGATTTCCTTCATATTTCTGTAGATGGATTCATATATTGTTTTAGGATTCCTCTACTGTCATTGAAATCAATGGTGAGTTATCAAAGGACATACCCCTAAAAATATCCATTAGGCAAGGGTGCCCTATTTCCCCGACCTTATTATTTGTAATTGTTGTGAATGCATTATATTACATTTTAAGAACCCCTGATCTTGGACTTAGGGTCAAAGACATTTTTCTCCCCAATCATGATGAACTTATCAATGCCCACTTTGCGGATGACTCGACCCTCTTCCTTGAGTTGGAGGAAGATAATTTTGATAATGTGGTTAACAAGTTACACTTTTTATATTTGTCCTTTGGTGCCAAGATTTCTCTACACAAATCATTTGCTTTAGGATGGATAGATGTGGCTCCTAATTGGCTTGTCTCTAAAGGCTGGCAATGGGATGGACTGAATACTATAGTCAGATACTTGGGTATTCCTTTCTTAGTTGAACCTTCTTTGAAAGATATGTGGTTGTGGATTTTCTCTAAGATGGAAAAAGGAATCTCAAATGGAAAACATATCTTCTCTCCTTGGATGGGAGAGTCCAAGTTGTACAGAAAGTTTTCTCCTCGCACCATATTTATTATTCCTCTTCATGACTATTTGCTAACAATCAGAGTAACAAAATTGAAAAGATTATGAGGAATTTTTTGTGGTCGGATGGAATGGGGAATCATAAAAGGCACTATGTTAGGTGGGACTGGTGTTGTAAACCATAGAGCTTGGATGGTTTAGGCATTAGAGATATTAGGGCCCATGGTATGGCTCTGGCTTCTAAATGGATATTTAAAGCCTTGAATGAGAATGAGCTGTGGAAAGTTTGAATTAGATACAATATTAAAAAATCTATCATTAAAAGGAAACAAATTGAAAGACACTCCACTCCGTGACATTGTTATGAGAGATTTTAACATGAAAATCTTTGCTTCTCAAGTGTTTTTCTCTTTATGGAAGGTGTGGGCTTGTGTACGAACCCTATTCTCATCCAATGGGGTTGTTGGTGACCCCCCTTCATTTTTTGTTGCAAACAAGTCTATCTGGTGGGGAGTGAACAACAAACCCCTTGTTTTGACTCAAAGTTGCTTGGCTAAGATTTGGAATGAAAAAGCCATCTCTCTATTAAGAGACATTTTCTTTGATAGATGGTTAGGGTCATGGGCTAAGATCAATTATAAGTTTGGAATTTTGTCCACACAAAAGAAAACATACTCTTTAATTATTAAAGCTCTTGGTTGTTTCTTCCCTGGCAAAATCTTGAATACTAATACTTTTTTACAACAATTTAAATGGGTTGATGGCACTGTTTTTAGAGATGCATCTACTAAACTATCTATAAAATGTTGAAGGACTATTTCTCAATTATCAATCAGGTTAACTAGTGCTGTGGTTTTATTTGGTTGTCTCTAAGTGACACTTTTTGTTGGAATTTTTCTAGTACTCTCCTAATGAACTGAAAAAGTCTTCTTTTAGGTGGTCATTGCTTATAAAATAATTGGTTGTGGGGTCCTCATTGTATTCTATTTGTATTGAACCTAAAATAGTATATGCAAACATTTTTCATAGACTTGGACTCAGAGAGTACTAAAAAAGTCCAAAAATTTCACTTGGCAAAAACTTGACTTAACAAGTACTGAGATTTCTTTAAAAAACACTTATTTTTCAAAGTTCTACAAAATGGAACAAATGAGTCTAAAGAACCATGAGGAAGTTTTTTCTATAGAATTGACTATTGAATACACATGGATAACAAACTGGCCTCATCATGCAAAGCCGGATAGTGGATACAATAGCTAGTTGCTACCTAATAACTATTATGAATTTATAATGATTGTCTTTGAAAATTATCATCATAAATTTCAAATCTAGGCAAGTAAAACATTACATTTTTTTATAATTTCCTCAATGGACATGAAGTGGATGTTCTTATCTTTTTAAGTTAACTCATTTTAATGCATTTCTATAAAAAAACAACCCTACAATGATGTCTATTTTATATTATGATTCTTGACACACACTATGAATAATGTAAAAATTTTAAATACTTCATACAAAGTAAAAAAATAAAAATTGAAACTTAACTAAAAAAGCACTAAAATTTTTGTCATGTTTAACAAGGGTGAAATGCAGTGTTTATAGAGAAATATCCACCTAAAATTCACATTTCACCTGTATTTTAAGCCCATCGCAACACATCATGGATTTTAATGCATGTTTCACATGTTTTGACCCATTGTTTTTCTTTTTTGGGTCTATGTCACATTTTCTTGCAAGTTTAGCAAGTTGCACAACAAATTTCCATGTGTAAAAAGGTATTTTTTTATCTATAGGCTTAGGGGAATTAACTCAATAGTTTCTCGCATGGTTTTGAAGCCCACAAGTATTTAGCAACTCGACAAGTACTCACTTGGTTTTCCTACTATGTGTGCAAATACCTACTAGAGTTGTCTCTATAGTAGATACTAAGATCCATAGAGACTTCATAAATGCAATTCTAAAGATGTACAATATAGAGGTCAAAATTGTCCATCGTAAGAGGAACACGTTAGAATAACTGAGAGGGGGGTGAATCAATAATCCACAGTCCCAATTACAAAATGTATCACTTTAAACTAAATTCAGCTAAATCTGCAGCTTGGTAAACAATAAATACTAAACTGTCTGTGACTTTACTGATTACCCGTTAATTACTCATAAAGATTACCAACCAAATCAGATATGCAACATGTAAGGTATGATAGCCAAATAATAACCACATAAACACATAACACAAAAGATTTAATGTGGAAACCCTGCAAAGGAAAAAACCACCTGGGACCGGTAACACAAAACTTTTCACTCTTCTGAAGTGAGCTCAGTGAAGAGACAACCTTGTTAAAGGTTACAAAACACATTGTAAGGTGTGACCTTGTTAGAGGATTTAACACTAACAGTTATCATCCAACCAACTTTCACTATGGGGTTGATAGGATAACAATGTACATTCTATGAATGACATATAAGACTTTCAAGTCCACCCGGTTAAGAGATTTATATGTTTACAATGGTTAAACTAAAAACAATAGATGATCTAATTACAATACAACTTGACTTTGTAGATGTTCAGATCTATTCTTAGTCCATAAAAATCCTCTCATCAATATTTCTATTCAGTTCATCAACATTCAATAACTTACTATCCCTCGGTAAAAGCTCTCTTACGCTCAGTTAACTCTGTAGTTTGGTTCTTTTTCAACCAGTTTGATCAGGCAAGCATGAAGCAATGTTCACGCGATATCTCTGCAGTCTCCTTCCTCTGGCATCCTTTTCACAATGAAATCAATGTCTCTTAAATTGACAAGTAAACCATTTTCTTCTCATCCATCAGATTTTGCCACTTAATCACCTTCATTGATTTTGCTGCTTTAACCTTCCTCGACAAATGTGTCAATAACACATTTTGTTTCCATCCTTCAGATCTGCTTTGAATTTTGTTAGTCGTTGATCTCATAACAAACTTTATCTTCCACCACAAAATCATACACTTTATAGCTCATCAATTTATGTCGGCTAAACTAATCATTTAGTTCTTTTGTCTATACTCAGTTGACAAAGAAATGTGTCAGTGGACACAAGCTCAGTTGATATTGTCACTCGGTATACACTACACTAGCTCGGTGTATACTGGAATGCTTCATTAACCGACCACACTGCTTTGTAAAATTTTGCTTCCAACTTCATAATAGATTAATGCAACATAATCAAGTCAACAATATGAAGTCATAGACTCATCAATAAGTTACCAAGAGTATTCCTTATCCTCATCTGTCATATCCATCTTCCTCCATGTAGATATCTCTGTTCTTCATCTTTTATCTCCTCTTTATAGATGTTTAGATATTTGTAGCTAACATGATAAGTACTGTCAAAATGAGTTGACATCAATGACAACATAAAAACTAATTTAATTATCTTACATATCCATTCAGTGCTTGGTGATCTCTAATCACTTGAAGTTCATCAATCAGGTTCTTAATCAGTTTTAGTTCATCAATCTCTCCCTTTGGCATTGATGACAACTCAAGAAATATGAAATATACCATACACATACCAAACATGTATTCTACAACTATGTAAATTTTTTTTGTAAGCTCTCCCTGGCTTAATATGTTTAATCACTACGTTACATGATAGGGTTACATGCAATGCTGTCCATGCAGACTTTCTTCTGCGGATTTGATCTTTGCAACTCTTCTTCAACTTCTCTTCATTTCTAATATTTCATTAACTTCTCTCCCTTTAACAAAAATGCCAAAGAAACACATAAATATTCAGCTCTATATTAGCCATATGACTCTTTGTTGTTTGGTGCATACAATGTATCTCTATATCTCTGTATACCGATATGTAAATCTTTGTTCTTGAAATTTTTCACAACCTTAGATAGAATCCAAAGTGTGAACTATGCTGCATCAACATTAATGATCTTTTGATAAGATTAGGCTGATGCAACCTCCAGATCACATTAGTGACTGATAGATAGGGGACGGACCCTAAGTCTAGTCCTCAAGTATTCAAAAGTTTCCTTTGGTAGAGGCTTGGTAAATATGTCAGCAAGTTGCTCTTTTGATGTGACATATTCCAATTTAACTTGCTTCTCATGTACTTGTTCTCTTAAGTAGTGATACTTAATAGAGATGTGCTTGGTCTTTGAGTGCATTATAGGATTCTTAGAAATGTTTATTGCACTTGTGTTGTCACAGTATATAATCACTAGCTCAGTGATTACCTTGTTCATCCCTTCCAACACTTGCTTGATGTAGGCAATGTTTTTACAGTTTGTAGCAACAAAAACATACTCTGCTTCAGTAGTAGACTGAGAAATACAAGGTTGTTTCTTACTTGTCCAAGTAACAAGTCTTTCACCAAAGAAAAATGCTCCTCCGCTGGTACTCTTTCTATCATCTATATTTCTAGCCCAATCTGCGTCGGTATAGACTCTTAGTTCAAACTTACCTTCCTTAGGATACCATAATCCATAGTCCTCAATTTTTTTCAGGTATCTTAAGATGTTTTTTGTAGCAACCATGTGTGACTCCTTAGGATTTATAGAAAATATAGCAACAATCCCCACAT